>JAOTOL010001006.1:0-205000 GCA_034440575.1 Imbricaverruca yamaguchii
GAAATACCGCCCCTGCTGGCGGGGAGAGAGAGAGAGAGAGAGAGAGAGAGAGAGAGAGAGAGAGAGAGAGAGAGAGAGAGAGAGAGAGAGAGATGGGGGGAGAGAGGGAGAGAGTGAGAGAGAGAAAGAGAGAGGTAAAGGGATATAAAGATAGAGGGGAGGGAGCGAGGGAAAGATGTAGAGAGAGAGGGGAGGGAGCTTAGGGAATGATATAGAGAGAGAGAGGGGAGGTAGATTAGGGAAAGAGAGAGAGAAATAGAGAGAGAGAGGAATACAGGAAGAGAGACAGGGAGATAGAGAGGCAGAGAGGTAGAGGCAGGAAGACAAAGATAGAGAGGCAGACATAAGGACAGAAAGACAACGAGATAAAGAGACAGCTAGACAGATTGACAGAGAGACAGAATACCGGAAGACAGAAAAAGAGATAGAGAGAAAGAGATAGAGATAAATCGATAGAGACAAAGAGATAGAGAGAAAGAGATAGAGAGAAAGAGATAGAGAGAAATGGATAGGGAGAGATAGAGAGAAATAGAGAGAAAGAGAGAGATAGAGAGAAAAAGAGATGGAGAGAAAGAGAGAGAGAGAGAGAGAGGGAGGGAGATAGAGGGAGAGAGAAAGAGGGAGACAGAGAGAAGCCCCTCGAGATCCCACGGGCCGTTGACCTGTCGATCACCGGATCGACCTGCAGACCGGGGTAACGCCGGCGCCATTGATCCAGGGCTGGGTGTCCACGTGTGTCGGGCCCGGCGAGTGAACCACTGCCCGCCGAGGAACGGGCCGGCAGCGGACTGCACGAGTCTCTGGGCCTCGGCATGGCCGCGTTCAGGCCCACAGACAGGACGGACAGCGACAGAAAGGACAGGACCCTTTCGCGCTCTTGGGTGCTGGTCGGTGCTGGATGTGGTGGAACGCTTGTGCACCTTGGGGCTGATGATGGTCTGATGAGGTAGGGAAGTGGGAGATCGGTTTGGCATCCTCCCACTCCGGGAACAGCACAGGCTGGAGCGGTTTCTGCGTCGTGATCTGGGAGCGGTGGACAGTTTTCGACAGGAACAGGTCAATCAATGAGGTCAGCTAGCTTCCAGGTCACGGTGACACAACGCCAAGGACGCCAGCCACATCTCCAGCAAGGATCATCTCGACAATCCTGCTTGCGAGCATCGAGGCGTACTCGAGGGGCTAGGTGGAGATCCTCGAGTTATTTGCAACGTCTATTCCAGTAGGCATGTAAATGTAAACTATGGATGTAAATATAAGCTTCTTTCCGCGATGGAAAAATGCAACGCGTTCCATCTGAGCCAACCGGATTTCCATCGCAACCTGACGATCTTCCCCGGCCTGTGCCAAACATTTGCCGAATCTCCGTGTATGGCCCTGTCTGCGACTCAGCCTCGGCAGGCTGGCGTTCACATCTTGTGTGCACATCACCCTCAGAGGCGTGCCTGTTCGTCTGTAGCCGGCGGCCGCCCATCCGCCTTCGCGCTACAACTCACAGCCACCTCTGGCTATCGTGTCATCTTGCGGTGGAAATGAGCATTTAATGGCCTGTGATAAGTGAGAGGGCAATTATACGTCGGTGGGAGATGGCGGGAGATTAATTCTTGATGTGAATTGCGACGACTAGGCCCGCGGGAAATTCGAAGCATGCTACGATATTACCGACTAGTCCTCAGGCGGTCGAATACAGAAGTTTGAGAGTCGTCAACGAACTCGTAAATATAACGCTACCTGCTATCGTCCAAGGTCATCAGAGTGCAGGGATATCTCGTGGTTGTAGTGAATTCTAGTTTGCAATATTGTCTTCGTGCTGCTACTCACTTTACGTGCGTGATGTTCATCCCTATATATATTTCGCGTTACTTGTCCATATTGTGTCTGCTGCTGAACGCATGGTACATTTTGCAATTCATTTCATCAAGACTCACGCTTATATTTTTATTGATAAGCATAAATGATAATTACTCCCCACATGTCGAGATAAATTTATGCGGAAGTTGCGCCCAATCATTTTCGATTATCGTTATTCGCAAGGTCTATTGTAGTAGGGATGTAAATATTAGCTATGTATGTATTTAACCTTATTCTACAGCCAGTGTGCAATTTTGGTATATTTGGCGACACGGAGGTGGGGGGGGGGGACGCCGCACGACCTCTGGTGTCCCGAACATAATTGTCCTGAACCGACAAAACAAAACTTAGAGGGTTGCTTGGTCGGGTGCAAGTATGGTGTTAGCAGGTTTGGTCATGCTTAGCCTGTCAATTAGAGGCACTTCTAGCTATTTTAGGCAGAAAGTTTGCAATGAAAATCCTGCATTTTTTCGCACGTGCGTGGAAGTGTGATTCCAAAACCAACAACGACCCAAATACTAAAGTAAACGCATGCATGAACTTCAGCATTTTCACACACTCCTGTCAGACTGGCGATTGCGCAACCTGTAGTCTCTCCAGATCGGTTTGAATATATTCTTGTCACTGTAAGGTCGGTTCGCGTCAGATCTCATCGCAATTATTGGAATGTACACTATTGGCTATGTGATTGGCTACGATCACACAGTTCATGTAAAATAGATCCTCAGCTCGACTGACAGTTCTTCAGATCAGCCCAGGTTATACATGGCCTCCATCACCCCATGGTTTTTCGTGTGTGAACAATTGATTTCATTTCATGTCTAAGATCAATTAAGAAAGTTATGTGGGATGTGGAATGCCAGTCAAGATGTAAGTTAATTTTAGATAAGCCTGAGTCAGCGTATGCCATGCATGACCTTGCTATGCAGCGTATGACCTTGCTATGATCTGAGTATGAGTTTATTCTGCAGTTCTACGTGGTTTGATTATCTTGAACATATTTTAATGATGGGCCGCATTACTGTGATCTGCTATGGCCGGAATCAGTCATGACCTTAGTATGCTACCTTAGTATTAGTATGACCTTAGTATGACTTCAGCTTGATGCCTTCATCCACATCACCAGACAATTAGTTGTCGCTGATCATCTACATCATCAGATATACCAGGCTTTAGTCGTTGATCATCCATGCAACCAGATATACCCGGTCTTTGTCGCTGGTCATACAAATCACCAGATATACCAGGGCTTTGTCGCTGGTCATCCACATCACCAGATATACCCGGTCTTTGTCGCTGGTCATCCACATCACCAGATATACACGGTCTTTGTTGCTGGCCAATCCACATTCCTAGATATATCCAGTTTTGTTCGCTGGTCATCCACATCACCGGATATACCCGGTCTTTGTCGCCAACCACCCACATCACCAGACATATCCGGTCTTTGTCGCCAACCACCCACATCATCAGATATATACGGTCTTGGTCGTCATCACCCACATCAGCAAATACATCGGTTTGGTCGCTGACAGTACGCGCACATAAAATAACAGAGAACTTGCATCGAACATGTGACCTTTCTGACCAGGTCACTTGCTTAGGTGGCCCTGGTCCGTGATGAAATTGACCTGCACATAGCAATATGGAGCACACCTATGTCAAACGGGAAATCGATTGGGTTGATAAGATATGCACAACAATTGAAAATAGTTCGCTGAGACGTACTGTACGATGCCCGCAAGTATTATTCGCTTCCGATCATAACCTCGATATTTTATACACCGAAACTCCGTGACCTCACCAGACAGAAACCTTGGATTTCCGTGAGATTTTATTTCAACTAAAATAAAACGTCAAATTCAACTATGCGGAACATCAGCGAAATCCAGCGATTGGTCCCAGGACCAAGTTTGAAAACCCTAGACGTGCATCGACCGCTTACGCCAGCGAGGGCTGGCGAACGGCTCTCGAGCCCGTAGCTCGGCATTGTCAGCCATTTGGTGCGGAAATATCTGCCCTGTCGAGACCACTAATCGACTCTAGATCCTGGCAGGGGCTGCCGAGATGGCTCGTGGCGGTGCACTCATCGATTTGCTGGCTAACCACGTGCCTAATGGCGATGGCGCCGCCATTAATTACGCGCCATTTCACAGGCTGCGGGAGACGGCCGTCAGGTCTGACGCAGGAGGCAGATAGTTGTCGTCAGGACCCTAATTTACTCAGGCGAGAGTAAAAACTCGGGCGGCCGGGTAGAATTTCAGGCCAACTCGACAGCGGAAAGATATTTTTATAAGGGAAAGCAGTGTCACTCGTTGGTTAGAGGTAAGGCTGTCGTATTCGTGGCCATACGCTGCATTCGATTGCATGTTAAGCTATAATTTTAAATTGCACTGCATTGCACACTCCACAATGTTGACATCTCCACCGCTCCAAAAGCGCATTTTCAGCATGAATCACGTCGACACACGCAAAGCCATCATGCCTTTCGCGTTGCTCGTGCAGACATCCAACGTCCTCCGCCCACTCCAATCTCCGCTCCTATTTTCGCAGAGGTGCTCATCGGACTTAAGTCCCGTCGGGACGTCGCGGGTCGCGCTCCGTGCCACCGACGCCCACGCAGGGTCACCAGGTCACCGGGGGAGGGGCCGCAGCACGGCCGGCGGCACTGATTCACCGCGGCCAGAAATAAAGCGGCCGCAAATCAGACAACGGGCGGCCACGGCTCGCCGGAGAGATGACTGGACGCGCCGCGGTGCCGGCGCGCTTTGATGTTGCGCGCGGCAGCCGGCGCGATTGGGGTCAGACGGCGGCTCGTGGCACGTGCGGTGCGCAACCGCTCACCAGGTGGCAGCTGGGCGTGAAGACGGGGAGGGCCAAAGGGGCCGCGAGGACTGGAACTGGGTCGTTCCGGCATTGCCAGTGTTGCCTCCAGGCATCGTCGCACGGTGGCCACGTGCCGACCGTTGATGCCAAATCACGCTGCAGACTTAATGAAAATGTGCAATGGCACGGGTGTGCAGGTGCATTGTCCGCCATGAGCTACAGACACGCAGTGCTCGTGCATTGTATGCGCTTGTAAAGCGCTTTCCTGGTCATGGCAGGGAATAGCCCTTCGCCGCGATGATCAACATTTGCTGGTCATGACAGGAAATAAGTCTTTAGCCACGATGATCAACTTGTCCTGGTCATGGCAGGGAATAGTATTTAGCCACGATGAGCGACCTTTCTGGTCGTGGCAGGGAATGTCCTTCCGCCATGATGGTCGACCTTTCCTGGTCATGATAGGAATAGCCCTTCGCCACGAATATCAACCTTTCCTGGTCATGGCATGGAATAGCCTTTAGTTATCAATGATGATCAACCTTTCTCGGCCATGGCCTTCTGCTACGATGATCAATAACGACATAATAGCTTTCTGCTGCATGGTTGTTCCGAAATACGCGTCAGGTTGCTAGGAGGGCAACGACACCAAGGAAGATTTCGAACGGAGAAAATAATCAAGAAAATTATGTATTTATTTGGACGCGTATTATAACATTCCCAACATTTTTTGTTTCAACTTTTTTCATTTCCCGTATTAGACCATGGCAACATGTCAAGCAATGCGAAGCGAGGCCGTACCTTGCTGAGTGGTCTACACAAATTGTGGAACAGTGCGACTACGCTAGTCCATACATCGTCTTCTTCATATCGCAATGCTTACTGCTTAGTCTTGGTAGCTTTCGCACAGCATCGTTTTTGTTCATTCCATGTCACTCGCTTTATTTGCCTGACTTGGCATCTATTCCATGAACTTCTTTTGTGCATCAGAGAATGGGTTGTTGAAATCAATTAATTATGTGTCTTGGCCACGCGCTCGAAGCTAAGACACATATAGTCGTCAGCACAAACTCAGCCTTCACCATTATGATAATCGTAAACCTTTGCACTCTTCCTTTGCTAGTTGGCCTCGGAAAATGTGAACAATTTACTCGGCGGTAGTAAGGGTTCTTTATCCGCGGCTAGCTGTTGAATTTTAGTCTTAATGCCATGAAACAGAGGGCCAGCGAAGGGCTTTTCGTAAGACTGTAGCTTCCGAATAACTCTTCCGTTCGTCTTCAATTTTTCACTCTATGTCATCATCCCATTGACCTTCGATTGTGTCATTCGATTCAGCTAAGCTTCGACACGACCGTCGAAATTAAAACAATCCACAAATTTGCATCGCTTCCGAGAGTCAGCGCGAGCTGCCTGGTCCGGTCGGCGTGGTGACTGAAGCCGGTGGTGACCTGGTGGTGAACCATTTCCGGTGTGCCACCCCCCCTCCACGTCCGCGGTGCCACCTGGCCCGGTGCGGGCGCGGCACGCTAATGGATGACGGGAGGCGAATTACCAATGTTACAAACACAACACAGGAAGCGAGCGCAAATGTTGTCACAAATATCCGCTAGATGATGGGCTCAGGGTAAATGGCTAAATAAGGCTACACATATTTTTAACAGGCGCTTTCGTGGTCCTTTGGGATCAAGAAGTTTCACACATCACAATGACGATGGCCTAGGTCAGTTCATTCAAGGTACGACAGAGTCAACTGGAGTAATTCGCTGTATTATTCATTGTTGCTTTGCATTGGGCTTAGTCCATCACGTCAGCCGGCCCGTTAGCTATTTGGGCTTTAGGGCGCCCCGGCTGCTACGGTCATCTCAGCCGACTCAGAAGCAATTTAGTAGATGGTACAGAAAATGACAGAGACTTGTTCCTCATGCAATAGCGGTGAACCGGCTTAGGCTGACGAGTCGACCAAGGTTGACCAAGGTCAAAGGTGATCGCGTGCTGGATTATGGCTGTTCTGACCACTATTTGGTAGATAGCGTTTGTCAAGAACTTAGCATAATGATACAGCAGTGATGTAGTCTAGGTCAAACGAGGTCAAACCTTGACTTCAGCTGTGGCGGCAGTCATGAGCCAAGAGGTCATGCCTTGAGCCAAACGATTCGGTTAGTACCGACGACATCCGGTAGATGGCTGTTAGTCAAGAAACTGAGCGCAGTAAAACGGCCCAGTGGGACGGAAGCGGCATATGACTAAGCGATGCAAATCGATGGGAACACACCACTCCTGCAGTTTTAATCCGTGAAATAAGCTAGGTGATCGTTTGTACAGTACGAGTAAGAGCCATTTGGGTCATCAAAACGGGCGAATAATAATCGAAATGGGTATTGGACATCACCGATTAAAAGTGCCGTTCTGGGCAGACCAAACTGGTAATCTGAACACAAAATGTTGTCGTGTTTTGAATAATAATTACACTCATTAGTGAGTTAATGTATATCATCTCACGCCGGAAAGTACGGTTCATGCTCGGTCGCGTACTTTTGCGAAGCTGCGGCTGTACCGGATATGTTAATCGCACGGTGCATGTTTATCGTGCGGAGCAATGGCCTCTATATTGCGCAGTGCCTTTGTGCAATGACCTTTAGAGGCAGACCATTTACTGTTCATTCTTCACAACTGCACCGGCGGTTAAGCTGGAGTCCATATAATATTCATGCGAAAGCCGGCATGGGATAACGTTAGCAAACCAATCGTGACTGGGGCACTGTATTTCAACCACGAGCCGTCCACGAGCGGTATAATTACAATAATAAAATAACTTCATGGTGTAATTTATAGCAAACCACTTACGGCTTAACTGTGCTTGTGTACTGCAGTTGGTAAAATTACTTTACCGCACATCACAATTACCATTTGGATGGCAAGCCGATCCGCTGCAGCTTCGTGAAGTTCACTCAGCAGGCTAGGCCGAGGCCCAGAACTACGGTCAGCGTAAAGACGGTGTTGCGAACAAACGGCATTTATCGGGCGGACCAACATCTGTCAGTTACATTGGCCGAATAAATCAGCTAAGATGCACAAAATTACAGCTCTCTTAACGTCAACACACCATTGCATGCTAGACGGCCTATTATTCGATGCAGAATAAGAGTGTGGAAAGATGCTATTCTGCACTCTCGCTCGACATCCCTCAGTAAGGGCTTGCAATGATATTGCGTGTTTAATTACATTTCACGACATCTTATTCATTCCTGCATGCTATTTATATATTTCATGACTTTTTTTTACTTAAGAGCCCAAAGTAATGTAGTGCTAACCCGTCATCCATTGAAGTTAGGTAAACGACGGCATGCTAAATACCTCACAAAACTTGTGCTGGAGACGGAATTTTGCCGTTTCGTCCTAAAGGTGCCTTGCACTCGATGTTCGATCTCGTGCAACGCGTTTTTTAGAACTCGATATTAAAAATTCCTTTCCCAGCACCATTTAGCAATATATAAAGCTGGCATAGACTACCTGAGCTTCTGTTGGAAGGGAGCAACAGCGTGATGGAAAATGTATGATGTTATTGCATCAATAAACAAAGTGTTCCTAAGGAGGGGAAGGGTTTGTGATTGAAATCTGCTCGTGATAAAACATCATGACATTTGTTGGATCGTTTTTTGTCACGCTTCCTTACTTTCAGCAGAATCCCTTCATCAGCTTAGTCTCTCGCTCGCTCTGAGCCTCACATGTAATATCGCGCATATCGGCAACCCTACGTTTGTTGTTGCATTATTGCGTGCAGAAAATAATATTCGGTATTGCCTTGCATGTTAACTTTTTATACTTGTCCTATTAAATCCGAACCATTTCAATGTCTCCCTCCATAGTGATATGAATTAGCATGCAGTGTCCAGTTGTTCGTTGGTTGTTCTGTGTCGACCGTGACTCAGTACATTGCAAAGTGCAATGTACTGAGTCACTGACTGATTGACTCCGTCACTGATTTTTTTCCGAGTAATTCATGTCGGCTTCGGGGATTAAACCATTATTTCATCGCAATTTTGCAATGCACTGGTGATACCACATGCTTTTTACCAGGGGACGATTCTGGGTAGGATATAAGAGCGTAGCAAGTCACTCAATACACATACACACACACACACACACACACACATATATATATATATATATATATATATATATATATATATATATGCAAAGTTGATGCATACAATGCCAGTTGATCTGGAAAACGGTCCCAGTTCGTGCAAAAATTGGCTGGTCATTGTTCCGGGCAGTTCTGAAAAGCACGGCATTTGAAGTCGGTTTAGCTTTGGTCCAATATAAATTCCCAGAATTCCAGTCGCAGTGAGCTTCACACGAACCACTACGTGAGGGCAGAAATTATACAATGACCTTGATCCTGTAAATTGTAATTGTATGTAGCCTTACTTATGCTGCCCATGCTGCAATGCAACATACAAAGATGTTGCCCCATCTTCACATAATTAAATGTGGTTTCACACAAAGAGTGACGGATGGGTCGGTTGCATTTCGTGCTGAAGCAATATGAAATTTTTAAAAAAACTCTTGTAGCTGCACATAAATCTGAATATCTCACTTAACACACAGTGCACGATATATGCCACGCTGCATATCACGTACAGACAACAAATGCGGTTCTTAAATGTAACAGGCACAACTTTGACCGGTAATTCATCGATTTGCCAATCAGTCTGCATTAAGCAAGCAGGTGTAAAATTTGGGAATACTATCATTATTTTAGGGCTAAAGAATGCTTCATTGACATCACCAAACACTCCTCTCCTCTCGCTACAAACTTTGCAACCGAGCTCCTTGCAGCCTTTCCAGCTCATTAGGTGTTGCCGAAGGCCATAATCCAAAGTGATCAATTGTTTCTTGTCGTCAAGAGTCCAGCGGTAGCTTGCTCACTGAACTGCCAGCGTTGTTTGCCCGACTGAGACATGCAATGCAGAAACGGCAGAGACCAGTCTCTCTCAATTCATGGCCGCAGAGCAAATGGTCACGGACGACCGCAAACACATATTCCTTCCCGTCCTTGGATACAAGCCTGCGATCAACCTGGTAGACTGTCACGCAACGCCTAACTGTGAAGCGGCGCAGCCTACCAACAACTGCCGAGAAGCGGCATCGCCTACGTTCCTAGTGATCAGCCACAGCAAGGGCAAACTAGAACATATTTCGGTGGCCGACTGTACCAGTGTGCTGCCGATTTGAACCGTGCATTCACAGTGCAGGGGCGAAGAGGCGTGATCGTTGTTTGTTGTTGCTGCGCTCGCGGTCTGTCCAGCCACTCACCCCGAGGCCGTCGCGCGAGCGCCGCCGGGCAAGATGTCGGCGCCCGCGCGTCGTGTCGCTGCTCGTGAAGAGAGCGGCTCGTGTGCCGGAGGGCAGACGCGCCGCGTCGCTCTCCGCGCACTGCCCCAGGCAGAAACGCACGCGCCGTTTGCAAACGGAAATAAATGCCTGCACGTACGTAATGACGTGAGAGGCAAGAAGGGCCTGAGCAGCGTGCAAATCGCGCGAAGAAAAATGTAGCGGCTACCCCCGCACGAGCACTCGTGTTCATCGTTCAGTGTCCAGCACTCACCCCTACTCCCGCATTTCAGACTCCCCTGTACGCTCCTGGTAGTTGAGGCTCATGTGGACGGGTCGACCGGCAGGTCATGTTCGCGGTGTGAGTTACCGGTGTCGTTTGAGTAAATGGGAGGGGAAAGGGAAGGGAAATGGAAGGGAAAGGGGAAGTTCATTTGCATTCGGGTCATTATTTCTCAGTGCCTGTTGACAATGCTTTTGGGTACATCAATGTTCTCTCTCTATCGTGCTCACTCGCTCTCTCTCTCTCTCTCTCTCTCTCTCTCTCTCTCTCTCTCTCTCTCTCTCTCTCTCTCTCTCTCTCTCTCTCTCTCTCTCTCTCTCTCTCTCTCTCTCTCTCTCTCTCTCTCTCTCTCTCTCTCTCTCTCTCTCTCTCTCTCTCTCTATCTATCTCTCTCTCGTTCTTCTTCCCCTCTCTTTCTCTCGTTCTTTATCCATGCTCACGAGCATGACTAGTGTAAAATTGAATGCTGAATGAACTGACATGGAATTATTGGATGTCGTCTTCATGGATGCAGAGCGTCCTGCAAGACGGAAAATACGGTACTGGTAAGAAATTCGAGACACATTTGCCACCACCAGCATGTACACACGTTTGATGTCCACGTTTCATATTATGCATCCCATGAATTTAACGCTGGCAGCCAACCCTGAAAACAGCCTCACGTGATGCCAGAGCCACACGTCATCAACACAGCCACATGTGTGTCAGTATGCCGCAGCCACTCGCCGAGTGAGTGTTACGCGCGTGGGCGTGTGGGTGTTGGAGTCTCATCTGTGGTGCGCGTCGACGCGCGCGCTCTCGAGCGCATGTGTGCTTCTGACAAATGGCCACGTCTGGACGCGTGCGGCGGATTCACAAGCGTGGCGAGAGGTCAAGTTTCCCTCCCCAATGTCGGTCACGGTCACCAGAGGCCCTGCCAGCGGTGCTCAGGCTGCTTGCCAGCGCGGCTTCTGGTGCAAGTTGTCCGTTGGCAACGGACCATTGTTCTGCTGTTGATGACTATGTCAACTCACTTGTGAAACAGAAGACGCTGGCTGGAAATATTTTCTATGAAGAAAAAAAAATTGGTTCAGTTTCGAGATGTCCGCGTCTGATAGTACACTTTGAACGGACTGAAATTACCATGGAGGAAGCGTGGCAACTGAAGGTGTGAAAAATATGTTACATTGGCAAATCGTATTTCAAATGCTCATCAATGATGCTTCAGCGCAGGTATCTAGGTATCTAAAATTTGTGATACTATATTTGCACCGGTGCGTGAGTCCAAGCACTCTAACCTAAGTCAGTGTGTCAGGTAAACAATTGACAACAGCCCAATTGTCAGCATATTTTTAAGAACTCTAGTCCGACGTTTGCTGGGTGGCTTGATGGACCAAGGTCATATTGTTAAGCAAAGAGTGTTGCGTGAACCCTGATCCCACCGCCGGATTCATGACTTCAAATTCAACGGCAGAATTTTGACCGAGATATTCGCGTGCCGGCACGGCCGCCCAGGCGCGGTGGCTCGTCTCCGGCTTGATCGGGCCAGCTGCCAACTGATCCTTCCAGCCGGCGACTGAATGCGAGCGCGCGAGAAGCGACTGGAGCCCCATCTTCCCAGATCAGGGGAGGTCAGTGCGGGCCAGCTTGAGCCAGCTAAGTTTCCAGGAAGGAAGAGTCAGCTAGTTTTCATAATTTCCATCGTTGGCAACGGTTCGAAGCCGACTGCATTACAGTCAGAGTCCGAACAACGTATTACCTCCAGACGGGCGCACCAATAGAGTCAGAGTCCGAACAACATATCACCTCCGGACGGGCGCACCAATGGAGTCAGAGTCCGAACAACATATCACCTCCGGACGGGCGCACCAATGGAGTCAGAGTCCGAACAACATATCACCTCCGGACGGGCGCACCAATGGAGTCAGAGTCCGAACAACATATCACCTCCGGACGGGCGCACCAATGGAGTCAGAGTCCGAAAACCCGAGGCCAAGGAGTAGGGCGAACAACATATACCTCCGGACGGGCGCACCAATGGAGTCAGTCCGAAAACATATCACCGCGGGCACCAAGTCAGAGTCCGAACAACACATCACCTCCTGCCGGGCGCACCAATGGAGTCAGAGTCCGAACAACATACTACCTCCGGACGGGCGCACCAATGGAGTCAGAGTCCGAACAACATATTACCTCCGGACGGGCGCACCAATGCACCGGCAAATGACTATAGAGCATACACACAGAGCTCATACTCACCTGTGTTGACGCGCTTGTGTTGACTCAGCCGATATCCTCAGGCGGCCTGACGAAGCATCCTGCCGCCCAGGTCATGACCTCGGCGTAGCGTAGCGACAGGTCGGGAGAACGGAGCGCAGCGATGGGAGATTCTCGGCGAAAATTTCCTCGCAGACCGGTCTGGAGGAGATCGGCTAACGACGACCTGGAGCCAAGCGGAACACGCAGATTTGTTGGACGCACAGAAGACGAACAATAGACTCTGTGTGAAGTTGCATCATACCGACGATGCGCGGTGTCAGGTCTACAGTGTAAGATGCACTGGCCAGACTGATAAGATTAACCAGAACCGTCAGACGCAGGTACTGAAGGGAGATAAGTGCCGTGGACGCTTCCGCAGCTTGGGATGCGGTCTGCCACTAGGGATGCGGCCTGTCCCTAGGGATGTGACCTGCCCTTAGGGACGCAACCTGCGCCTAGGCATATGGCCTGCCCATATGCATGAGGCTTGGCCATTCTGTGCACATTTCATGCTGAGATAACGATTGCGTGATCAGTGGTTACACTGTCGCCATGACTGGATGCCATCATCATTGACGGCAATTTACGGCCACAAATCTAACCGGTGGCAATTACCTTCAGATAATTCAACATGCGAGTGTGCATTAGTTAGCCACACGGATAGATACCTGGCTCAATTGCACTGCAGGTCGGGCCTTATCAGTGAGCAAAGCGTTCGCACGGAGCTGCAGGCGCACCGGCCAGTAGCACACCTATTCCAGCCGGACAAATATCAGCTGTCACTGCGCCGGCCAAACACAGCACATCTCCCGGGTCCACCTGCCCCTCCGAACGGGTGCGCCGGCGCGCGGACCGGCGCACCGCCGTAGATCAATGGGCCGATCTTGTGCAACACGCGAGGATCACTGCCACCGTCCGCCGGCCGTGTTGCGCCAGCGCCGCGCTCGCCGCTGTTGGCTTTGGCGCGCGTCTATGGGACTGTGTCGCTCCCGCGCGCCACAAAGGCCCGGGGAACGCGCCCGCCCGCGTGTACACAATGGCGTGTCTGCCCAGCGCGCGCTCCGTCTTGCAGCCATTGTTGCGTCCGTGCGGCGGGCAATTATCTGTCAGCGGATTAATTGTGGCGGCTGTTTTTGTTCGGTTCCGGCCGGCGCGCGCACGGTCACTCGTGAATGCCGGATGGGGCGCTCGGGCGGCGCGACGGAGAGCATCGTTCACGGTAACGGTGCTTTCAGTGCGCGGAGACGACACCGGGGCGGCGGCTGGACCGATGGCCGTGTTGTGCGCCGAGGAATGTCCATTCCGGCTCTGGAAGCTTCTATTGTTGGTGAAGACCGGACGGAGGAGCTGCCTCGGCAGTGCTGTCGTGTAGGTTAACCGCCGCACTTGAGCTAGCCGTCCCTTACAAGTACCGTCACAGATACTCGGTGAGAAAAGCTCATTCTGGTACGTATGGCTGTTACCTCAGCCGCATTTCAGAGGAACTACTCGTCCCAAATGTGTACCTTTACATCGTAACGTTGTTGCTGCTCAACTTAGATACACTTGAGTAATCCTTCCAAGATGGTGGGGAAACGTCAAGCCTGCCTCTAACAGAAGAGTGAAATCAGCCGACCGCCACACAACTTCTCGCGCCGTGCATATTGACGAGCAATAACAGTTGTTTAGATAGCGGGATGATCGAAATAGCCGGCGTGTTCGCTATGTTCGTCATAAGATTGCCGCTCTGGAAAGCATTTGTTCCCCGGTTACAAGTTCTGCTGGACGGTTCACATCTTCTTACACTGCCAAACCGGCACCACCGTATCCGTGAGGTGTACTGTGTTGAAAGGACCAGCGAATACCTGCTGAAAAATATCTCCTGTGACCAGTATTGTTGTCAGTTTTTGCGTTTCATCGGAATCAGGAGCAGAATAACGTGCATATATGTATATATACACATATATGTATATATATATATATATATATATATATATTAGGGTGACAGTTATTTATCGACTTCGAAAAATGAAAATAGTTGTTTCTGGTTTGTATTAGCCTAAAAAAACCACAAAAAAAATCATACCCCAATCAAATAATTTTAAGCAAACCCTCATACCAATTTAAAAAAAAAAAAATAAGGGGGGGGTTTTTTGGGTTTTCTAACAAAAAAATTTGGGAGGATTTTAAAAAAAAATTTTCGTGGTGTTGTTGTTTTTTTTTTGGTTAATTGGTTTGTCAGGCTGGGTGACGGTGCTCTTGTTGGCGTCGGGTAGTCTTCCCCGGTGCGCCTCCACCACCTGCAGGATGTACTGCGTCTGGTCCTCGTCCTTGGTGAGGGTCAAATTGTAGTCTTCCATTAGGGCGACGCCACGCTCGGCGAAGACGTTCAGTGCCCGGATGCTGTTGACCTGCGGGTTGCGGCGACGTAGCGAGGGTCGTCGTGCTACTCCGCCGGGTCGGTCGGGTCGGAAGCCGTCGTCGATCCCCAGGGTGACGAAGAGCATTAGCGACAACTTAGTCACGAAGTCCGCGAGGGTCTTCTGCGACAAGTCGGCCTTGAGATCAACGACGGCCCGCTTGGGTGAGATCCTCCGAGCCCTCATTGGAGCTGAGAGCCTCGATCATGGCCCGCTTTCTTCCCAGCGGTAAGTTCTCGTCGAAGAACGCCACCGGGACGAGGCTCTCACTCAAATACCACAAGTGGCGAGGGACTTGTCCTCGTACCCGACCAAATCCTTCAGGAGGGCGAGGTCGTTCGCAGGGGCCGATGTGGGGCTCGGCCAGGCGTACCACGCAGGGACGTATACCGAGACGGTGAACTTGACGTACCGAAGGATGCCGGCGCTCTCCCGGGCAGTCAGGTTTGCCTGTCCTCGGAAGATGTAGATCTTCACAGCGTAGATCAGCTTGGCCATCCAACGCGCGTGGTGGTGAGCCCCAGGCCGCCGGAATCGAATGCCTCTGGCCCGCATCCCGCCGAGCACGATCACGGAGAGCTCCAGGAGCTCGCGATAGTCATCCCGTGGCTGGAACTGCGACGGATGGAGCTTGCAAACCCGCGATGGGGTTGTCCCGGGAATCCTGGATGGCTTGTTTGTTTGTTTGTTTATTGGTTGGTTGCGACACACTTTATGCACAGTCGGCTAATGGCGCCGCCCACGTTTCGCCGGTGGGCCGCGGGATTGGGAAATGTCCTGAGGGAATCCTGGATGGCCTCCGTGAGGTGGTCATCGGGCATGGTCTCGTACTGGTCCTGATCGATGCAATCCCATTTGTCGAGCGTTTGAGAGCGGGTTTGGCCGGACGATGGGGTGTTGAGCAACCCCGTAGGCCTTCGCGGCGATGAGCTCGAGCATGTGGTGCCTGCAGGCGACATTGAGAGGTCGACCGGCTGTTGCCCATGTGCACACACGCCCCTGACTGCGGGCCTGTGTTCGAGGCCGTAGTGTAACTCCCCGACCGGGTCTGAGCGCCCATCGTGCGGCCTCCCGACCGTTTGCCATCGCCAGTCCACTGCCGATCTCGAGCTTGGGAACGGAAAGCAGCTTGGTGCGCTGGTCCCAGCGACCAAATCTGAGCTGTCGACTTTGCCCTGCTGCCGGTCGTGAGTTGGGACCGTTTTCCGTCCCAGTGACCAGCCGTCCGGCGCACGGCCTTGTGTCGCCGGCCTGCTTCGGTGGTTCCGCCGGGATTGGCGGTTGACTCGTTTGGTGAGCTCGGTCGTCGTGCCCGGGGTGCGGCCACCGCCGACAGCGTCTGCCTGTGGTCCGTCACGCGGTGCGGTCTGGCGCGGCGACAGTCGGCGAGTTGCCTGCGCGGCGGCGCTTCGGCGGCGGTGGGCGGCGGTGGGTCGTGGTCGGGCTCGTCTCGCGCTGGCGTTGTGGTTTGCAGGGGCTGGGCGACTCGAGCTACAGTGTCGTTCGGCCAGTGCGCTTTCCGAGTCTTGGTCGCTGGCCTGGGGGCGCGATTCCGCCGCTGCTCGACCGGCGGCTGCCGATCGGCGCCTATTTTTTCTCGGCGGCCTTCCCGCGTTGCGCATGAGGAACACTTTGTCTCTCGTCTGGATGAGCTCGGGGCCCTGGTTCTCCTCTCGTGCGAGGAACCAAATTCAAAAAAAAAAAAAAAAAAAAAATTTTTTTTGGTCCAATAGTGTATATATATATATATATATATATATATATATATATATATATATATATATATATATATATATATTTATATATGTATATATTATATATGTATGTATATATATATATATATATATATATATATATATATATATATATATATACGTATAAAGGGCAATCACTATTTAGACAGCAATGTTCCAAATAATCAGCTTGTTTGCAATGTGTTTGCCACAAGATTGCTGCTCCAGCAAACATTTCTTCCTACCAGTCCTGCTGAGTGATTGGCAGCCCATGAACAAACACACCGTATCGTTGATGGTCAGACCTATTGGTCGTCTGTCTGGGCCACGTCAAGTTGTCGATATGACAATGTCAGCTGTATTGTGTGTGCGATGAGTTGTGACCGCCGCTAAAATACTTGCTGACAATATTGTTGGCAGGTGTCACCCGCCACAATCAATCAATATCCTCCTCCGCCACGCACATATGGGGTCATGGACTAGGTATCTCTGTTTGCGGATGGGTGGAATTCAACGGAGTGTTTTATAAATAAAATTGATGCAATGTTGACCAACGCCAGCAATACAATGTGGAGAGCATGGACCGGAGGCCGGGAGTAGAGGCAGAGATGTTCTACACATAACGGAACACCGTGTTGTAGCCTATGCGTGCTCTTCCAGAAGCTTCACAGTGCTTTGGAGCGCTTCGGAATGCTTATGAGTGCTTCGGAGTGCTTCGGAGTGCTTTGTAGTGTTTCGGAGTGCATTGGAGCCCTTTGGAGTGCTTCGAAGTGCTTCTGAATGCATCGAAGTACTTCAGAATGGTTCGAAGTGCAGTGTGCGTTCATCCAGATGCTTCAGCAGTTGCGTGTATGTGCCGCTGTGCGGGCGGCACCTGCCAACATGTGGGCGATGCTTCAACGGCGGTCCAAACTCAGCACACGTACACTATACCTGGCATTATCGCATCGACACCTTGACATGACCCAGGCAGAAGACCAGAAGGTCAAGCCATCAGCAATGCTGTGTGCTTACTCGTGTTTTTCGGCAGTTGGGTCATGACACGACCAGACATTAGCCAGACTGTGGACTGGTACAAAAGTGATCTGTCGTCAGGCCTGTAAACAGATACTTCTTGTGATCCTATATTTTCTTGTTGTGGGCGTGGACAGACAGTGGCGCATGCTCGCCGAGAGTATCACTGCATCCACAGCAGGTGTTTAGTGTCTATTTTTGCGAGTTGTTGGGCACCACTTTGTTTGCTGAGGCACTCTGACATTAACGTATAGGAGTATATCGGTGAACGCTTCCGATGTCGAGACTTTCCAAAGAGCATATCTCAAAGCAGCCATTGTCTTTGCTGTGATGCTTCACAAGTGGTGCTAGACAAGATCTTATAGAGCATCTCGGAAACACACACAAGTGCCTTCCTGTAGGTTCGATGAATGTGCAATGAACCACGAGTTTTCATCAATTTTAGCTAAATGCCATCGCAAACATGACCACCAAACCATTACCATGGGGCGCATGAACCATGCAACAAAGATTCTAAAAACAAAATTATCTACACCTTGGAACTTATTGCATTGATTTAGGCAGGGATTCCGCCACGGCAAAATAGTTGGGGAGTGAGTTGTGATTTTGCATGTATTCTTCACATGCAACGCCAATAGTTGTAGGTAATGTTTAATGTGCAGGGTTATTGAGTGTGCGTGCCGCCTTCCTTCCCTCACCACCAACCGCATTGGTGACGTACCCCGTGGTTCCTCCACCATTGGCATTCCGAGCCATATCAACGTGGTCCGTCGATTGGGTGAACTTATCAGCGTGGCCCTTCCATAGGGTGAACTCACCAACGTGGCCCTTCGATAGGGCGGATTTATCGACATGGGCCTTCAACGGGGTAGATTTGTCAACGTGCACCTCCTGGAGGGTGGATTTATCAACGTGCACCTCCAACGGGGCGGATTTGTCAATGCGGCACGTCGACAGCGTGGACTCATTAGCGTGCGTGACGGGCGCCTTCACATTAAGCCCGATTCTTCTCAGCCCATTATACCCAGGTGCATTTCCGGCAGTCGTCACGTCGTCACGTCTCAGTGTTTATTTCAGGCGCTCCCTGCGCTCCGGCTTGGCTGGTGACTCCTGCCTGATCTTCGTGACGTACGAGTCTGGCACTCACCGCCGCCTATTGCCAATATTTACATTGCGTTAGGCGTCGCGGCCCGAAATAGCTGACTGCCTCGCCTGGAGATCCCAGGCGGTCACCTCGCGTTAGCACGTGCACCGGTTCGGGGAACAGCGCCGGCCAGGTGTCTGCCGGCAGGCTCCCACGTTCGGTCGTCGCCGTCCTCCCCGGGGACGTCGGGGCTGCGGCGGGAGTCAGAAATCCCAGCGCTCCGGCCGGGCCACGATCGGCGACGGAACAGGGCAGAGTTGGTGGCCGTGGAACAGGACTGTGATCGAATGCAACGCCGAAGGAGGATTCAACGTCGCTGGCGTATCAGCTCAGCTCAGCTGTCGTTCTCAGCTGTCTCAGCTCAGCTCAGCTCAGCTCAGCTCGCTCAGCTTCTCAATCGTCTCGGCTGAGCCAGATCCGATGAAGATCGCCAAGTCTGTCCTGCCGCCAATCTGCGGGCTGGCACCACCGCCCTCCGCGCTGTGCAGGGTGATGACGCGGTGAATCGGTGACGTCAGTGGTGGCCAGCGCCACGCCGAGGGGGACGAGGCGGTCCGGGGACCAGCGCCGACACCGGCCAGCTCCCCTCGCAGCACGTTCGGCCAGCTCGGCAATTATTTCGCCGGCGGCGGCGGGCAGCGCAGCACGACACGAGGCGGTCGCATCGGGCGGCGAAGCGCGCCCTGCCGGTCCCAGGAAGCGCTTCGCACGTGCCGCCGAAGTCGATCGCCGTCGCGGCCCTGGCTCTGTGACGATGGCCAGGTGCGCACACCAGGCAGAGACGGCACGCCTCCGCCGCAGGAGAGAGACTATCCGTTGCGGTCGGCTGGCCTGTTCTGCCGGCCGACGCTGACGTGGCGGGCAGCGATCCGAGGATGGATCTCCATCGGCTGCCGTGACAATGGCCCGAGGATGGATCTCCATCGGCTGCCGTGACAATGTCCCGAGGATGGATCTCCATCGTCTGCCGTGACAATGTCCCGATGATGGATCTCCATCGGCTGCCATTGCAATGGCCCGAGGATGGATCTCCATCGGCGCCGTGACAATGGCCCGAGGATGGATCTCCATCGGCTGCCGTGACAATGTCCCGAGGATGGATCTCCATCGGCTGCCGTGACAATGGCCCGAGGATGGATCTCCATCGGCTGCCGTGACAATGGCCCGAGGATGGATCTCCATCGGCTGCCATTACAATGTCCCGAGGATGGATCTCCATCGGCTGCCGTTACAATGGCCCGAGGATGGATCTCCATCGGCTGCCGTGACAATGGCCCGAGGATGGATCTCCATCGGCTGCCGTGACAATGGCCCGAGGATGGATCTCCATCGGCTGCCGTGACAATGTCCCGAGGATGGATCTCCATCGGCTGCCGTGACAATGGCCCGAGGATGGATCTCCATCGGCTGCCGTGACAATGGTCCGAAGATGGATCTCCATCGGCTGCCGTGACAATGGCCCGAGGATGGATCTCCATCGGCTGCCGTGACAATGTCCCGAGGATGGATCTCCATCGGCTGCCGTGACAATGGTCCAAGGATGGATCTCCATCGGCTGCCATTACAATGGCCCGAGGATGGATCTCCATCGGCTGCCGTCACAATGTCCCGGGGATGGATCTCCACCGGCTGCCATTACAATGGCCCGAGGATGGATCTCCATCGGCTGCTGTGACAATGGCCCGAAGATGGATCTCCATCTACTGCCGTGACAATGTCCCGAGGATGGATCTCCATCGGCTGCCGTGACAATGGTCCGAGGATGGATCTCCATCGGCCTCCGTGGCAATTGCCCGAAGATGGATCTCCATCGGCTGTCGTGACAATGGCCGAGGATGGATCTCCATCGGCTGCCGTGACAATGGTCCGAGGATGGATCTCCATCGGCTGCCGTGACAATGGCCCGACGATGGATGTCCACCGGCTGCGATGACAAAGCGCACCACAAGCGGCCGCAATTTGCCGATGGCAACAGCCGGTAGTCCGGTAATTGCCGCCAGCGATGACAAAGGCTTGGCCAGAATTATCGAGACCGATGTCGGCTGATCGGACCCTGGATACGTCAGGCGTGCACGTGTTATTGCCGGCTTCCGTCCCCGGGGTAGGTGCGCGCGGAAAGACATGAGGAAATAGCCTAGCTTGACTTGTGTAGCTAACCTAACTAGCCTGACTAAAGTGTGTAGTATCGGCCGACCCAATGCCTGGTCAACAGACGTGTGCTCGACTCGAGTTGGATCGAGAGTCGACTCATGAATCAATCGTTTTTGGATGAGTCGCGAGTTGAATTGATTCTTTTCCCAGAAATATACCTTGAATCGTGAGTTGAATCACATCTTTCTTTTTAAAAAATGAATTGAATCATGAGTCAATCATTCAAATATCATGCGTGGGTAGTGCACACTGAATGGTATGGATCATCAGTCTGATACCGCTGAGTCTGACAGGAATTTGAATCGATTCAGATCCGACTGTTTGAGTCGCGAATCGAATCAGATCTCAAGATCTATGAGTCATGTAAGTCGACTAAAGAAAACTGAGTTGAACATAAGTCTGCTGGTCAATGGTTATTTCAACTGGACTGCGAAATCTGTCGTGTCTATACCGTTAATTAGTCTGCCAAAGGATTCGCTTGATTGCATAGGGCGATGCATAATGCTACGAGTTCCATTTACACATACAACTGCAATATACGAAGTTAGTTGTGGACACTTAAGGAAGCAAAAATACGGACAGATGTTTATACTCCGTTATTCCATGTTTTCCAGTTTGTTAGCTCGTAGGATAAGCATGTACAGACATCAATCGTTGTGCAGTTACACATTAATTATATATGTTGGCAATGCTGGAGGCACAGGAGGCCTATTTTTTTCTAAACGAGATGATGTTTATGTCACATTTGAACACATTGAGGATAGTGTGTTCAAACCGTGTGTTCCGAACCATGGAACCTAGCTCCACCCAACGTCACAATAGACGCGAGTGCTGCTGCATTCCACAAGCTGTTTCGTATCTGAAATACCAATCTCTGGCCACCAATTTTTAGCAATTGTACGACGAAGAAGCAGAGCTCCTTTTAACTCCAATGCTTTGCACCCACATTTCAGCACGAAAAAAAAAACGCCAGGTGTGAAATTATGACTTCGGAAACACGAGATGCCGAAATAGACATCAGGCATATCCTTAGGGTTAAAAAGGCAAGATTTGCTCTCGAAATTTCCAAAGTACATAATGTCTGTGCTAAGGGTGCAAGCCCTTAAAAATAGCAAGGTGAGCACTCAAGACAACTACGTCAAATCCGAAAGCTGTCTTAGTCTTAGAGGAAAATCCGATTGGCATAGGCGGTGCCGATGCCGATGCCGATGCCGATGCCGATGCCGATGCCGATGCGTGCGATGAACGATGCCGATGCCGAATGCATGCCGATGATGCCGATGCCGATGCCGATGCCGATGCCGATGCCGATGCCGATGCCGATGCCGATGCCGATGCCGATGCCGATGCCGATGCCGATGCCGATGCCGATGCCGATGCCGATGCCGATGCCGATGCCGATGCCGATGCCGATGCCGTCGCCGGCTGGATGACTGGCGGGCCATCCCCGCCGCTCTGGTGCGGTGCAGATGGCGCTAGCGGGCCGGCGGCCGGCGCTGCTCGGCCTGCCTCGGTGCACCACAGTCAGTCGCTGGCCGACAGCGCCACTGGTCGGTGCCGCGCCGCCGGTCGACGCTCGAGCACGCCGCCGCCGTGTCGACTGGCAGCTGGAGCCACGCGAGGGTGTCAGAGTGCAGACAGTCGGAGGGGCGGACTGGTGCGCAGGACGACTGGATAGACGCCGTTGTGGAAGCGGCTGCTGAAGAGCACATCATGGGACGTCGAGGCGCTTTCGGCCTTCTGGTGGCGGCGCTTCTCCTTGTGTCCGGTAAGACGGCTACCCATCCAATATTGCTTCGAGCTGACTACACAAGCGGCGACCAGAAATACCGCTGGGAATTGTCAGGAATGAGAAGCGCTCAAAACGGCTGTGCAGCTAACTCTGCGTCAACATCAGATGCCAGCATTTATCGTCCCATAAGATACCCAAAGCATACACTCAGTCTTCAGGGTATGTAAAGTAGAGAGCTATTTCATGTCAGCCAAGAGATCTGATAACGTCAAGTTCAACTTGACCGATTTCAAGGCTTCCTGCTATTATGGTGTGGCGGCGCCCCGGGTGAAATCGATATCAATTTCATAATTACTGTGCTTGAGCGGCAATAAATAAGTTCGAATTACGTCGGCACCTCCATCCCGGAAGCACACGCCGCGAAGGTCGTCCACGACAATTAAGAGCTGCAGATGCTCGGGGCGACGATAACCGGGAAGGCAGTGGGCACCTCAACCTCAGCATTCGCCCGCGTCACTGTCAGGGGAAGGCAGTGGGCACCTTAATACTCGACCTCGTCATTGCAAGGGGAAGACTGTGGACACCTCAACATTCGCCCACGTCACTGCCAATGAGGAAGGAAGTAGGCACCCCAGCATTCGCCCACGCCACTGCCAAGGGGAAGGCAGTGGGCACCTTAGTACTCGACCATATCACTGCCAGGGGGAAAGCAGTGTGCACCTCAACATTCGCCCACATCATTGCCACCAGGCAGATGTCCGGCCCACATTGTCACGTGAGAAACGGCCGTTTGTCGCGTCCCACTGTGTGCCACCCTCATTTGTTTTGCGACATCTCAGAGCGAGCTCTGCCATGCATAACGACACTCATTTGCGTTACACTACGATGGACATGGACTGGCAAGCGGCGAGTGAACGTCTCCGACGGCACAGTCGAAGGCCACCCAGACCTGCCTGGACGACATTCGAACTTCATGAGGAATTTCGCCACTGAATCGTCGTCCGCACCGCCGACTTTTCTCGGGCCGTGCCGCTTGACCTGTCGTGCGACGCCCGCCGCCGCGGTGCTCCCGAGTTTCTGAAGCGCCGCGCCAACTACAGCTCGGCGGTCGCTGGTCAGCCCCAGGAGGCGAGCAGTCTTGGGGTAGGGGACCTGTCTCCCGATCGAAAGATGGTGGGTTCGAATCTCACCTGACGCCACTCTTCGTTCGCGAACAATCGGCGTGAGAGATTGGTGACGCTGGACGATAATGATCAACCCCGGTCGCAGCGCCTTAAAGCCCAAATAACCAACTAACTAAGATTGGCGACGCCATGTCACCCAAAAGAGTGGACGCGCCATAACCACACCTCAATAACCACCACCAGCACCGCTGGTCAGCCCCAGAGCCGGCTGACCGGTGGTGGTACGCCGAACCAAGACGGGTCATTAGCAGACCCGGGCTGCGGTCAGTAGCCGGCGGAAGCCCGATCGTTAGCAGATATCGCGGCTCATTAAAACATGGAGCCCGCACGGTGTTCGGCCCGCGGACATGGTGGTACGGGTGGGGGGGGGGGGGGGGGGGGCGCAGTGCGGCGCAGGTGTGGCGCGGGCCGCTCCGGGAAGTCACGTGGAATTGACATGTTCCACCTGCTGTTGGTACTCCGGACATGGAACCCTGATGCCTGCGTCGATAATCCCCGCAGCAGGCCTGATGCTGTCACCTTTAGATACTGTCACAGTCGAGACCCTCGCTTCCACTGTCGCTCTTCGTTTTTCACATTCAGCAACAAGAGCAAACGGCCATTTTCCGTGCATCCGGGATTGGTTTCCCTTCAGTGATTTCCACTAGATCGGGTTTTGCCGTTCCACTTACTGCAGACATTTCTTGGGATGGTTGCCTAACCAACAACAGTCCACGAGCGTGCTATTTTAGAACTCTGGAGCAGCGCTAGTTCCCCGATTTGCATTTCATCATGGTCTACCAGTGTTCCCCAAAGCCTGCACCGAGTTCCTAATAATCTAGTTCATTACGCCCGACGCTAGTCATTACCATAGCGGGGCTCCCCACATCAACTTCCGGCAGTGCTGATGCCCCGAAGCTTCCTCCAGGAGACATTAACCGTTGTGGTATATTGGGACTGTTCCCCGCACCGACCGGCAATTGCTGTGGTGTATCGGTAACCGTGGTGATATATCGAGACTGCTACTCACACGTACCGGTAACTGTTGTGGTGTATCGGTAACCGTGGTGATATATCGAGACTGCTACTCACACGTACCGGTAACTGTTGTGGTGTATCGGTAACCGTGGCGGCATATCGAGACTGCTACTCACGCGTACCGGTAACTGTTGTGGTGTATCGGTTACCGTGGTGGTATATCGAGACTGCCACTCACGCGTACCGGTAACTGTTGTGGTGTATCGGTTACCGTGGTGGTACATCGAGACTGCCCCCCACCACGGGCCGGTAACTGTAGTGGTGTATCGGTCACTGTGGCGGGATATCGAGACTGCTCCCCACGCACCGGTAACTGTTGTGGTGTATCGGTAACCGTGGTGATATATCGGACTGCCCCACCACGGCCGGTAACTGTTGTGGTGTATCGGTAACCGTGGCGGCATCGGGACTGCTCCCACCACGACCGGTAACTGTTGTGGTGTATCGGTTACCGTGGTGGTAAGACACCGACGACTGTCCCACACGTACCGGTAACTGTTGTGGTGTATCGGTTACCGTGGTGGTACATCGAGACTGCCCCCCACCACGGGCCGGTAACTGTAGTGGTGTATCGGTCACTGTGGTAGTACATCGAGACTGCTCCCCACCACGGGCCGGTAATTGTTGTGCTGTCGCCGGGCCCCACACCCGGTTCGCTGACCTGCGTGATAACGGCGCTCAGATCAGCCGATGTGCGCGGGTTCAACAGCGCCGCACGGCTTCCGCGAGGACCGCCGCGCCGCCGACACGTCACACGTCACACGTCACACGTCACACGTCACACGTCACACGTCACACGTCACACGTCACACGTCACACGTCACACGTCACACGTCACACGTCACGTCACACGTCACGCCGTCACACGTCACCACGTCACACGTCACACGTCACACGTCACACGTCACGCGTCACACGTCACACGTCACACGTCACACGTCACGCGTCACACGTCACACGTCACACGTCACACGTCACACGTCACGCGTCACACGTCACGCGTCACACGTCACACGTCACACGTCACACGTCACACGTCGCACGCCGCGCAGCGAGATCTCGGCGGGGCGAGACGGCACCGGCCGGCAGAACCAGTCTTCCGCCAAACCGCGGCCCGCGCGGCCTTGGGGAGCGGCGGTTGCAGAGTACGGGACCGCATCGGCCGGGCAAGTTCAGGGCCGGGCGGCGGCCGGGCAGCGGTGCCGGCGAGTCATGCAGCTGGCTGTGCTCGCTCCTCGGGCTGCTGCAGCCGCTGCTGAACCTGACGACCTGCGCCCGCTTGTGGAGGATCTTACAAGCGCCGTGGGGGATGTCGGTTCTCGCGCTGAGAATCTTTGCCCTACTTTGGGCATGTCGTCCCTACTCCGCAGATTCACTTGCCTGCGTCAGAGCAGCTCTTCCCTGCTTCTGATGTAATGCACGCCGAATTTGTCGCTTCTGGAATACTTGTCCTGCTCCAGAGGGTGCCTTCCCTGCTTCCGTAATACGTTCTACTCCAGATAATCCCCACGACTGCTCCCGTCGATCTCTACCTCTGCTCCCGACGATCCCACGGCTGCTCTTGATGAGTCTCCCCTCCCCAGGTGGTCTTCTCCGTAGCTTTCGCGCTACACTGAACCCCAGTCGGCGCCTGAAATATCCAGCTCCCGGTCCGTCTTCTGTCGAGCAGCTCAGCCACCGCTGGTGAACAACTGCCACCAAATGCGCCCAGGGTGTTCAACAGTTGCGACCAAATGCGCCTAGAGTGCTGAGCAACTGTGACCAAATGCGCCTAGGGTGCTGAACAATCGTGGCCAAATGCGCCCAGGCTGCCAAAAACTGTAGTCAAGTGGCCCAGGGTGTGGTATCTCCGCTGGCATCAGCTCCCCTCCTCGGGGTCCGTGAAGCCGCTCGAGTTGCGCCGACCACGTGGCCGTGTCTGCCGCTGTTGTGCTGTGGACCGGCCGGAATGCCTCTGACGAGGAGCCGCGGCCGTGCATCACACCCGAGCAGGAGCGCACCCAGCGGGGTGAACCACCCCGTGGTTTCCTTGGCGGCCGAGATTTTGCGTTTTTCTCGTCCTAATCTCCCGGCGCCGACCCACAGGCGTCGACGTGAGCCGGGAGTGTCGGCTTAAGCAACCGTTGCCCTGGTCGGCGCAGTTCGCGTGCCTGAGCGCGCGCCTGCGTGCGACAACGCCCGGCAGCCGGTGTCGTCCTCTCCGATCGGGCCGACACCCGCTCTGATTGGCCGACACGCGCCGGCCGCCCAGGAATCCGCCCAGACGTTCAGACTCGCATCATTAAGCAGGCGGAAGAGAAGCATGCCGCAGTGCAGTGAGACGTAGGGGCGCGCGTTCGAACGCGGCGCCCGGCGTGCCCCTCGCTCCTGTGCCCTGCCCCCCCCCCCCCACCTCGCCGTGTGGGTGCATGTGTGGGACCGCGAGCGCCGGCCGTTCGGGAACACCCGCAGGAAAGCCCGAGGAGAGTTCTGTCACTTGCGAAGCTTTGCCGCTTGGGCGGACGACGTTTTGCTTCAGTCAGCTGGACGAACTGCCGCCGGCTATCTCCTGAAAGGCGGGACGATCTACGTCACACGTGCGTCGCGTATTTCCGGCTCGCGCATCCCTCCGAGGAGGTCGGTTGTGTTCCACACGGCGTGGCATCTCCATGTGACCCACGCCCGGTTTCTGGTCCACATCCGGGTTGAGATCTCTCTCGGCTGACGAAACGCGTGCAGTGATGTCGGCGGCAGACAGAAGATTCGTCGAGGCGAAGCATCTTTTGCACCGCCTCGGGTTGTGTTCTACTGAAGGTATTCTACCAGGGAGGGCCGCCAGGGTCTTCGGTCGTGTCTTTGACAGACTGCAGCGACAACTGGAACGCTATATTTAGCCGGCTTGATTGCGGTGTTGTGTCGGCCGAATTGGTTCGATTTCCAGTCGGCAGCAGGATATGCGGCCGCGTCGGCTGAACTAATCACACCACTATCGGTCGAGTCAGCTGAACTAATCACACCACTATCGGTCGGGTCGGCTGAACTAATCACACCACTATCGGCGTCAGCTGAGCTAATCACACCACTATAGTCAGCTGAACTAATCACACCACTATCGGCCCCCTCAGTTGAGCTAATCACACCACTATCGGCCCCGTCAGCTGAGCTAATCACACCACTATCGGCCACGTCAGCTGAGCTAATCACACCACTATCGGTCGAGTCAGCTGAGCTAATCACACCACTATCGGCCCCCTCAGTTGAGCTAATCACACCATCGGTCGAGTCGGTTAATCACACCACTATCGGTCGAGTCAGCTGAGCTAATCACACCACTATCGGTCGAGTAGCTACCACGAAACCACTATCGGTCGAGTAGTAATCGCACCACTATCGGTCGAGTCAGCTGAGTTAATCACACCACTATCGGTCGAGTCAGCTGAACTAATCACACCACTATCGGTCGAGTCAGCTGAGCTAATCACACCACTATCGGCCTCGTCAGTTGAGCTAATCACACCACTGTCGGTCGAGTCAGTTGAGCTAAACACCACTATCGGTCGAGTCAGCTCTGTTAATCGCACTACTATCGGTCGCATCAGTTGAGCTAATCGCACCACTATCGGTAGAGTCAGCTCAGCTAATCGCACCTATCGGTCGAGTCAGTTGAGCTAAACGCCACTATCGGTCACCACTCAAGTAGGGCTTGACGGGTGCCGCTGGAGAGAGGGGCTGAGCGAGGGGGTCTGTGGGTAGGGGAACAGGGCCGGATGGGGGTCTGTGGGTAGGGGAACAGGGCCGGATGGGGGATCTGCGGGCAGGGGAACACGACCGAATGGGGGGTCTACGGATAGGGGACCAGGTCAGGATGGGGGTCTGTGGACAAGGGATCGGAACTAGATGGGAGGGTCTGCGGCAGGAGACAGGACCGAATGGGGATCTGTGGGCATGGAAACAGGACCAGTTGGATGGTTTGCGGAAAGGGAGACAGAACCCGATTGGAGGGTCTGTGGGCAGGAAACGTGAGGGGGGGGGGGGGAATTTCCGGACGGGAAGAATGTAATGGACCGGAGTAAGTAGGAGACGAAGTGTTGACTGCAGGTATGTTGGGAATTTATGTACATTTATATGCGCATGGGACATCCTTTTGGTCCAAACTAGAAAAGTGGGGTGCGCGTGCAGATCCAACTTTTCCAAAAATGTTGCCGGTTGAATTCATGATACTAGGAAAACCAACTGAACAAGTCGAGCTGTATTATGTTGAATGCAAGTAGAAAGGATAAGGTAAATATTGAAGTAAATTTTTGGTCCTGGTAGTAATTCCTGGTATACTCGGTATAATAATCAACCTTCCCATGACATGCGCTAATTTGTATATGTGAACAAAAGCTTAATATGAATGTTGAGTTCCATTTTGTTCTTGCCTACGGAGAAGCAGTACATCTGTGTGCAGTAATGAACGAATCTGATATGGGTACGTACTGACCTTGACTTACATCGGACCGACGGCCATGAACATTTCTGCGGGACCTTGTGGCAGTTATGAGGCAAAATATCAGTTGGGCAGCTTTTTGGAATATATTTTTGGACAGCTTTCATTCAAGGTAATTACCGTCAATTCAAAAATTCATGATACTAGGTAATCATGAGGTAGGAACTAAAGCTTCAGCAATGCAACACATGAATAACATTTTCGTAGAGCTATTCCGGATGGAAAGGCTAGCAGCCCCACTCATACGAAGCGACACGTTAGCTGACCCAGTTCTCTATTTACGCTCGATCCATGTTTAGCAGACCAGACCTTGTCATTCTTAGGTCCTTTTCAGACTTCCAGTTAAGGACTGAATACAAAATTGATTGATACAATAGAATGCAATTCACTTAAAAGCCCCGCACACACTGATCCGGTACAATGTATGTACAATATATGTGATACAATCTTACTGATATGGAAATAATGAATATGGTTGGACTGAGAAACATACACTGCAGGTCACGTAATCATCTTGAACAGCTATTTTATTGGCGTGTTCTGAACCGCATATGAGAATGGTAAAAACGAAGCTGTTGCATGCAACATGGCGGGTGACTGGCACTGCAGTGGGGATGCTGTGATGTACGCACGTGACCTTTAGATCGGGCTGGTGTTGACGCGGAAATATGGCGGGAATGCCGCGACCACAACCAGTGGCCACCTGCTGGCGCGGAAATATGGCGGGAATGCCGCGACCACAACCAGTGGCCACCTGCTGGCGCGGAAATATGGCGGGAATGCCGCGACCACAACCAGTGGCCACCTGCTGGCGCGGAAATATGGCGGGAATGCCGCGACTACAACCTGCTGGCGCGGCAATATGGCGGGAATGCCGCGACTACAGCCGGTTGTCACCTGCTGGCGCGGCAATATGGCGGGAATGCCGCGACTACAGCCGGTTGTCACCTCACGGCTTACCGGTTCGCCGGGGACGATGCAGAGGCGTCTTCCAGCCTGCCAACACTGCGGAATTTGGCACCGGGGGCAGCCGTCCCACCGACGGAACGAAGAAATTGACCTCGGCTGCTGCCAACCCGGAGTGCCAACCCGTTCCTCCTGCCCGGGCGCGTCAGCTACTGGAAGTCGCATCTCCGATCCTAATAAAGGCGTCAAAACGGCTAGCGACGGCGTTTCGTCGCCACATTTCACAACAGTGGTGTGTTAGCAAATTTGGCGTCAAACTGGGGATTTCCCAACAGTTGCGTTCGTAATTTTGGCGCCGAAACGACGCCCCTCGCTGCTTTAACGTCTTTTTGTTTTGTTTGTTGGCGCTGTAAATGTGGAGCTGGAGAGACGTCGGTGCTGCCTGCCTTCTTCTTGGGAGGCGACCAGCTAGAAGTGGCTTCATGTTGCAGTCTTGCGAAATAGTGGCACACAGCTGGAGAGCGAACAACGGTCGGCTTTGTCGAACAACGGTCGGCCTTGTCGAACGATGGTCGGCCCCCGACCTTCGCCGCCCGCCGACACACCGGTCTGTGTGAGATGGCGCTCGGACCGGCGCCCCACGCGATGCCCCCCCCCCAGTACCGAATCGAACCGGCTGTGTTCTTCGCACTCGTGCTCTACATAAGCGTCGCCAGCTGTCGACGCGTCGGCGCGCTGGCCGGACCCGGCAACATCGCAGAACAGCGTGCTGTTTGTCTGCCGTCGACTGTCCTCGTTTTGGCTCGGGATGAGCTGCCGAACAGCGGCTTTAATTTATCTCCGAGACAGACCATTTACATCGGGGCCCACCCCCACCCCATCCCCCAACCCCCGCCGACCAGGTCCCAGCGAAAATCCATTGCTGATGAATTCCCCGGCGACACCGATTGTCCAGCTCCGCGCAGCAATATCAACCGATGCCTTCTCGGCGTTTCTGTGCCGCTGAATCCAGTCGTTGCGTAAGGAAGGATAGGACGATAGTGAAAGCCATTAAAAAAGCAATAGAGTTATGCTATCCAATGCTAAAAGCGAATAGCAAGACGGCTTGTCAGGCCCGTCGCCATATGTCGCGCGGATAACAAGCAACCGCTAGTCGGCACACACGGACAAGCAACCGCAAGTTCACCTGTCGTTCCGTTCCATCAAAGCGTAACGCGGCAGTCGATGTCCCGGCGGAAGCTGCCCAGCCGAGTCCGCGCCCCGCCCGGTACCGGTACCGGTGCCGCAGAAGGTGGGGCGGGGCAGGGGGCGGGCAACCAGGCGCGACGGTGAAATCCCGGGCGACAGGGTCCGATGACGTCAGCACAAGCCGTGAAGTCGCGACAGCGTCGCCGTGCAGAACGAGTCATGGCCGCAGCGTTGGCATGACAACCGAGCCAGCTACCGTGCTGAGCGCGTATCTGTGATCGTATTGATGGAGGGTGAGTTGGGAGGTGCGAAGTCTTGACGAAGGGTCAGTTTAGAAAGTGCGACGAAGTCTTGATGAAGGGTGAGCTGGGAAGAGTGATGTCTTGACGAAGGGTGAGCTGGGAAGTGCGAAGTCTTGATGAAGGGTAAGCTGGGAAGGGTGAAGTATTGAAGGGTGCGCTGGGAAGTGCGAAGTATTGATGAAGGTGAGTTTGGAAGAGTGATGTCTTGATGGAGGGTTAGTTGGGAGGGGTGAAGTCTTGATGAAGGGGTGTGTTAGGAAGGGTGAAATCTTGATGAAGGGTGAAATCTTGATGAAGGGTGAAGTCTTGATGAAGGGTGATGGGTGTCGTTGATTGGCCATCCAATGTCATGTGGTACGACTTTCGCGGCGCTAAAACTAAATTTAGATACGATTCACGAAGAGCAGTAGTATTCTGTATAAGATAGCATTGCATAGAATATATCTCATAGTTAACCCGATAATATGCCATCAACCTTTGAGACATTTTCAACAGTGCCTAGGGCATCCTCATTATCATTTTCCGCCTAAAATAGCATATGCAATTCAGATTTCCACCACTCAATGCAGTTAAGAAAAGCACAAATAATGACCTAGCATCAGAGCAGATCATTAATCTTAACGTTGACGTTAATTACAATATCTAGATAGTGAGTCGTTCGTCTTGATGAACGAACTGCAAGCTCTGGGTTTGGTGCTGATATGCTGCAACCAATCGGAGAGGGTGTACTTCGCAAATTTTGAAGCATCACTATCTTTCACCAGTCTTAGGTCCATGACCTTTGAAGCCCTTGACCTGAAATTTGGGCGCGATATGCAGGGCAGATTTATAAGAAGGTACGGATAGTTCCGTGCTTTTGCGTCTACTAATTCTGCCGTTATCCGTGAAAAGCTAGGAGGAGGACTTTCGAAGGCCACCAGCCGTACCGGTGGCGGTCAAAGTGGAAGCTTTCGCTTATTTATACGGGCTAAGCTGCATGAAAATTGCGGTTGATGTGCTGCTTATCATCAGTACGACAGCACAGATTCACGGTATGTCATAGTGTTTCGTTTGTCAGGTAGTACTAAGCAGACAGTACGAGTCGAAATGTCACGAGTTCGAAGCTGACCAGTAGAAGGCTGGCGTGTCACCGCTCCACGCAGTGCGTGCGGGGGACGTGGCGACGTACGCGGCGCCGTCAGGTCAGGTGACTCAGGTCTACTGAGCACGTACTCAGTAGACGCCGCCCGGCCCGGCGTCTACCGAGCACGTACAGCTGGGCCTGCGCTGTGACGGCAGGCGTCGACGCGGCGGACTGGCCGGCGCCGGTCAGTCGCGTCGGCTTCGACGCGCGTCGGCGCCGACGACGTCGGCGTTTCGGGCGGCTCGACGGGCCGGTATCGATTGCGACGCGTGCCGCCGCTGCCGCGGCCGGGGCCGAGCACCACGTGACGGCCCCGGTCGGCCGCCCGCCGAACGCTGACCCAGTCACGTGACCAATGCGAGGCTGCTGAAGGCACGGTCTGCGCGTGGCCCAGTGGGCGGCGCGCCGGCACACTGCTGTCGAGCTGTGGCGACGACGGGGCGATCGATCGTCGAAATACGCGCCGCAACACGGCTTCTTTCGCAAGTCGATGTCCAAACCAGACGATTTGTTGTGTGAACGCCGGAGCGAATTTGCGAAATTTCGCCCCGCCCAACAAATTGAATACGAGTTTTTCGGACTGTTAATTGGCGAGTAGCACCTGCGAAAAATAACGTTCACGGAACATCATTCGTACGCACCAGCTGATCGATATGACAGTGTCATGCTGGAGACACGGCGAGAAGTTTGTCCAGGTCATTGCCTGCGGCTGTTCGGGTTCTGCGATCATCCTCCGGCGTGAGCGCTGAGCACGAGCCGGCAGCCAGACCCTCGACCGCTCCCTCCGTCTGGCTACTTTTTGCCGGCGCCGTGCCGCGCAATCTTGGTGTTGTCGTCGGCCGAACGCCGGACCCGCTGTTGTTGTCGACGGTGTCGGGCCTCCGTCTGCACTCTTCACTCCGACCTCCGTCTGCACCCCTCCAGAGATGGCGTTTTTGCGACGTGCAGTGGCGCACGGCGCAACATTTCGCACTGCCCCCCCCCCCCTCTGCCGCTCCCCTGTGGCTAGCTGTCCTCTCAGCCGGTGTGAATAGTTCTGCAAATGTGGACACACGGGTGATCTGACGCGATGCGTTGGGTGACATGTGGCGAGCGCGCGAGGTTTGCGGTCAAGTGTGCATCGCAAGCCGCGTCGTCGGATGATTTGATCCAAAGGCATTTGACTTTAAAAAAGTTATGTTTTATTCGATTTTTACCACATTGAGGCTAATATGGGCGCTAAATGGCCTCGTAGTCGGCGCGCCCTTGAGCCCAATTAATCAATTAATCAGCATCAAAGCCAAGCTGCTCCCATTGTGTCAGTTTCAGCATCACTGATGACACTGCTTGGATGGACTACCATCCGCATTTGATACGACATGGTCCCCGGTACCGGTTCTCTGTCGGCCAAAGTTATCAGAATGTGACAGCGAACCACGAATCGCATGATCAAAGCATGTCCCAGCCATTCAGTCATATAACTGAGCGCCTTGCGACGATTGGCAAATTATTCGGATGGCCTGGCTTCCTCTCCTGGTCGCAACGTTTACACGAATGTATCCACTTCGGTCGTAGTACTAGCCGTCTTTCCGATTGCACGATGGGGGAGCTCGCTTCCTGCTTCACAGACGAGTGTCGCGTGCACCAGGTGCGCCTTCATGACGTCATCGTGCACCAGGTGCGCCTTCATGACGTCATCGTGCGCCAGGTTGGCGAGCTCTATCAGATCAGCCCACTCTGCTTCTTCCTGGGTGAAGCAGGCGCCTGCGGTGGGTGGTGCTGAAGTGTGCCGTCCCAGCTGAAGTGTGCCGTCCCAGCTGAAGTGTGCCGTCCCAGCTGAAGTGTGCCGTCCCAGCTGAAGTGTGCCGTCCCAGCTGAAGTGTGCCGTCCCAGCTGAAGTGTGCCGTCCCAGCTGAAGTGTGCCGTCCCAGCTGAAGTGTGCCGTCCCAGCTGAAGTGTGCCGTCCCAGCTGAAGTGTGCCGTCCCAGCTGAAGTGTGCCGTCCCAGCTGAAGTGTGCCGTCCCAGCTGAAGTGTGCCGTCCCAGCTGAAGTGTGCCGTCCCAGCTGAAGTGTGCCGTCCCAGCTGAAGTGTGCCGTCCCAGCTGAAGTGTGCCGTCCCAGCTGAAGTGTGCCGTCCCAGCTGAAGTGTGCCGTCCCAGCTGAAGTGTGCCGTCCCAGCTGAAGTGTGCCGTCCCAGCTGAAGTGTGCCGTCCCAGCTGAAGTGTGCCGTCCCAGCTGAAGTGTGCCGTCCCAGCTGAAGTGTGCCGTCCCAGCTGAAGTGTGCCGTCCCAGCTGAAGTGTACCATCCCAGCTGAGGTGTACCATTCCAGCCGAAGTGTACCATTCCAGCTGAAGTGTGCCATCCCAGCTGAGGTGTACCATTCCAGCCGACGTGTACCATTCCAGCTGAAGTGTGCCATCCCAGCTGAAGTGTGCCGTCCCAGCTGAAGTGTGCCATCCCAGCTGAAGTGTGCCGTCCCAGCTGAAGTGTGCCGTCCCAGCTGAAGTGTGCCGTCCCAGCTGAGGTGTGCCGTCCCAGCTGAAGTGTGCCGTCCCAGCTGAAGTGTGCCGTCCCAGCTGAAGTGTGCCGTCCCAGCTGAAGTGTGCCGTCCCAGCTGAAGTGTGCCGTCCCAGCTGAAGTGTGCCGTCCCAGCTGAAGTGTGCCGTCCCAGCTGAAGTGTGCCGTCCCAGCTGAAGTGTGCCGTCCCAGCTGAAGTGTGCCGTCCCAGCTGAAGTGTACCGTCCCAGCTGAAGTGTGCCGTCCCAGCTGAAGTGTGCCGTCCCAGCTGAAGTGTACCGTCCCAGCTGAAGTGCAACATCCTAGCTGAAGTGTACCGTTCAAACTGAAGTGTACCGTCCCTGCTGAAGCGTACCATCGCAGCTGAAGTGTGCCATCCCAGTTGAGGTGTACCGTCCCAGCCGAAGTGTACCATTCCAGCTGAAGTGTACCGTCCCAGCCGCATGTAGGGCCCCTCTGACCATCAATGGGACTTCTCCCTTCGCCCTCCCCCTTTGCTACGCTGCTGGGTAGGGTGCACATTCAAGTGTCCCCGGATGATCACCGTTTTTACAAGAAGCGTATTCGGTTGAAACATTCAGGAGCACTAGATTATCCTGAAATTTAGCCTTTTACAGACAGGGGATGTCACTGTTGAAATTATGGGGGGAAATTCAAGGAATACGCCCACATTTTCCTTGGATCCATCCTAGTTCAAGGGGACAAGCCTGCATTTTGGAAATACTGGAGAGTGCACCTCGTACTGCATTCACTTGTCACCGAGTGGTCAACCCTGACAACCTCTGTTCGACCACTTCAAGCGCGATTTTTTATCCCCCTCCCCCCCTCCAACCTAGCAGCCCAACCAAGGCTGTCCGCCCCCAGAGTCTGGTCTTCCCATGCAGCAGAGGCGCGTGCGGGCGAGAGACGCGCGCCGGGAGGCCGCTCTGGGCGCCGTTCTGATTGATCGGACCCAGTCACCCCTCGTCCGCCTCCCGCGGTCAGCAATTTGGCGGGAGCGGCCGCGCGCGCGCGACGCCGGCCGCCACGCGCCGGCTGGATTCGGCGCGCACGGTTGGCGCGGACGCGAGGCGTCGCGTCGGAGCGCCACGCGCCGCCGACGTGCACCGCCGTCACGTCACGTCACATCGCCGTCACGTGCCAACCGGGTCAGCGTCACGTCACAGGACGTGACTGCCGGCCGCCTCGCCTGAAGTGCAGGAGCGCAAACGGTCCGGCCGCACCGAAACACCTCCGCCGGTCGTACTCTTCGGCAATGTGACTCGTCAGCGCCAGAACTGTGCCACCGCATTGCGATTTCACTACATACGAGCATAACTTAACATCTCTCCGGCGTTCTGCGGCGATGTGGTGCGTGTCACATGACATTCGGAAGAGCATAGCCGACTCTGCGCGCGCTGTCCGCCCCCTGTCCCTCGGCTGTTACGCGCAGATCGGCCAAGTAACCCGCTTGACGGCATTCCAAATCGGCGTCGCACGCTCCGCTCGGCGGCCACGCACGTCCGCCGCTGATTGGTCGACGGAGGCGCGCTCGCCGTCACTAACTGCCGGTGGTCACGCGGCGCGCGAGCTGCCCCGCTGCCCCACTGCCCCGCTGCGCCTCCACAGCCGCGCCGCGCGAGCTGCCCCACTGCCCCGTTGCCCCGCTACGCCTCCCTAGATATGTCGCACGAGCTGCCCCGCTGCCCTACGCCGCCGCCGCCGCGCGAGCTGCCCCGCTGCTCCACTGTCGCCCAGCCGCGCCGCGCGAGCTGCCCCACTGCCCCGTTGCCCCGCTACGCCTCCCTAGATATGTCGCACGAGCTTCCCCGCTGCCCCGTTGCCCCGCTACGCCTCCCTAGACACGTCGCACGAGCTGCCCCACTGCCCCGTTGCCCCGCTACGCCTCCCTAGCCACGTCGCACGAGCTGCCCCGCTGCCCCGTTGCCCCGCTACGCCTCCCTAGCCACGTCGCACGAGCTGCCCCCCTAGCCCCGTCGCCCCGCCACCCCCCCCTCACGTCGCACGAGCTGCCCCACTGCCCCGTTGCCCCGCTACGCCTCCCTAGCCGCGTCGCACGAGCTGCCCCGCTGCCTGACTGCTCCGCGGACAGCCGCGCCGCGCCGGTTTCCCCGCTGGCCCGCTCTGCGTCAGCAGCCGCTCCGCTCGGACGCTGCAGACTGGAGAGGCTAAGTCCCGTCTGGTGGCCAGTTCCGGCGGGACGTTACCGCGTCAGGTCAGTCAACTCGTCTCCCCTGCTGGACATGTGCCGTCGACGTCCGATGAAAGGCGGTGTGGTGTGTGTCGCGTCGGCACCCCACTGTGGCGCTTCCTGGGACAGCGGTGTTGCCGCGCTCCCTGTAACGGTGGTGTTGTCCGGCTCCCTGGGATAGCAGTGTTGTCCCGCTTCCTAGGAGAGCGGTGTTGTCCCGCTCCCTGGGATAGCAGTGTTGTCCCGCTTCCTAGGAGAGCGGTGTTGTCCCGCTTCCTGGGATAGCAGTGTTGTCCCGTTCCCTGGGACAGTTGTGTGAACGAACTGTGAACGAAGTCGAATGTTCAACTTAAGGCCCTGGGATGGCTGATACCACGAGCTGATGCACGCTACAAGCTTAAGGCTGTGTAAAGGTTATATGATTTGCCGTCAGGCAATCGATTTGTTGGTTGGATTTCGTTGGTTCGATTTGATTGGTTGGATCTCCTCTGGGACTTCCGGGACCCGAACGGACGTTTCTGTATCCTGCGTACCCCATATTGCCGTCTATGTGGTCGACGAGGCCCAAAGCAGCTGTCGTGTTCTGCCCGTCCTGGGCTGATGCCTCTGCAGCCGGTGAGACTACAGCTGCTGTCTCTATGTCCGGTGTCTCTATGTCCAGCTGCCGTCTCGGTGCACTGCAGTCTCCGGACTGTCGTCTCTATGTTCTACGGCACCTGTATGTCGTTTACACAGTCGCTGGGATCTGGAGCTGCCGTCTCTATGTCCGGTGGGACCTGCAGCTGCCGTTATCTATGTCCGGTGGGACCTGCAGCTGCCGTCTTTATGTCCGGCGGGACCTGCAGCTGCCGTCTCTATGTCCGGCCGGACCTGCAGCTGCCGGCTCGGCGTTCTGCGGTCCCTGGACTGCCGTCTCTATGCCCAGCTGGGCAGGCTGACAGGCGATAGCCGTGGTACAAATTACGACGGCATCGGTATCCAGTGTGCGGTTGCAACACTGGACACACGGTCTGCAGACGCCGCCGCCACCTCCCGCAGTCGGCGCGGCGGCCCGACGGGGCCGCATCAGCCCGTCGGCAGTCGGCGTCTGAGACAACACCAACACGCCGGCAGTCAGCGTCTGAGACAACACCAACACGTCGGCGGTCAGCGTCTGAGACAACACCAACACGTCGGCGGTCAGCGTCTGAGACAACACCAACACGCGGCGGTCAGCGCCTGAGACAACACCAACACGCCGGCGGTCAGCGCCTGAGACAACACCAACACGTCGGCGGCCAGCGTCTGAGACAACACCAACACGCCGGCGGTCAGCGCCTGAGACAACACCAACACGTCAGCGGTCAGCGCCTGAGACAACACCAACACGCCGGCGGTCAGCGCCTGAGACAACACCAACACGTCGGCGGTCAGCGTCGGAGACAACACCAACACGCCGGCAGTCAGCGCCTGAGACAACACCAACACGTCGGCGGTCAGCGTCTGAGACAACACCAACACGCCGGCAGTCAGCGTCTGAGACAACACCAACACGTCGGCGGTCAGCGTCTGAGACAACACCAACACGTCGGCGGTCAGCGTCTGAGACAACACCAACACGTCGGCGGTCAGCGTCTGAGACAACACCAACACGTCGGCGGTCAGCGTCTGAGACAACACCAACACGCCGGCAGTCAGCGTCTGAGACAACACCAACACGTCGGCGGCCGGTCTGAGACAACACCAACACGTCGGCGGTCAGCGTCGAGACAACACCAACACGTCGGCGGTCGGCGTCTGAGACAACACCAACACGTCGTCAGCGGTCAGCGTCTGAGACAACACCAACACGTCGGCGGTCAGCGTCTGAGACAACACCAACACGTCGGCGGTCAGCGTCTGAGACAACACCAACACGTCGGCGGTCAGCGTCTCAGACAACACCAACACGTCGGCGGTCAGCGTCTCAGACAACACCAACACGTCGGCGGTCAGCGTCTCACGCAACACCAACACGCCGCTGACGGCGGATTTGGGCTGGTGCGTGCAGCATGCTGATCAGCTGACGACTGAGTATTGCGCACGGCTGGAGAACGCGATCCCGATGCTGAGCGTGGCGGCTGTGAGCTGTATCGCTAGGAGGATTTGGATGCATTGACTGGTCGAGTTGGAGTCGTAGTTTTTATGGAAACCTAATGCAAGACAACAACAAAAAACACATCAAGCTGCCTCAACGTGCTTGCTTCGCATCATGGCCAGGCACCAAGCTTCGCAACATGATGCCAAAATGGCATCATGTTGCGAAGCGATTTCTGGGACGCAGTTTCTATAGCTTGTGTCAAAATTGACACCGGCCTATGCCGCTGTAAAAAAAAACAAGCAAAAAACAAAACGACCTGAAACCTTGCTGTTTGCCACTAGCTTTAGCCAGTGGAACACCAATGTGTCTGAGAGACAGGACAACGCCAAACATCACTCCGCCAGCTTCCCTCGATGGTTCCGCCTGTCCGTGTTGGCACGGCCGCTGCCACCGGTGTGGAATATGGTGGACGAGTCTCGATTTGTTTCCACGCAACGCCACAGGTACATACAGTGCTAATTGTCACGGTGTTTGAAGCACCCCCCACCCCCCACCCCATCCTACCCCTCACCCTGACGACGCCCATGCGCGGAGGGCGCATCCGTGTGCCACCATCCAGCCCTTGATCAGATGCCGAGGCCGCCGGGGATGAGGATGGGTCCATTGACGGGCCGGGCGCGGGCCGGCACCCCGTGGGCCACCATTTGGCCGCCGGCGCTGCTCCGTTGTCCCCCCGATTGGACGGCTCGGCCCGGCTCTGTGTCGACACGTCGGCTGCGTGACGGCCGTGACGGCGCGGCCGGCGCGGCCCTTCGAGCCGCGCCCGGGTCGGCGGCCGTGAAAGGATGTACGGTCGGCGACCGTCTCGTGTTTCAAAATGGGTGCGCTTCGCACGAACGCGGCCTTCGAATGGCTGAACGGCCGTCTCCGCGCCCTAAAACCCAAATTGCCGACGGCCTTTCCCGGAGCCGACTGAATTTAGGACGTTTTCATGCGGCCGATATCCTCGTGTTTAGTGCGCGAGCGCCGTTCAGACGTAAGTCTGAACGTAATGTCAGTGTTGACATCCGCAGCTCGCATCTTATGGCACATTCTGCACCGTATTCGTAGTTTTGTAGATGGACTGATATCACAGCATTCTGAGCTGCCAGTGGAGCCGTGGTGTTGGGCGCTGCATGACCGATGCAGTCGATGCGCCTATAAATCCAAACCCCCAGTGGAGCCGTGCGTCTCCTAGATCCGCTGTCATTGAAACAGTGGTAGCCTTAGATAGTGGTTCATGCGATCTATCACTGAGCAGTGCGTACGTGGTACCCTACATATTTACGTGTGCGAGGGCCCGGGTTATCTAGCACATCGTCTATTTCATTTCTATTCTTCCATTTATCCGGTTTATCTGAAGTGTGCTCGGGGTGTGTTGGTTTGTCCACCTCCAGTGTATCGTTCGTGTCGTCTCCATGGCCAAACGACAGCTGGGCAGATATTCCATGTCGTCTACGTGGTCAGTATCAGTATATTATGCGTGAGTAGCTTTGGTTCTCGGTGACTTCTCTGATTGATGCATCACAAAGGTTCACTCCTTGGTTCATGAATTTGTGGCAGAGGAAATCACTAAAATGAGAATATAGACATGTCATCACCAGAATATACCAAGTGCATTTTATATGGTATTTCTTCGCTTATTTCTTGGCCGATGCACGTTGAATAAAACACACAAATTGCAAAGGTCAGTTGCAATGTATAATTATTTGTATTAACTGATTGCCTGAAAACGCTACCGTACGACGCATTTGGATGCGGATTCTGGAGTGCACACGTATGATACGTCATAACTCCAAACACTAATTATGTTTGCCTAGATACCATTTCATATCAGCTGATGATGGGCGCACTTATTTTGCACCGAATAGCACGGGATACATTCTGTGCTACTGCTATGATAAACTGGCCTGCAACAGGGCGAGACAGAAGGCCGCCATTGAATGCCATCGTATCATGGTAGATCCGGTGCTCAGCATGATTAGTCTGACGACAGATAGCGTGCTGTCTCGACCGTAAATTGCCAATTGGTTGTGCGCACCTCACCCCACCAGTCTACAAATCCTGGGAGCACGGGACACACGACATAATCTTCCCATCTGTACGGGCGGCCATCGCGCGTGACTCCCCACACAATACCCTACGCATACATTAGCTGGGGAATTTGAATATAACTCGCCCCGTGTACGGTCACGAGCTGTAGTTACCTGGAATTGGTTTCCATGGCGACGCTTGTTGTGGTCCGGTAACCGCCGGGCAATAACTTCGTGCGTCCCTCCCGAACGCGGCTCCCATGGAGAGACCGCGACTGTAGACGAGTAATGGCTACAGTGCTGGTACAGGGGAAAATTCGACATCTAGCGAGACTGCGATTGAAGACAAGCAGTAGACAACTGAAGACAAGACGCGACTGAAGACAAGCAACATAGATGAAGCGCTGAAGCAGGTGAAAATAAGAACTGTTGCGAAACTGACTGAAAACGAGTGATGGATGGAGCGCTGGGGAGGTGGAAATTCAACATGTACCGGAACCGCGACTGAACACGAGTAATGGTTACACAGCGCAGGATTACGTGAAAATTCAACATGCAGCGAAGCTACGATCTAAGACGAGTACTGGTCACAGCGCAGGGACAGGTGAAAATTATACATGTAGCGAAACCGCGAACGAAGACGAGAAATGGATGTATCCCTAGGACATGTGAAAATTTCACATGTAGCGAGACCACGAATGGTTGCAGTGCTGGGACATGTGACAATTTCGCATGTAGCGAGACCACGAATGGTTGCAGTGCTGGGACATGTGAAAACTCCGCATGTAGCGAGACCACGAATGGTTGTGGCGCTGGGACAGGTGACAATTCCGCATGTAGCGAGACCACGAATGGTTGCGGCGCTGGGACAGGTGAGAATTCGGACGTGCCGAGTCTGCAAATTTTTAACGACCGTCTCGCTTCAGTCGGAAGCTGGCGCTCGCCGCGGGCACCTGTCGCCAACTGCTTCCGGGATCGCAGTGTCGACCCACCCAGCTGCCAAATATCTGAAGTGTTCGCGGCACCCCCCACCCCTCCCCTCCGTGTCACAGCCAGCACGTGCCAGTGTCATATCGACACCTGACTTCACTGCCATCGCACCCCGTCCCCCTGTCACAGCTAGCACGTGCCAGTGTCAAATCGCAAACCGGCCCCACCGCCGCTCGTCGCCTGGCTCAGCTCCGGACAGCACGGTGAACGCTTCCGCACGTACGCACTGTAAAAGTGCATCTCATATCGGAACCTGCGTGCACTCGCACGCCTACCGCCTGTCACGGCCAGCCCCAGCATTTTCCTTCGAGCCATTATCGCTTTCGGTCGTCAGATGGATTTCACTGTCCGTGCTCTCACAAACCAAACTGTGCAGTATACGTCATCGCTGTCTACGCTTCATATTCACATGTTGTCTTCTCTTCGAAGCTTCAAGCTCTTTCCCACTGAAATTATGGCGGCTGAAAAGGCATGCTCTGCAGCTATGCTTATTACGTTGCTGAACCCCAAACAGTTAATGCTGATAAAAACATGTGCACTTTGGATTCTTGAGTATCATAATATTATGTATAATTATCAGTCGGATAAACACACAGTCTCAGTGGATTAATGAAATTAATAAATCATAATTCGTGCGTAAGCGCCTTTACCCAACACCTGACTTGCTTTTTATCCTACATTAGCGAAACCGAAAGACCATCCCACAATTGAATCAGTAGTTCTGGCCTTAATATCAAACACTTTGAGGCATGCAAGAAGATCAGAGGTTCCTCAGAATATTGTGCCCATCGATGATTCTCGTTGCAAATGGGTGGATTCAAATTTAGATGAGGAACGCATTACGATAATCATCTCACCAACAATGCAAGACATGCAATGATCCTGTCTTCTTGCGCTCGCATGCATGTCTATCTCACACCCAGTAATCACGTGGTAACACTGTAGTGGTTTGCCAGTACCAGTGGTATGCCGCTGGCACTTACATACCCAGTACTCATGTCCTAACACTGCCGTGGAGCCAGTGTCAGTGGTGTGCTCTGGTACTGACACCCAGTACTCAAGTCGCAATACTGCAGTGGAGCCAGTGTCAGTGGTTTTCCAGTGCCAGTGGTGTGCCAGTGCCAGCGGCGTGGCAGTGCCAGTGGTGTGACTGTGCCAGTGGTGTGGCAGTGTCATTGGTGTACCAGTGTCAGTGACGGGACAGTGCCGAATGTGCGTCCTGGCATTGGTGCGTCAGTGTCAGTGTCATGTCGGTGCCACTTGTGCCAATGTTAAGTGGTGTGCCAGTGTCACTCACGTGCTGGTGATATGCCAGTGCCCGGCGGTGCATCCAATCAGCCCACCCCGCAAGGCTCGCCCTGACAAGTCCGTGCGGCCGGACGGGCTGCCCAGCCGTTGTACGTCTCCCACCACCTCCCGGGCTCACACGCCGATCGGTCACGTGACTCGCGGATGTCGCGCGTCGTTGGGGGTGTCGCCTGACCGTCGTGCCCGGGTTCGTCGGCCGCTGCACGTGGCAGTGTCGGGGAGGGGGGGGGCAGAGTAGGAGGGGATGCGAGGGCGAGGTTCGGCGGGATTGGATGTGGGCAGGACTGGGTGAGGGCAGGACAAGACAGGGCGCAAAGAGGTGGGATGGGATGAAACCTGACGGAGCAGGATGGGACGAGGCGGGATAGGACGGGGCAGAGCTGGATAAGACAATACAGGACAGAGAAGGACTGAGCAGGACAGATCAGGACGGGCAGGTTAAACAGAACAAGATAGAACGGGGCAGGACGGTATGGAATGTGAGGGATTCTGTGCTGGGGTGGGATTTGTTTCAGTGATCTCTAGATGCATAATTAATTATAGTACAAACCAACTCTGCGATGTACCTGACACTCGTAGGACAAAAAAAACTCCACTTGACTGCAAAGGTGGCAAACAGATGTCATGCCCACTCAATACTGAGGACACGTATGAAGGTAACACAACAAGCAACTGTTTCCTGTGAAGCGCAATGACCAATGCGTGGCAAGTTTGTTGATGTCCATATGATTCAACATGTTTCCCAATCCTACGTGGCACTATCTCGACTTGACAAACGAGCCGACTCCGAGACGAAGGGTGTACCCAGCATTCGCTCCGAGACGAAGGGTATACCCAGCATTCGCTCAAGGTGGAGGGGAGGGGTGGCCTGGTAGGAACTCCGGAACTTCGAGGGCCCGTATGCTTTACACCCTAAAAAATCAGTTTTTCTCGGACTCAGACCGTTCTCTTGGCCTTTTATCGAAAAGGCCTATGACACCACGTGGCGCAGGGGAATCCTGATGAAGATCTCCAAGCATGGAATCCGAGGACAGCTTGACACCTTTTTACAGAACTGTCTAGCACATCGCTGTTTTCGTGTACGAGTCGGCAACTGCCTGTCTGATTGGTTTACCCAAGAGAACGGAGTTCCACAGGGGAGTGTTTTAAGTGTGACCCTTTTCGGGGTGATGATCAATGCCATTGGGGACTCGCTTCCTGCGACCGTTGGGCAATCTTTGTATGTTGATGATTTCGCCATATGGTCATCTGCCTCACCCACATCGCCGATGGAGCGACAGCTACAGTTAGCAGTCAGGTGTTTGGAGAAATGGGGAAACACGGATGGATTCCGCTTCTCTACAGCGAAGACCGTTGCCATACACGTCTGTCGCCGCCGTTTATGTTCCAATATGAAAATCATACTGTATGGACAGGTGATACCGGTGCACCCGGTAGTGAGATTTCTGGGGGTAGAATTTGATTCACGCTTGACATACCGACATCATCTTAAAACGCTACGAGATAAGTGTGTGAATACTTTGAATATCTTAAAATGTGTGGCTCGTGCGACCTATGGAGCAGACCGTGCATCGCTGCTTCTGCTATACCGATCACTTGTTCTATCAAAGCTTGACTACCTGTGTTTTATTTATGACGAAGCTTCTTTGACGAATAAACGCACCTCGGATGCAGTCCACCACTTTGCCCTTCGTATCATCAGGGGGAATTTCGTACTTCTCCAACGGCGAGTCTCCTTGCGGAAGTTCACGAGTTTCCACTCTCTCTCTGCGGCGTGAACAGCTTGGCATGCGATATGCTTGCAAGCTACGGCAATATCCGGACCACCCAGCTTATACCCATGTATTTTTCCACCGGATAGTAACGCTGTTCTTAAACGAACACCCAGCGAGAGCAGTCCCGTACGGAGTGAGGATGAGGCGATTTTTTCTGAGAGCGGTCTCCGGCTCCAGGGAGTTTGACGGACTGAGCACATTTCAACGCCTCCCTGGGAACTGATCACACCGGAAGTTGACACATCCGTCGCCTACACAAAGAAATCCGATATTACACCATATGAATTCAGAGCAATTGCCATGGAGCACATCGAATGTCACACTGGATTTGTTGCATCATACACCGATGGATCCAGGACTGAGACCGGCGTCGGCAGCGCTTTTATTACAGGTACTGTGGTTGGAAACTTTTCACTTCCAGCACATGCTTCTGTGTATTCTTCCGAGCTTATTGCCATTCTGAAAGCTATCTGTTTCATCGAAGTATCAGACGATCTACTTCACATTGTGTTAACGGATTCCTTAAGTAGCCTTTTAGCGTTAAGGACACACAATCCGTCAAAGCCCATTTTGCGGGACGTCTTAACTCGTCTTACCAGTGTGTACCAGACAGGTAAAAGAGTGATGCTATGTTGGATCCCGAATCACGTGGAGATCCCTGGAAATGACCTAGCTGATGCTGCTGCAAAACGTGCGTCGCAAGCTCCATGCTCACGAACTCTACCACTCCTTGCCCGTGACCACTTCCGAACCATTGCTGACTCTATGCTCACAAAGTGGCAAAGCTCTTGGAACGCAATACCCGATAACAAGTTGAAAGCGATCAAGAATCGCCTCGGTAAATGGAGTTCGTGCTCGCGTAGGATTGGGCGAGATGGGGTGGCACTATGTCGCTTGAGAATTGGACATACATATGCCACTCACTCTTACTTGCTAACTGGTGATGATGTGTCACGCTGCCCCAGATGTCACGCCCGCTTATCTGTGCGTCATGTCCTGATGTCTTGCCCCGGCCACGAGGAGGAGCGTAAACGTCACTTTGGGTGTGCTCAGTCTTTGTCACTCAGTGACGTTTTAGGCAACGACTCGGATATTGTTCGATCGGGGCGACTATTTGACTACCTCGCTGAAATAGCATTTTCAGTAATGTATGCACCACGTTGAAAATGTTGAATGCTGCCATATTTTACTTTATGTACGATTCATTGTGCGACTTATAGTCTGCAAGCTTAGCTAGCTACCATGTGCAATATATCGACGTGTAAATAAGTTGTATTGTTATGGGCGCTACATGACCAATGTAGTCGATGCGCCCTAAAGCCCTAATAACAAACTAACTTGGCCTTTGTAGTCCATTCCTCTTTCATCCCCCCAGGAGCCCCGCTGGGAATGGATCAAACCTTCACTCAACTGAGTTTTCTCCCATCGCCCATCTTGGAGACCCCATCGGAGGTCTGAGGTCCTTGTGGGACCTTTAGTAGGTCCTCTCGGCTCCTGCATCTTCAAGGGAGGACTTGACCATGCCATTCGCCTTCTTAGATCCATTTAGGGGCCACTAGATGGCTGGGGGTTCTTAAGCCATTAGCAGATACTTTAAGGTCCATCCTTCATCCATCTCCGTGGCTTGGACTTTCAGATGTGGCTGAGGTGAATTGTGATCTCATGGGGTCGGTTGAAGCTCCGGTCCGCTTCATGATTGCGTCGGCTGTCCAACGCCTCAGGTCCTAATCATATTGAAGTCGTTTTTTGCACCCACCGTGGGGATGCTAAGGGTCTGCCACCGGAACCTGCCAGTCACGTTACAGGGTACTATCTCCACCGCTCCTCCACGGCCTCATCACGCTGATGAAATGCGGCGGAGACGATTTGTGTTTCGCCTGCGGGAAATGCGCGCAATGACGGCGGCGGCGGCGCCGGCGACCAACTCGTCGTGGGTGCGGCACTTTTGGCTCCTCGTCCCGCTGGCGTCGGAAGGTGTGAGTCACATACACAACAGCCGGACATAAACACGGACGGGAGTGGCAAAGGAGGCCCAGCCAGTGAAGTGCCCGCATTGGCCCAGCGCCCTGTGGAAAGTCGACGCTTCCGGTGGTGAAGTCTGAGTCCCAGACTCTACCGCATTCCCATGTCGTCTTAGCCGGGAAAAAAGTGAACTCTGCCCACGGCGTCGCCTCGTTGGAAGTGATGATGAAGTAGACGATGAAGAGATTGAGTGGGTCCGCCGTCGAGTTGCCGGCACAAAACAACGCAAGCAAAACAGCACCGGTAACAAAAATACTCGAGCAGCGTGACAGACCTGCAAAGTGGATAGCCATCTCTCCCCGACAAAAACGACGGCGGCGGTCCACTCCCGGCGGCTCTTGTGTGTACATAATGCCAAGATCTCGTGACGTCTTCGGAACTACTGCGTGGAGCTGGGTGGAGACAAATAGATTCCGTAGTTGGGCTATTGAACGGCCTTACTGTGTCAACGTCGGAGATGCTGGTACATTGAGCGAAAATTGGGAGCGTTCTTCTTTAGCGTTCGGCAACTTGAACGTCGTCAAGTTGCCGATATAAAACAACGTAAGCAAAACATCACTGGCAACGGAACTACTCGAGCAGCATGACAGACCTGCAAAATGGATAGCCATCTCTCTCCGACAAAAACGACGGCAGTGGTCCACTCCCAATGGTTCTTGTGTGTACACAAGGACAAGATCTCGGGACGTTTAGGGAACTACTGTGTCGAGCTGTGTGGGGGCGGGTGGACACTCAGTCGGTAGGCTATTGAACGGCCTTACTGGGTCAGCGTCGGAGCTGCTGGTACATTGCGCGACCTGGTCCACATGGGGCCGCTCGCCCCAAGGGGGACGGGGGGCTCATTCTACCGCTGCCAGCACGGGTCCGCAGGGGGTGTCTGGAGGTCGGTGCGACCGGCAGCAAACAACTCCACCGCCGCCACCGCCAGGTGTTTATTGTTCCGGTTATTCTCGATTGGCGCGCGAACGCTGTCACCCTGCTGGCGTAGTGTGGTTGGTGGCTTATTTCCTTCGTGAAGGGCAGGAAACGGGGGTGGGTGGGGGTCAGCGCTACCTGGAGCGCAAGAGGTGTGCCGTCATAACCACTGGAGCGCAACAGGTGTGCCGTCATAACCCTACCGGTCTTGACGGTTCATGTCCAGAGCGCGTGGCCTGTTCGTTTTACTCCATTCAGCACGCTCAATGCAGCCGGTTCGTCAGACGAATGCCCACCCAGTCTTTGTCAATGTTGGTAGAGGGGCGTGTGCTGAAAACGTTATCTAACCTCAGGCCAGCCAACTTTGTCTGAGCTGTCAAAAGAAGAAGAATTGCAGTTGGTGGTGGCATGTTTACTTGGTTGGTTCTATGTTTATTACAAATGAAAGTGCTTTTCTCGTGCGAGCAGTTCTCAACAGAGCGAGGGTTGTTCTATGGAAATAATACACGGCTCAACACATATCGTGATGTGCTAGCTGATGACTCGGACATAGTTCATTCTGGGAACATATTTCGCTTTCTTAGAGCGATCGGTTTTCGAGCCATCTACACACCCCGGTAACACCTGCCTGCTTAGCTAATTGAAATGCTCAACAGGAAGTTTTGGGCGCTAAATGATCACGTTTTGGTCGAAGCGCCCATAAACTCAAATAACTAACTATTACAAATGAAAATACGTGTATTGCTCAGCTATCTTCATCAGAGGGGATGCGATGCGCCCCAAGTTCTGCACAGCAATCCTCATCAGAGGGGATGCGATGCGCCCCAAGTTTTGCACAGCTATCCTCATCAGAGGGGATGCGATGTGCCTCAAGTTTTGCACAGCTATCCTCATCAGAGGGGATGCGATGTGCCTCAAGTTTTGCACAGCCATCCTCATCAGAGGGGATGCGATTCGCCCCGGCTCGGCCATAGCGCGTATCAGCACGGATCGCCCCGCCAATACAAACAGCACATGACGGGAGCTAGCTGTGCGGAATGTGACTCCTGGCCCGATAATGAACGCAACTGTCGGGGGAGGCGCTCGCCAGATAATGCCATTATTTGCGAGGCTTTGTCGGGCGATCACCGCGCTGGTCGGACCGGCCGCGTCGTTAGCGCTGCCGACGTAATGCGCCGACAATGCTCCGACCCGGCTGACTACTGGCGTAATCAGATCAGATCAGATCAGATCAGGGGCCGGCGCACTGCGACTGCCCGCGGAAGCGAGTCCGGCGCGTGTAATCCGCCGGGCGGCGACGGATGCGCACCGCGAGTAGCGTTCGGTTTAGTGTCGCGTGGCGCTGGGGTGCGGTTAGGCTTGCGACTCCGAGCCGTGCATGGGTAAGCTAAACAAATTTGGGTGCATCAGGGCGTATGGCGGGGACACAAACAGCTGCATCATGAAACCGCGAAAGTTGATGCAAATACGAATCGGCCACACGGTGTATACATGCGGCCCGGAATTCGGAAAACTCGACCGCACGGTCTGCATGATGCCAGCGACTGCCTGGCGACAGCACTCCCTGCCCACTTACCCACTTTGTACTGTCAGGCAAGCCAGCCGGCCTTTCAACCTCACACGAGGAGATCGTCTCGAAACTTGACACGTCGTTCTGGCGTGGCTTTGGGCTCGGCGAGTTTCCCGCTCGGCATGCCAGAGGCTCCTTTCACCGCGGATTTGCGTGGTAGTTCAAGGTCACGTTGTCAGTCGGCCCGCCAACCAGTGCCATACATCGTAAATCATACCAGTGCCACATATCGGTGAATCGCAGAATTACGGCAAACGGCCGGTGGAAGTTGCCTACGCCTTCCGACGGACCTCGTGGCCAATCAAGACTAGGCGGTCACTGAAACAGAATGATGGAGTACTGTTGCTGGTCAAAATAAAAAGGAAGACATGGGGAGATACGAGGTGTAGACAGTGCGAAATGTCGTGTGGGTGGTGGGTCAAATGTCAATCAGAGTGTGATCTATCGTACTTCTTCCCCGTGTCGTACTTGTGCCCATGTATATGCCAGACAACGGCGTTGTACCCTGGCTCGGGTCGGATCATAGCGGAGGGGGATGGTATGCGGCCATGCCCCTCCAGAATGACCGAATGCTGGGTTTTCGTTTCTATGTGATTTAATTATAAATACATTGCATATGGGCAAGGCTTGCTCGAGCTTATCTATATTGTTGCGTTGTTCTAACTCCAATACATTTTTTGCGAATGTACTTATGTATGTATAACTCCAGTGCATTTTTGGTTTGAGCCCAACGTTTCATCGCTCCAAAGACCAGTGCCTCCCCTCGTCGGATCTGGATCCGTCCTTGTCTCCGGAGACAACCGCTGCACAATCAACATCGAGAAAGTCGAAACCATAAAGGGCTGTTCACAACTAGTGTACTCTCGACGCAAAAAAAGCCAGCGCAATGTCGGACTATGCGTAATCCCGACGCACATGTCGAGACATGTTACAACTTACAAGCTGAAAAAGACCCACAGCCGATGTGGCTCCAATCCGCCGAAGATCAGCAAATATGGCGACCGCAGTTTATCCCGAGCAGTCTGTCGACCTTGCGTCAAGGCCGCTGGTGTGCCGATCAGACAAAGTTGAGAAAGCCCAACTTTGTCCGCTCGGAAATCGCCAGCGTTTTGTAGAACTCGGCAGACAGCTGACGCAAGGCCGGCGCAGTGGCAGAATCGGCACACTCATTGGGCCCCATGCTAACCGTCCGCTAGCTTCGATTCCGATAGTGCGTCGAGATTACGCTAGGTGTGAACAGTCCTTTACGGTAATGTGACCGCCGCGGTCATAATCGATGCCAACGAGCTCACGTCGATGCGGGCACCTCCGGCTCCGGAGAGTGCCGAATTTTGATGCGTTTCTGATGGACGCAATGGCCTACTGGTTGTCTTGACCTCTTGACCTCTTGATCGACTCCGACCGTGATGCGATTACGTCGCTTCACCCCCGCGTGCGTCACCTCACATGCCGACCATCTGCCTGACAGTTCCGTTATGGCTGTAGTTAGCGCCGCTTTGGGTGTGGAAAATCGATTAGCATTAATGCCCTGACTGTCAAGTTCCAAGGGACAATATTGATGAGCATTCAACCTTCATCATAATTACCACTATGATATTATCCATGGCACAGCACTTCGCGAAATGCCATGTGGTGTTATGGCTTGCGTGATAAAAGCAGATGCAGACGTAGAAGCAGTAGGTAGAGAAATGACAAACGGTAATGCATTATTAGTTCTTAAGCATTGTGTTAACTCATGAATTAGTGGTCAACGTAAATCATAGCATTGCTAACTCCAGCTAGGAACTCTGAATCGGATCATGTTAAGGGATGAGTGGTGTGAAAATCTTACCTCTTACCTAGCTAACATTCGCATAGCAAGTCCAACGATCATATTCATGACCGGTCAGTTGTAAAAGGGGATCCATCCCTGCATCACCTGCTGTAATTAAGCCCATCTACTAGCTCTTCAAAATCCGGGTCTCTTCCATGCAATTTCCCACCTATTGAGTTCCACCACAACGAAATGCGTACTAAAAGGCTATCTCCATCTGGCTCTGCTCTGGGCAGAGGATGTACCACCACTGCATACCATTATCGTCGTTCCGTCGACACGCTCACATTGCATGCTGTGCCTCCCTCCCTGTTTGCCAATCATCAGAGCATTGAGGTCACCATGCCGCGTAATCAGGGCGTATCGATCGCTCTTCAGCTCACACGCCAGCGCCGTGGCAAACACTTGCATACTGGAAGTTTGGCGGCAACATCAGAAGTGAGCGCCGGCCGTGTGCCTGCGGGTAACATGAGCCCTGGCGTGTGGAGAACATGCACGCATTAGCCGTCAGGAAGTTAGAGGTCAGTCGACAAATCGGAACACCTGTCGGCTGTGCTGCCACGACCGGCCGACCCGACAGACGAGTGGAGGCCCCTCTGGCGTCTGTAGCGTCACGCCTTATCTCGGTGACGATTCTGCCACGCTCTGTCTGTTTCTACTCTCTGCTCAGGCTACTGCCGGCCACGGCTCTGGTGCCCTCAGTGGTACACCCGGGGCTGGGAACAGTGGGGCATTGACTCCTCCGGAATGCTTGACTTTGACTACAAACATCGTTTGCGGCGTCAGGCGCGTGTATCATTAGATGACGTCACACGTCTTCAGCGACCGGCTTACCTTTGCTGTGATACGGCGTAGTATTATTGTCGTTGTGCTATTTCATATTTCGGCTTTTCATCTGCCCTTTGGAACGTCGACCCCATACACAATCATTTTCTGATTGCGCCCCTGCCAGTGTCCCGCACGTCACGTGACCCATCTCGTGTCGAATCCTATCTGATCACGTGACTCATTACTCTGCCGCTCCGACTCCCTGCGTGATGGTCACGTGGTGCGGTCGACGCGGCCAGAGGGAATGACACGGTGCCGCCAACCATCGGGTGGGGGGGGGGGGCGAGCTGCCATAGCTCACAAGCAGACAGACGCGGCTGCACGTCAGCGGCGGTGGGCGTGCCGCGGGGGAGCGTCCTCGGCCCGTCGCTTTATCGGTCCAATTACGAGTGGCGCCGCGAGCTCTGCTCCCCTCGCGGCCCGGAAGCCCGCGTCGCTCGCGACCGCCGCGAAAATCGATGGAACGCACCCGCTGGCGCCGACGCACGGTTCGCGGTGGCAGAGCTCAAGTGATAATGGACTCGTGTCTTTGGCACTCCAGTCTGTGGGACGGGTTATTTCTGGGTCGCGCTGTTTTCGACGGCAGTGTGTGACGTCTCCAGGGCAGGCCGCAGAAGTGCTGTGCCGGTGACTGCAGATGCACGGCAAGCCCTTCGTTCGCGTGCCAGTCGCATGGCCTCCACTGTCATCTCGACGGCCCGACAGCTGTTGGATCGTGCCATGGATAGCCGTGCCAGAAGCGCTGCAGATCTAAATGCAGGACGATGGAGCTAATCCGGAGCCGATTTGATATCTGGTTTCACCTGCGATCAATTCTCCTGCAGCGAAGGTGCCGTGAGGCCGCCGCGAGACTTGGGGCCGCTTCAGGACTGACCCGACACCGAGTCCGGAGGCGTTGGGAGACAGGCGCGATACACTGAGCCGCGTCGGGACTGACCTGACGCCGAACCTGCAGCGGTGGCGAGGCAGGCGCGAGATCCGGGGCTGGGTCCGAGATCGGGCTGGGGACCTGACACCGAACCTGACGGTGGCGAGGCAGGCGACGGGGTGGGTCGGGACTGACCTGACCCGAACCTGAGGGTGGCGAGGCAGGCGCGAGATCCGGGGCTGGGTCGGGACTGACCTGACGCCGAACCTGGAGCGGTGGCGAGGCAGGCGCGAGATCCGGGGCTGGGTCGGGACTGACCTGACGCCGAACCTGGAGCGGTGGCGAGGCAGGCGCGAGATCCGGGGCTGGGTCGGGACTGACCCGACACCGAGCCCGCGGGAATTCCGCCGTGGCCGGCTAACGACCTGTCGGTGTTTCTTGTTGCCTGCCGGCGCCCCGTGTGCGGCGTGCCTGTTTGGACGGCGTCAGGGACGATGGGGAAACCGAGCCGCCGCGACAGACAAGGAAAAGAGAAGAGAGAGAGGGCACAGATGGATAGTAGATATATAGATATATGGAGAGATATATGTAGATAGATGGATTTATATATATGTACATATATACATATATACAGATATATGCATGCATATATCAGATGAATATGATACTTATATATGTATATATATAGAGAGAAAGAGAGAGTGAGAGAAAGAGAAAGAGAGATAGTGAGAGGGAGGAGGGAGCTGGAGCGAGATGTGAGGAGAGAGGGGAGGCGAAAGGCAACAAGGGTAAGAGGGAAGAGAACGCCATACAAACGCAGACGAGATCGTTAGATAGCGCGCCAGCCGATTCAATCGCCGGCCGTGTCGAATTTCCGACACTGGGGTCTTCTGCTCTGCAGGCTCCGCCGCGCTTTCAGACGAAGCCGGCGAGCCGCAACGGCCCCGTCGCCGACGACGTTTTTTGCTGTCGGCAAGTGCCTCGCCGTCGGCCTACACCAAGGCCGCCATGTTTGCCGGCGTCGTGTTGTCTGGCGCGCCGCGCGCAAAAACACGGCGCCGGCCGCGCCACAGGTGCGCCGAAACAACGCCGAACACCATTGTGCAGGCGCGCACTTGGGTCTGGTGCCGCGCCCGGCGGCCGACCGTCGTCGTCGGGATATTCGCTGCCGATCCGGCGACGCAGCTGAGCCTGCTACGCAGGGGACGAGTGGCCTAGGGGTAAGTTGCTCGTCTCACAATCGAAAGGTTGTGGGTTCGCGTCTCGCCTGTCGCTACTCTTCGTCCGCGACCATTCGGCGTGAGAGATTGGCGACGCTGTACGACTCAATGGTCGATGTGTCGTAAAACCAATTGCCAACCAACCAACTGAGCCTGCTACGTGGACGCGCTGCGTGATGGCTCGCGATTTGGTCCGCCTTCCGCTCCGGTCGAAATTCGCCATTCTTCTGATGCGTGCCTTCGACTGCATCTGGACTCGATCGAAAATGCGTAGACATTATATTTGTTTTGGCTTCTGCCGCTCCTTGCCAGATTCCTTGCCGAGCACCTGGCCACCTAGTCCGATCCACACCTTCCGACACCCTCTGTACAATTTGTCCAGGGGCGCAGCCAAAGGGGCCGAGAGCCCGCCCCCTCTCCCTTAGCATCAAAAAATGCACTAGATCAACCGAGAAAAGCTTGGACATTCATCATGCAAAACCATAACATTCAGCGCTCTTCCCACGCCGGAAGCTTTCTCTGTTTCACAGTGTATATTTGGTCTCCCCACCCCCAGGAAAATCTTGTCTGGCCACTGATTTCCTCCCTTGTCTGGACTTCCTTGTGGTAGAATCTAGCGTGCACTTGCAACACCTTGGCTGGCCCGTACACCTGGTTCCACACCACGCCGCCGTTCGTGGTGGCGTTGGCAAGCTTCGACCTTCTTGTAAGGAGGATGTACGGCTACCCCCGCACATTGAAGCGACTCATGCGGCAAAGTATGCTAGCCAGCTTCGCTAGCAGTCTGATGGTACTCACCGAGTGGGAAGTTCATCGATGCGACGTGCGAGCATGGGACGTGAAATGGAAATGACGTCGAACTAAATACAGTGATGGTGCAGAAATAACATGATAGCTGCCTCGCAAGGCGATGTCACATGACATGGCAAAGCATGTGCATTGTTTGATGTTCTTTGTGGCATGCTTCCACTAAATTGAAAGGCTGTCCCAATCCATTTGTGTTGCTTAATAATGAAACATCACTTTGGCAGAACATGGAACGAAATAATGCAGCTAAATTATGTTATGGTCTGCAGTAGATAGTGCACCTATATTCAGGTGTATAAATAACAGCCGATTTATCATGAAGCATGCGCACAACTAATAGTACTAAATTTCACTGTTAACTATAATGGCGCCACCGCCCGTACCATAAACACTGCGCGCAGCCCTCCACATGACCTCCCCCTTTCCACAGTCACGTGATCGATTTGACGTCGCTGGCACACGTGGCAGTTGGCCGTTTTTGTGGCCCGGCCGCACTTAGCTGTATTGTGTTTCGCCTTTGCATCGGGTGGCCGGCGTGTGTTTGGGGCGGCTTCACAGCCGAACACATGCAGCCCGACGTCTGCATTATACACAGCAGGTGACTAACAGGTAACTAACAGGTGACTAACACGTAACTAACAGGTGACTAACAGAACATCCGCATATGTGGACGGCGCGTCTCTGTGACAACACGCAGTGGTCTACTTCTGCGTCCGGCCTTCAGGATGACGTCACCTCACTCAGGTGGTCCTGGAATGGACAAACACCGTGAAGAGGCGCGTCTGCCCCCCCCCCCCCGTCACAACAGCTCACTCGAGAGATATTGTCTGTGAGAACGCGTAACGTCGACAGTCGCACAGACAGACGTTCCCTTCCGGGAACGTCGACCGCCAGAACGTGTGCCGCCGATGACCAACTCGCGATGGGACTGCACCACCAGAGCGCACTGTTGGGGGGGGGGGGGGGGTGGAATGCCACGGACAGAGCGCACTATTGGAGTCAAGCGTCGGTCCTTCCGTTCCATCGGTTCTGGCCGGTCGCCGACAGGTGGCTGCGCCGTCACGGCGTCTGATTCGATGGCGCGCCAGCTCCGCGTCTCCCGCCACGGCGTGAGAAGTTCCGGCCGCCGAGTATCCAGTCCGTCGTGTCCAGCTGTCCTGTCCTGTCCGTGCGGCCGGCGGCTGTCCGGCGCGCGACGGCGACGACTCGGTCGGCCCGACTCAGGCCTACTCCGACGGAGTGACCGGTCGGTGTCGGTGTCGGTGCCGGTGTCCGTGTCCGTGTCCGTGTCGGTGTCGGTGTCGGTGTCGGTGTCGGTGTCGGTGTCGGTGTCGGTGTCGGTGTCGGTGTCGGTGTCGGTGTCGGTGTCGGTGTCGGTGTCGGTGTCGGTGTCGGTCCGGTGTCGGTGTCGGTGTCGGTGTCGGTGTCGGTGTCGGTGTCGGTGTCGGTGTCGGTGTCGGTGTCGGTGTCGGTGTCGGTGTCGGTGTCGGTGTCGGTGTCGGTGTCGGTGTCGGTGTCGGTGTCGGTGTCGGTGTCGGTGTCGGTGTCGGTGTCGGTGTCGGTGTCGGTGTCGGTGTCGGTGTCGGTGCCGGTGTCGTGCCGGTGCCGGTGCCGTCCGTGTCGGTGTCGGTGTCGGTGTCGGTGTCGGTGTCGGTGTCGGTGTCGGTGTCGGTGTCGGTGTCGGTGTCGGTGTCGGTGTCGGTGTCGGTGTCGGTGTCGGTGTCGGTGTCGGTGTCGGTGTCGGTGCCGGTGCCGGTGTCGGTGCCGGTGTCGGTGTCGGTGTCGGTGTCGGTGTCGGTGTCGGTGTCGGTGTCGGTGTCGGTGTCGGTGTCGGGGAGGGCGCCACACCCGCCGTGTCCGCCGGACGTGCGACAGCGCCGTCGCCACCCGCCCCGTCAGCAGTCCGGCCGACGCGCTCTCGGCATTCTATCGGCTTGGGACAATCGCTACTGGGCGGCTCACGCAGCGGGGACGTACCCCGCCTAATGGGCCCCGCTCATATCGCATAGCTACGCACTATTGCTATCTGTTTGCCATCTCTCGGTCCCAGGTCCGCCGCCACTGCTCTGCTCGGCAACCCCGGACCACTGTGCTGCACTTCGTGCGTGGCTCATGTGAATAAGTGTAGGAACAGGGAGCATCCAAGGGGCCGCCCTCCCCCCCCCCCTCCACCCACATACACACTTGTCATGAAAGGTTAACACTAAGGCTATGGCGGTGCATGATAAAAATAAACTTCAAAGGGGGTTTGTCCCCCCACTTTTTAGACATTTCTACGCCTCTGCACTTGACGTGGCTGAAACGCTAGGTAGGTGTAATCCATCTCTTTTCCAGCCGACGTGCATGCCGGGACTCTCAGCTAATGTTCAATTTCATATTTTCTCATACCACTCACACCCTGCCATACCTCAGCCTCATCTGTCGCATATTAGTGGCCGAAACTGCCAGCTTTTCCTGCCGAACGCCGAAACACCAGTTGTCGTTGTGGCGACACTCGCACCATTTTTAGTCGCACCCATATTCATCATGCCTTCTCTGCCCCAATTGCATGTATTCACAATGGACGCGCATTTCGACTGAACACTCAGCAAGCTGTCACGTGGCTCAAGCTACCATTGACAAAAATGTGTTGCAGCAAGAACAACAGCCACAAAGCGTACGCTGTTTCCTGCTCTTGATGCGACTCTCCTCTGTGTCCGGAATTTCGATGAGCTAGCGCGCCCAGCCATCCGCCACTGCTTCAAAACCTTTTCACGCTGTTTCAATCAATGTGGCTGGCGACACCCGTGGTCGGCGGCACTCATAGCCAGCGACACTCCGCGCCGGCGACACCCGGGACCGGCGACACCCATAGCCGATAGCCGGCGACACCCATAGCCGGCGACATCCAGTCGCGGTCCTGCCGCAACGGCGTGTGTCGCCGAGAAGATGCCGATGCCCTGCAGAGAATAGTCTCAGACACTGCTCAGACATCGTCATAGAATGTGCCGAGCCGAGACAGTCCGCCATTTTACTTCATAGGATGTGCCGAACGGAGACGGTCCGCCATTTTAATTCCCGATGTCAAAATATTGATGTAACTGAAGTCTCATATTATTTGTCGGCTAATTGGTTCGCGGTAATCATTGGGAGCTGAAATATAGCTGTCGTGTCGTGCGAACCAAAATAAACAAACAGCACAGTTGTATCTGCTATGGGAGTTGCGGTGTAGACATGCAGACATATGTGTTGCCACACGTATTTGGTATCAGAGTATTTCACATTTTCAGACATGACACCGATTCCATCCAGCCACAGACCGGTCATGGAGTTTCTGTGCTTAACGTTTGGAGACAGCATCATCTCCCGCAACTCTGAGCACTACTGGCCCTCCCTACACAGCACGGATATATCCTGCCTGAACTTCCGTTTTTGGGCCCAGGCCATGTCTGGGGCCACGGCTTCAGGTGTGAGCCCAGAACCATCCCCGAGCTGAAAATGGAGGACTTAGTTGGCAAGTTGTGGAACGAGTTCCCAGGAGGAGGACAAGTTGAGAAACGTGGCCAGGGTCGCCAGGCACAGGACACTATGTCAGTCTGTGAGGGGCGGTCACCTCGAGCAGCTCATCAAGAAGAAGAAAGCTGGACATAAAGTTATAATCAAACGCCGAGTACAATGCCTTCCAAACATGGCTTTTAAGGCTGAAATCTGCAAAATATAGATATATAGCAAATGCTACTTTATTTCGGTTTCCAATGATCACCTTACAGTTGATGCCAAACTACAGCTGGCTTACGATCATCATCGGATTAACTATGTCTTTCCTCGAGTAACCACATGCGTAGTCATTATATTCACGCATCCCGGGTATCGCGCCACGAAGCCGCCTAATTTACCCCGTTCACATGAGCAGGTCAGTCGTAAGCGAAAACTTCCGATTTGACCGATTCGCAAAAGTTCCGATCGCGCGGCCCGTTTCCAAGAGCAAAGCAGGCACTTATTCGGATTTGTTGCGATTTGACGGCTGACGCAATGTGGTGAAAGTTTTCGAATATTTGGCGCATTTTTGCGCTTCTGACGCACCTGCTTCGAGCAACGGCATACGCAGACACAATGTATCATCAATGATCTACGTAGTTTGAGGTTGTTGGCCAGATATATAGGGAATCTGTGAATTCGAAGGATTCACGGAGCCGATGACATGTTGTCGATGACAACATAGCCGTTTCGTCTTCGTGAATCAAACGGTGCATTGGTTCCAGGTCAGACTATGCTCTATAGCATAGGTTCCAGGCTATGTAATGGTGCATTGCTCCAGACTGTGCAATGGTCAAATGAACAGGGTAAATCAGGTTCACTACGCAATCCAAGAGATAGATCAGCAAAACACACACGCTGTGACAAATCCGCAACTTGAACACTCCGCGGCACATCGTAAAACTGACGGTTGGGGCACGCACTAATAACGTGACGTCTCAGCGCTGATTTCAGCTGTTACATGTCTGATTTTTGTATTTCATAACTAGGTTTGCAATTGTAGTTAAAAGCAAGACGTTTACTTTTCATAATTACCCTAAATGTACTGAAAACGTAGCAGAGAATAGCATCAAGATGTATCATGACCTTTCCAGCCGTACCGTTATTTGTTAATGGTTGACGCTAATCGCAAACTTTCACTTACCGAAGCGTAAATTTGCGTTAAGCTATTCGCATGTTTTGCTACGCCAAAGCCCGTTTACAAGAGCATTATTTTCGCAAGTTTTCCTAATCGCATCGTATTCGGAAGTTTTGCTGCTCATGTAAACGTGGTAATTGATAGGCTGACCCGCACACATAAAAGTGTTGCGGCACAGTATTTTTTGCCATTCCACATTTCGGATGGTGAATGAATCACCTTGGATAGGCGCGTCAGCACCCGAGGCCGGGTGAGGACGCGTTGTGGCCGCCGGCGCAGTTGGTCGGTGGGGGCGGCCGGTCGTCACCGTCGCGGGATCCAGCGCCCGGCCAGCCAGCACCGGCCGCCGGCGGAACGTGCAGTCGGCTCGGTACGTCGGGCCGTCGTTTTCCAGCCGGAGCCGCAGCGGCCGCGACAGCTGGTCGTCACGGCGCCGGCTGATGGCGCGCGTCCGCGCCGCTGTCCAGCCGTCGGAACGTTCATGTATGATGCGCGTCAGTGGGCGCGCCAACGCCACCCCAGGCGTCCAGGATGACGTCAGCCAGCGGAGTGACGAGGCCGTCGTCGAGACGACACTACACACTTGTTGTTGTTGTTGTTGTTGTTGTTGTTGTTGTTCTTCTTCTTCTTTCTTTTTTCTTTCTTTTTCTTCTTTTTCTTCTTCTTCTTCTTCTTCATCTTCTTCTTCTTCTTCTTCTTTTTCTTTTTCTTCTTCTTCTTCTTCTTGTACAAACTTACGTCTTATGCTGAAATCGGCTGAAATTTATTAGTGTAATTTCTCAGTGCCAATCGGAGGACATGCATTTAGGTCGCTGGCAACTGAACAGGTGATCAGTCATCCTACGAAGATAGCAAATGCCCCGCAATTCCAACAGCGACGTGAGCACACCCAAGGGTGTTCCCGGCCCGATGTGCCACTGGCACAGGCCGACTCTCTGAGCTTCGACGTCAGCCCGGCCAAAGCATCAGTCTTCTCGTGTGTCTTGTCGTGGCCACCCGCGGGGGAGGCCCGGCCCCGTACCAGGCCCCCTCGTGTCTCGTGTGTCTCGTGACCACCCTCGGGGGAGGCCCGGCCCCGTACCAGGCCCCCTCGTGTCTCGTGTGTCTCGTGGTCACCCTCGGACCAGGCCCGGCCCCGTACCAGGCCCCCTCGTGTCTCGTGTGTCTCGTGGTCACCCTCTGACCAGGCCCGGCCCCGTACCAGGCCCCCTCGTGTCTCGTGTGTCTCGTGGTCACCCTCCCTCGGACCAGGCCCGGCCCCGTACCAGGCCCCCTCGTGTCTCGTGTGTCTCGTCCCTCGGACCAGGCCCGCTCGTGACCAGGCCCCCCCCGTGTCTCGTATGCCTCGTCGCGTCCGTCCCCGTGCCAGGTCGGTCTGCAGAAAAATGAGGTGGCCCTCAGGCCTCGACAAAGTCTGGCGGGAAAATTGACGCGGTGAGATGGATTGCCGACTATTTTTGCGCGCGTGACGAACAGGCGTTCACTCCGTGAGCTCGCCGACTGGCGCTTCACAGTGTCGACTGTTCCCTGCCCGTGCAGGAATACCAGGCTCTCGGCTGCGACTTGTTTGGAAGAGGAGTTTGTAGACTGTTCCCTGTCTCTGCAAAGATGCCAAGATCTTGGCTGCGACTTGTTTGGAAGAGGAGTTTGCAGACTGTTCCCTGCCTCTGCAAGGATGCCAAGATCTTGGCTGCGACTTGTTTGGACGAGGACTGTGCAGAGGCGGAGACTGTCCGCCGTTCCTTACCTCTGTAGAGTTTGAAGCTCTCGACTGCGACTTGCTTGGAGGAAGAACTTGTCGACTATTCCCTGTTTCTGTAGGTTTTGGGTGCCAAGTCCTTGACTCCGGCTTGATCGGACCAAGATATAGGTGATGCCGCCAGACTTTGTATGAAATTAGTGAACAAGCGGAAAGGATGAAGCTCATCACGTATATCAATTTGCATATTTATAAGTCTGATTAATCGCCGTTGTCCTGGAGGAGAATTAACAAGAACATTAATTTGCTCGCGCCGTTGATGCCTTTCTCTGTGAAATACATCCGCCTGGAATATTTCCAAGGTGAAAGAAAGGAGGAGTTAGCAAGCCTCACTATCACCTAATAGCGCCAATAATAGTTCAGTATGGGAAGCTGACATCCGACCCCACCCTCATTTCTTTCACCTCAGGTTTCGTGTCGACGTTCCTCTGGCACACTGTACGTGCTTAGCCAACACCATCACTACACAATGGCACCACTGTGCTCGGATCACCCTAGCTCGTTTGGGTATCTCTTCGCCGCAGGGTGCACAGGCGGCTCTGACGGTGCGACCTTGTCGACTGATCTCCCCGGCATCGGTAGCGGCCGCTCCGCCAATGCACGGGCGCTCGCCGTGCGTTATTCATGAGATTTTAACAGGTGTAGCGCCGTCCCGCTCTGCTCGGCGTGCCAGAGCGCCGCTCGCAGCTCACCTGACGTCCCAGTCACCGAATGTGGTGGACCATTGAGCGACTGGGGGGGGGGGGGACGGCACGGGCCGTGCCACCTGATCTGTCTTTAGTGGCGACTGGGGCGTCACGGGCCATGCTACCTTGTCTGTCTTCACTTGCGACTGGGGCGTCGCAGGTCATGCCACCTGATCTGTGTGTATGCTACGTCCACATGTCGCAAGTCGCTAGCCACTGTAGCACGTAGTCACACGCACGGTCGCTAGTTGCCGATGGCCAGCCGCTCGCTAGTCGCTCATGCTTAGTCGCTAGCCGCTGATCTGCGTTCACCAGCGCAGTGTCCACAACAGCGGCCGGGCTGCGGCTGTCGGCGCGGCAGTAGCAGGCACGCCTCGCCTCGTCCTGTGCCCGAGTCTCCGCTGCGAGGTGGCGCACTGGCGCTGATGCTCAGCTTCGCAGCGTCGTCACGCCGTCCCACGTCTCGTCTGGGGCCTGGCGCTGCCGCTTGGTGGCGCGTGCAGCCCCGCGGCGGCTGGCGAAGCCCGCGGCGGCTGGCGAAGCCCGCGGCGGCTGGCGAAGCCCGCGGCGGCTGGCGAAGCCCGCGGCGGCTGGCGAAGCCCCGCGGCGGCTGGCGAAGCCCCGCGGCGGCTGGCGAAGCCCGCGGCGGCTGGCGAAGCCCGCGGCGGCCGGCGAAGCCCCGCGGCGGCCTTGGCGAAGCCCCGCGGCGGCTGTCGAGGCATCCGTCCGCCGCCGGCCACCCGCTGGCCATCCGCGAGCAGAGCGCCGCGGGTCCAGTTTCGCGTGCGCAGCTTCACCAGCGGTGCCGAGGCCGGACCGGCGAATCCAGCTCTTGCGCGGCGCGGCGCAGGCGAAGCGCGCAGCTTCGCCGACGTGGCAGTACGAGTGCAATTCGATATAGCTGTCTCGCCGCGCCAAGCGAGCAGCCTTGAACTTGACAACTGGGTCTATGTGTGTGAGGTTGGGATTTTTGGGTGCGTTGCTGCTTCGGCTCTGCTGCGCCCAGATCATTGGGTCTATGCGCATGCCCTACTTATAATAGACTTAATTGCATGCATGTTCTGGGATGCACTGGTGCATTGGTTGTGGCGCCGTTGCCTGTCAAGTGTTGCGTATTGCGCGTGAGGGTGTGGCATAGACGAGGTGTGGCAACGGCGTCGAGAAGATGACATCATATGACCATCGGACGGGATGCGGTCCGACCATGCTCATTATGATAAGGTGCCGTACGCTTGCAGCCGAGATCTCGTTACGTTACCAGTGAAGTGATTGACGCCAGTGCCAGATTGGAGTTCTGAGCCTGACTTGTGTCGATCGCATGCGATACGAGGGCTTTGATCAATGATAAATTATTCGTGAAATAGGGTGGAATATGCCACTTTCTGAATGCTCAATCGAAATCCTTCTCCAAGAAGTATCAACATCGTGTTCCTTGGAACCCACACCATCATCTCGAAGTGCCTACACCATTGGCTCGAATTAGAGTCTGATGCATAAAAAGCATTTTAAATGTCACTAATGCCATGGCAAATTTTGACATCCTACTGTGCTCGTTTCGACATCTCACACCTAACGAAAAACCATTATTTTAACACTGGCTTTGATCCATCCCGCCTCATTCACAACAACGACAGGCAGTTCGGTGTTGTATCTTTGGTGCCGCCCCGCTATCTTTTATCTGTCGCGGATGCAGGCGGAATAGATAGCATGCTCAGAGCTCACCCTCTTGACATGTTGGCCGACTTATCAGTGCCTGCTCAGGACGGGTGAGCCGCTTGTTCCGAACTAGTCCACCCCACGAAGCGTGGAAGGTTCTCGTTGTTTGCTTACGCGATTTTCTTTCACCATTGAGACCCACACGGTATCCTCGCTGCATCAATAAGTCAGTGTGTGTCTGCCAAGTGTGTTTGCACAATGTTCCTATTCAGCTGGTAATACGTTGCCTCCCTCAAGGACTGCGCATTGTGCCGACGTCAGCTGACTATACTGTCGGCCCTTTCAGACTTCAGGCTGTTTGCGCAAAATCAGTCCCGGCCCCGCTACATCAACGTCAGCCTTGTCTACGCACCTATTTTGTGTTTTGTGCAGCCACACACAAACGAGAGGTAATCACGTAAAAATCGGACGTAAATCTCATTATTCCACTGGATGCACTCATACCACAGGGGTCCTTGAGAACTGCAGGCCATAGGGTCATCGCGTTAATGATGTGAGCCTTGAAAACAAGCTCCGCCCAGCAGGCAGCCACAATATGCGCAAAAGATGACGTTTCCATCAGCCCAGCAGTTTGCGTGTCGTGCCAGTTGGCGGGGATCTCGGTGGGTGACGGACGCTGACTCAGGTGGATGAATATCATGGGAATTACCGCCAACAGTATCGGGATGACAGGCGTGTTCGAATATCCGCCGCCGCCTAATGCGTCACCCTCGACACTGTGCACGGTCCTACTCTTCCTCGGGTACCCTCGGATAGTTGCAGAGGAGAGAGAGAGAGAGAGAGAGAGAGAGAGAGAGAGAGAGAGAGAGAGAGAGAGAGAGATAGATAGAGCGAGATAGATAAGAGAGAGAGGGAGGGAGGGAGAGGAAGAGCGACCAATAGAGAGACGGAGAGGGAGAGAGGGAGAGAAAGTAAAATGGAATTGGAAGAGCGATGGAACTACGTCAAGCTAGGTCTGTGTTGAATATGGAACCTCAGAGGAAAGTGGATGGAATTTATAACTCAATATGATCAAGTAGGCATTTCCCGAGCCTGAGCACACATTTGGTCCAGGTTCGCCTCTTTGTGTGCATTAATATAGACATGTGAACAAGGACAATCCTGCTGTTCTATAATTGTGTGGAAAATGTGATCACATGAGCGCGTGCTTTTAGTGGGTTCGAACGTCGAACGCGGAGCAGTGCAGCTGCAAGAGCACCTACTCTGGCTTCAGCGTCACTCCCCCTGCAACTTCACATTGTCTAGGCTGCTTTGTGACAGCTTTCTCTTTGGACGCCATCAACATTGGACGTAATATCAGTCGCGTTGCCGGCGGTCCGCCAGCAAACGCCACGTGTTCGTTCGCTGGTCGACTCCCCACTCCAGCGTCTGTGCAGCCGCGGTATATTTTTCCAACACCCGCAGCAGCCACCTGTGGACGATCGTGGCGCGTCAAGGCCAACTCGGCGCCTCTCCGCCCGGGCAGGACTCGGCTCTGTCGGCGTCGGCGTCGTGCCAAAACAGAGCGCTTCTCTTTAGTCTCCGTCGATACTGTTTACGCAGGTGAAAATGGAGCGGTAAGCCGGGCGCCAGCGGTGTTCAAAGGCGTACGTACCTGGGGTGAATGGGTGCCGTTCTGTTGACAGAAGACGGGTACGTCTGTACATGGGATGAATGGGTGCCGTTTTGAGAACAGAAGGCGAGTACGTCCGTACCTGGGATGAATGGGTGCCGTTCTGAGAACAGTAGGCGGGTACGACTGTACCTGGAGTGAGTGGGGGCCGTTCTGCTAGCAGTGTATTGTAGCTGCTCGGGCCTGGCACCACGGCCTGTCGTTCAAGTGGTTTGTTTTGTTTACGCTTACGAATTGCGCGCAGTCAGCAGGAGGTACACGAGCTTGTGTCTGGGTACACACGAGGCACCCCACCGACTTGCCTGGGTCAGTAGTACCTGACGTCATGGCAAAAGCAAGCAGTTTCAAAGGACCCTACGTCTGGTCATTTTTGGGGGTTATGAGCTTTGTAGATTGACGAAAATGTCAGTCCATGTCTAATATCTCTCTGGAGCCACATCTGGCGCCCTTTGCCACTTCTCACGATGATTCAAACAGGTAAATTTAGCATAGTCCAGGTATGGCGTGGAAGATGTGAGGGACACACCGTGCGCGTACATGGACATACCGTCTAAAAAAATATAAATATAGGTATATAGCAGATGCTACTTTATTTAGGTTCGCAATGATCACCCTACAGCTGACATCAAACTACAGCTGGCTCGCGATCATCAGCGGATTAACTGTGTCTTTCCTCGAGTAACTACACACGTAGTCATTTTATTCACACATCTCGGGAATGGCGCTACGAAACCGCCTAATTGCTAGGCTGACCCGGACACATACGTGTGTTGCGGCACAGTTTATATAGATACCAGATTATACACACACACACATATATATATATATATATATATATATATATATATATATATAATACAAATTTTGTCAGATTAATATTGTCTTAAGCAGACCCATCGAAAGTTGGACATTTTTTCAAATGCCCTGAACCCCAACCCAGGTTCCCTGGATCTGCCCCTGCTTCCGGCGCGGCCAGGAGCGACCTGCGGCAGCGCGCAGCGGGGCGCCGCCGTTCGCTTCTGCAAGACGTCATTTATTTACACAGCGCTGCTTGTGGTGATCAGAGCGACACCGACACCTCCTTCGCTGCCGCGCGGGGCGCGACCTGACGCGCAGTGACGTGACGTGCCGTGACGCGACGTGACGTGACGTGACGTGACGTGACGTGACGTGACGTGACGTGACGTGACGTGACGTGACGTGACGTGACGTGACGTGACGTGACGTGACATAGTGTGACGCACGGCCTCCTGGTGGCCACACGGTGACGTGCCCTCCCCGCCGTGCAGCCCCGAGACCCCGCCCCACGCCCGCGCGGCGACGCCGCCGCCGGCGCCTCAGGCAATCCCTGTGTCAGAAGGCGCGCCGGCTCGCCGTGGCCTGGGCGGCGGAGGCCGGCCGAGCGCACCGCGTGGGGGGTGGGGGCGGCGGGGGAGGCGTGGACGCCGCCGAAATTGCTGCGAGCTCGCCGCCGCGCCGGCAGATGGCGGCGGCGGCGGCGCGGCTGCAAGCGGCGCGCCCGCCGGCGGCGGCGTATCTGGCGTGACTCGCCGATGTGCCGGCCACACGCGACCCGACCCGGCGTCAATTGGTTACGTCACGTCGCAGGCCGACGACGGGCGGCGGCGGGCGCCGGGTGTCGGCGCCGACGCGCCGCCCGAAGAGGTGACGTCAGGATCGGCGACGGGCGCGACTGTGTCCCGTGGGCTGACAGGACTGGCTTTGAGCATTACATGTTCGGAATTTCCCCCATACGGAATGATATCTCCGAATTTGGATATTTGAACGTTTAGTCATTTTGATTCTTAGATATTTTGCATCGTTAGAGGCTGTGAACATCATATGTTCTCATATGGACCCCCCCAGGCCACTTGACCTTCTGGGTCGCTCCAAGGTTTGCCTGTGGTGTGAATAATGTTGGTTGCGTTTCTCTGACGACTCGTCGACAACCTGTCAGCAACGAGCTTAGCCTGACGCGAGTGACGATCTGTCTCAGCCGGACAATAACGACGGCAACGTCACTTGTGATGGTACTGATAACCGCGATGGCATCGCTATTGGCGATACCCAACATTCTGGATTCCAACTGTACTTGCTTCCAGCTCATTTACACAATGACCTTCCTGCAATGGGAGTACGAAGCCGATCACTGAAGGCACGCTAACTGCTTGGTATGCATTGCACTTCCATTGCTGCCATTTTCCGCCTGACATGGCAGCTGCTGGCACATTTTCGTACTCCTAGCTTTGTTCTTCTTCACTGTAACCATGACGCGGAATGGAGATACTCGTTGGGCTCGTTGGATAACGAACGAGCCGTTACGTAGCAGACTGTTCCAGTCGAGCTAGACAGTCCAGTCCAGACGAGCCTCACGAAGTACCATTTGTATTAATTAACTCGGACAAGATCACTTCATCAAAACCTCACCCAATCGGACCACCTGCGACGCAGTCTGATCCAGTCCGTCTGAAAGTGATCCAGTCTAGTTCAGTCTGCTCCAGTCTAGTCTAGTCTGGTCCAGTCTAGTCTAGTCTGGTCCAGTCTAGTCCAGTCTGGTCCAGTCTAATCCAGTCTGGTCCAGTCTGGTCCAGTCTGGTCCAGTGTAGTCCAATCTGGTCCAGTCTTCCTGACTGGGCGAAGCCATCTAATGTGCCCAATTGCTTTTGGTTAAGTGTATCAAATGCTAGTTAAGCCCAGTTCGGCCTATGTTCATCAGTTTAGCGTAGTATTATTCAGTCAGATATACTTCTAGGAGCCTCATCCGGCCTGATCCTGTTCATTCAGTCGAGCCGGTGTGATCCGTATTGATCCAGTCCGACCTAGCCCGATCCAGTCGGCTCCAGACTGATCCAGATCCAGTCGGCCCAGTGGATTCGATCTGGTCATTTGCTATTCTGATGCAAATGACTGAATCTCCATGCCGTTTATCGAGATCTCGTCCATCTGCTGTCGACACCCTGCCGCCGATATTTGCCCTAGTCCCCCCCCCTCCCCCTCCATTATTACCGACGCCACTCCCCGTCGTCGGCGGCCGGTGACTCACCGATGACGTCAGTGCTGCCAATTGTGGCCGGCGCAGTTGGTTCAGCGGCGGGCCGACTTATTCACTGTCGTTGACGCCGGCAGCCGTTGTTGATTTAGCCGGGTTGGCGGAACGCCTTCCTCGAACCGCCGAGTCGGAGAATTCGAACTGGGCGGGCCGTTGCGGTGGAACATTGCGACGTGAACGATGACGAACACATGTCCGACGGGTGCATTTGCACGTGGTGCACGTGTGTGTTGGGGGGGGGGGTTGACAGCGGTGAAGGATGCATGCTGGTGCTTTGCTGATGCGAATACATCACGCAAAGGCGAGCAAGCATCCCTATTATTGATCACCATTGTCTGGCGCGTGCAATTTACGTCGTTAGCTAGACTAAACGGTTGCGTCTTACTGCAACAAATAACGCGAACACTTGCTAAGCATTAGCTCCCGTCGAACCAGGCGACTGATGAACCCTCGCCGTGCCAAGGGGAGGGCCCCTCGAGAGCCCCTCCCCATCAGGGCTTTCCGTGATTCTAGCCGGACGAATAGACGCAGAGACACCACTTTTTTAAGTAGGGTATTATACATATTTTTGCATATTTTGTAAACTTGTTCGGTCCAGGTCGTCAAAGGTCATTCACCAGGAATGGGTCAAAGGGAGTGGTGCTCCAAAATATTCAAAGTGTCGCTGATCAGAGTAGCTGCTGCATCAATCCACCAAACTCAGAGCGTGCTGACCTTTCATCAAGACAAACAAAACGTCATTTTGGGAGTGACCAGGCTCATTCCCTCATAGCAGTTTTAGGTGACAAGTCACAGATCGTGGAATCCGGAAGGCTCTTCAGCTTCCTATCTGATGTGAAGTTTTCTGCTATTTACCCGGGTCGTTGGCCTCAAGATGCACAAGGAAAATGAATATATGTAGTACAAGGGACGTCCTATAGCGATAGCTCGAACAATTTATAGTTATGGGCGCTAAATAACCTCGCAGTCGGCGCGCCCTTAAGCCAAAATAATCAATCAACGGCCGAACTTGTCGCCCGAACGCCGAACACTGCGCGTCGGTGCGTTCGGTGCTGCCCGTCCGGCGCCGGTCGGTTCGCCTGGCCTGTCGTGCTGCCAAACACGGACCGGCCGGCTGCCACCGAGTCCGTTACACGCTGACGTCGAGACTGTTGTGCGCTGCCGTCGAGTCCGTCTCGCGCTGCCGTCGAGTCCGTCTCGCGCTGCCGTCGAGTCCGTCTCGCGCTGCCAGTCGAGTCCGTCTCGCGCTGCCGTCGAGTCCGTCTCGCGCTGCCGTCGAGTCCGTCTCGCGCTGCCGTCGAGTCCGTCTCGCGCTGCCAGCGAGTCCGTCACGCGCTGCCGTCGAGTCAGTCACGCGCTGCCAGCGAGTCTGTCTCGCGCTGCCGGCGAGTCCGTCTCGCGCTGCCGTCGAGTCCGTCTCGCGCTGCCATCGAGTCAGTCACGTGCTGCCGTCGAGTCCGTCACGCGCCGCGGCGGAGCGGGGCGGCTGTCGGCACGTCTGACCGCCAGTCGGGTGGTCCTGGCGCGTGCTCGCGTTGTTCATGCACCCCGCCACGTCGCGGCTGATCGCGGCTGTCTCGGCACTTCAAGGACAGGCGGTACGCGCCTCGTTCCACCACTTGCGGCAGGGGCGGATGCAGGAAGTTTGCTTGGGAAGTGGTTGGGGTGACACTCATCTGGAAGGGCGTCATTTCCACGGATGGAAGCCACTGAATTAGGGCATGATGGGGGCGGGGGCACTCGAGCGTCCTGTTTACATTCAGACGGGCGCCACCTTTCCTTTCCATTGCAAGGGGAGGGCACATACCCCGTGTGCTCTCCCACCTGGATCCGCCCCGAGTCTGCAACATTGTTCTGCACCGGGCGGTAACGGAAACGCCACCGATGTAGTCAATGATGTCTCAACACTGACACGTCAGTGCCGGGACCTCCTGACTGTCAGTGCAGGGACCTCCTGACTGTCGGTGCAGGGACCTCCTGACTGTCAGTGCAGGGATCTCCTGACTGTCAGTGTAGGGTCCTCCTGCTGTCAGTGCTGGGACCTTCTGACTGTCAGTGCTGGGACCTCCTGACTGTCAGTGTAGGGTCCTCCTGCTGTCAGTGCTGGGACCTCCTGACTGTGAGTGTAGGGTCCTCCTGCTGTCAGTGCTGGGACCTCCTGACTGTCGGTGCTGGGACCTCCTGACTGTCGGTGCTGGGATCTCCTGACTGTCAGTGCAGGGACCTCCTGACTGTCAGTGCTGGGACCTCCTGACTGTCAGTGCTGGGACCTCCTGACTGTCAGTGCTGGGACCTCCTGACTGTCAGTGCTGGGACCTCCTGACTGTCAGTGCTGGGACCTCCTGACTGTCAGTGTAGGGTCCTCCTGACTGTCAGTACTGGGACCTCCTGACTATCAGTGTAGGGTCCTCCTGACTGTCAGTACTGGGACCTCCTGACTGTCAGTGCAGGGACCTCCTGACTGTTAGTGCTGGGACCTCCTGACTGTCAGTGTAGGGTCCTCCTGACTGTCAGTACAGGACCTCCTGACTGTCAGTGCATAGACCTCCTGACTGTCAGTGCCAGGACCTCCTGACTGTCGGTGCTGGGACCTCCTGACTGTCAGTGCTGGGACCTCCTGACTGTCAGTGCAGGGACCTCCTGACTGTCAGTGCAGGGACCTCCTGACTGTCAGTGCAGGGACCTCCTGACTGTCAGTGCTGGGACCTCCTGACTGTCAGTGCAGGGACCTCCTGACTGTCAGTGCAGGGACCTCTTGACTGTCGGCGCTGAGATCTTCTGACTGTCAGTGCAGGGACCTTCTGACTGTCAGTGCAGGGACCTCCTGACTGTCAGTGCTGGGACCTCCTGACTGTCAGTGCTGGGACCTCCTGACTGTCAGTGCTGGGACCTCCTGACTGTCAGTGCTGGGACCTCCTGACTGTCGGTGCTGGGTATCTCCTGACTTTCAGTGCTGGGACCTTCTGACTGTCAGTGCTGGGATCTCCTGACTTTCAGTGCAGGGACCTCCTGACTGTCAGTGCAGGGACCTCCTGACTGTCAGTACAGGGACCTCCTGTCAGTGCAGGGACCTCTTGACTGTCGGCGCTGGGACCTCCTGACTGTCAGTGCTGGGACCTTCTGACTGTCAGTGCAGGGACCTCCTGACTGTCAGTGCTGGGACCTTCTGACTGTCAGTGCAGGGACCTCCTGACTGTCAGTGCAGGGACCTCCTGACTGTCAGTGCAGGGACCTCCTGACTGTCAGTGCAGGGACCTCCTGACTGTCAGTGTGGGGACCTCCTGATTGTCAGCGCTGGGACCTCCTGTCAGTGCTGGGATCTCCTGTCAGTGGTTGGTTGGTTGGTTTTGGTTTACACATCGACCATTAAGTCTGTAGCGTCGCCAATCTCTCACGCCGATTGGTGATGGTCGAAGAGTAGCGACAGGTGAGACTCGAACCCACAACCTTTCGATTGTGAGACGAGCAACTTACCCCTAGGCCACTCGTCCCCATCCTGTCAGTGCTGGGACCTCCTGACTATCAATGCCGGAATCTCCTGATTGTCGAGGACTGAATGTCCCAGCAGCTAGGTTCCAGCTGTTGAACTTGGACCTAGCTTACCTCACCTGCGTGAATTGACTTGGCGCTGAAAGGCTGAATTTCTTTAAACTTCGCACTGAAAGGGCGGCCGGTTGGTGGACTTCCCCGATCCCTAGTCATGTTGGACTTGCTGGAAATGAAGCTGCCGATATGGCCGCCAAGCCCGCTACCAGTAATGGCCGTGAAATTCGCCTACCTCTTCCGCCAAGAGATATGTATCCCTCCATTTTATCATATATACGATCTGAATGGCAATGAGCCTGGAATTCCAAGCCCAGTAAACTGAGAGTAATAAAACCAGAACTAGGATTATGGCAGTCCTCACACCGGACCTCGCGACGAGAGGAAGTGACGCTTTGTCGATTGAGGATAGGGCATGCCTTCGTGACACACAGCTATATACTGACCGGTGATGACCGACCTTTGTGCCCACGGTGTTCTGACCCGCTTACCGTTTATCATGTTTTATTAGGCTGTTTATCATTAGAACCTATACGACACCAGATGTTAGGACGTGTAAACAGAGATACTTTGCGTGTGCTGCTGAAGGATGATTCTGAGGTTATGTCGTCTGGGGACATTTTTACCTTCCTTCGACAAGCAAATTTTGATGTTATCTATCGCCGTCCCTGCATATTTTATCTTGCTGCCTACTGTAGGAGCATAGTAGTTAGCCTGTAAACACAGGTATGGGCGCAAAATGACCATAGCAGTCGACGCGCCCCTAAACCCCAATTCATCATCATCATCCCCGATCTCGAGCCACCGCCACATGGGCGTGTGACACCTACACTGCGCCGATCACCTGTCCGCCTCATCTCAACCAGAGCCCGACTGTCGCACACGCACCACAGCCTCTACAGTGTGCACAACGCCCACAGCTCACAGCGCCCACTGTTCATAGCCTCCACAGCCGTTGGTCACGACGCCGGGACCTGACTGTCGTTCGCTCTGCGTTCCAGCGGCGCGATGCGAGGACGACGAGTACTTCTACGACGAAGAGCAGGAGGTCGCCCTGGTGCCCAAGTTCACCAGCAAGCCGACCGACCAGACCGTGATGGAGGGCGACAACGTGACGCTCTCGTGCTTCGTCGACACACTCGGTGAGAGCGTCCTGCAGCCGGGGGCTGGCGTGGTGGCAGGTCATCGGCGTTCGCCGTGACGCGATCGTGGATTCGGATGACGCCGACCCGGTGGAGGCTTCGTTTCCGCCGCCTGCATGCGCCTGGTGTCTGAGGGAGATGAAGCAGAGACCGAAGTGACTGCACGCGGTATTTGCATGCGTCTATGGCTGCTGAGGCAGTCGGGTGCCTTCATCGGAGTCATGTAGGTCAGCATCACTATGACCGTATAGAACATGTTACGTAACATAGAGTATGAGCTGAAGAGCGAGGATAAGAATCGATCATGTCCCACGCAATTTTCTGGATTCAGGTTAGCAGACGAATGTGCGGCATGCAACTGTTTGTTATGCACCACATCGAACTCTGGCGGTATTCTCTTTGTTTGCATCACTGCACGGTGTCTAATGCCAATAATTAACCATGAAACGTTTTCACGATGTCATTTAATGCTCTTTGAGTCCAGCCGCGTGTGATTGCCAGTGCCATTCTCTGACAATGATTGGCAGTGCCCAAGCACTTCGATGTACTGTTATTGCTCCGTCAGGATTGGCTGCTATAAGACGCCTGGAGTGTTTCGGAATTATTCCCGCTCTTCTCTCATTCCCCATATGCGATATATGCCGCTCCCCGCAAAGGAGTATGACCGCCATATCACGACCTTTGTTAAAAAAATGGCAGTCTAGTTGGGACGCACTGCAGGACAACAAACTGCGAACAATCAAGCCATGTCTTCGGGAATGGCCCTCGTCCTATCGTAGGACGAGGCGGGACGAGATCGTGCTCTGCCGCCTTAGACTAGGGCACATCCACCCAACGCACCACAATCTGTTCTGTGGGGAGGACAGGCCAAACTGCCCTCGATGCCACGCACCACTGTCAGTACGTCACATTTTGATATCCTGCCCCCTCCACGCCGATGTTCGAAGACGCCTTCTTGGAGTCGTGCAGCCGCCGTCACTCCGCGAACTCCTGGGTGACCACTCACGCGTGATAACTTCAGGACAGCTGTTTCGCTTTCTCTCGAATGTCAAATTTAGAGCGATTTAAACACCTTGCTGACATGTAACACTATACGCTCGGAACCGTGACATGTCGCTCTAACTGATCTCCGCCTGCTCTTACTGTTTCGCTGTGTCGCTGATGATGCTCGCTCCCGTTTCACTGCTTCACTGATGATGTTTTCTTGTGCTTGCTCTTTCGGTTTCACTGTTTCACTGATGTTACTCCCGTTTCACTGTTTCACTGATGATATTTGCTTGTGCTTGCTCTTTCGGTTTCACTGTTTCACTGATGTTGCTCCCGTTTCACTGTTCCTCTGATGATGCATGCTTGTGCTTGGTCTTTCTGTTTCACCGTTTCACTGATGTTACTTCCATTTCACTGTTTCACTGATGTTACTTCCATTTTACTGTTTCACTGGTGATGTTGCTTGCATTTCAATGTTTTACTGACGATGTTATGGGCGCTGCATGACCAAGCAGTCGACGCACCCCTAAATTCCAATAACCAACCATCTCTCATTCCCCAAAAAGGGCCAGCGAATTCAAACAAATTTTCGCTGCGCTGTGTCGGGGTAGTGTTTAGCTGGCTGCAGTGTCAACTAGCAGTTGAGGTGATGGGTTATTGATAGAGATTGAGATAGTGTTCCAGGTAGTGTCCCAGCGAGGTGGTGCTCGAGCACTACCAATTGCTGGCATGCAAAGCGACATTCCCCGTCAGACCATTCAGCCGTGATGCTGGGGAATTTCTGTGAAAATTCCGGAGAGTTATCTGACACACCTGATGACTTCTATGACATCTAACGCGTCGGATGACTAGGTTTGAATACTTCTATGTAGAAAGATAAAACTAACGATAGGCTAATACTGTAGCACAATGAATAACACATCACCCCTGATCTCGTCCACAGGCGACCTTGTAGCCACCTGGAAATCCGACACAGGGTTGCTCTTCATGGACACCACCAGGCAGAGCAACGATGAACGGTTCCAGCTGGAGAAGAAGGGCATGCAGGGCAGCAGCATGATCATCAGGAACGTGATGCCGAAGGACAGCGGCACCTACGAGTGCCAGATCATGTCAACGCCTCCCGTCAGTCAGAAGCATACCATCACAGTTCAGTGTGAGTGCCCGTGTCATATTAGGCTTTAGGTGTGTATGCTGGCTTGTAGGTGTTTGATGGGGGCCGAGGCAGCTCAGTTGGTAGAGCGTCTGACTCTTGGTCGCAAGATTGTGGGTTCGAATCTCACAGCCGACGGCATTTACCGAGTCCACCCGCGACCAATCGGCGTGAAAGGTTGGTGACGTTATGTGGCATAGCGGATTGAATGCGTCATAAAATAACCCAAGGTTCTCCTTCTATGTAGAGATAGAATTTGATATCTCTTTTGAGCTGCCACGGTCTCTACACCAGTATCCAGCATTCGGGCGATTCTCGAATTACGATGCACGTTTCAACATGGCATCCTCCGGTGCGTCGTGGATTAATCGGCTTTGTCCTTTTTGGGTCTTCATCTTTTCAACACAAATTGTTCCCTACCGGCTTTACAATTTGACATGTGGTCGGCATCATGCCAGCCACAGACACTGAACCGCTCCCACCCCTGTGGCCCGAACAGGCACATCTTGATGTTCCACACTAATTCGAGGCACCGAGGTGCGCAGTCTGGCAGATCGCCCTTGTTGCATTGGTGGTGGAAATTCGGGTTTCCACTGAATTCCATTTTACGGTGCTTAACTGAGTCCTCACTGCAGAAAACGGCGCGTTCTATTGCGCCTGTCTGTTGCGATAATACGGCGTGTAACTTATTTTATAAATGTACCTATTGTATATATGTACACTTATTATATAGATGACTTATGTGCATACATTATATAGATGACTTATTTTATATATGTACACCCATGCTTGACTCCTGCGTTACTTTTAGTGATAAAGATGCCATCGATGTGGTTGTCTGAAACGCGCAAACAATTTGATCGACTGATATGGGAAATTATTTAGTTCTATGCTTCCATAGCCTTATGAAGCATCTATGTCACGCTGTGCACGTTTTAAATATATCATGTGCAATGCTACATAGGTACGATTGCGCGAAGTCAATCAAGCTTTCCAATGTCCTAAAATCTCACAATATCCTGCTTTGTGACTCCAAAATATTTTTAGAAGCATTCGTGATTTCCTGGGGAAAATTCGCGGGATATTTTTCCCACGGTGGCAAAGTTATCTAAGTCATAAAAAGTGCATTTACGTTTGAATGTATTTTAATGCCTTACAAGGCATAGGCTTTTTAACTCATGAGATTTACGTCCAACGCGCGCGGCACCCAGCCTGACTGCTGATGTAGTCAGAAGAGAACCCGTCCGCCGCAAAATAAACCACCTTTCAGTTGACGCCTACCTGTCTGCCAGCCGGCCAACACTGCCACGTCGCGTGCAAATAAACAATCGTCGCGCCCGCCGGTCCGTTGTTCTTCTGGCGGCCATTAACGCGTCAGCTGTTTAGATCGTGACGTCATAGGTCGAGCCTCAGCCGCTGGCATTGGGTACGAGTGGGCGATGCTCTTGGCCTGCAAATCGCTTTTTCACTCGAGCGTGATTTATACGGCTCGGTCCGTGGTTGGTGGGTGCTGCCATGTTGTATTATGCTACGTGTTGTCCGGGATGGTTCGATGGGGTTGCGAATTCACGGGGTGTGATGCTCCTCGTTGTGGTGTAATATTTTTGAGACACCGGTGCGGACGGTAGATGTCAGCACAATGTTCAACTCGCACGCATGTCATAATGTGACGCACAGGTCACATATGCGTACGGGCGTCTGTGTTAATGTTCCGTACATCATAACATGCATATTCCATAGGTGTCAGAGGCAGCGCTTCAAATGAAAGGCTTCCTTTCAAATGAATGAATGAATGAGTGGATGAACGAATGAATGAATGAAAGGCGCTCGGAACATTTTGATACATGTCCTCTCTGTGGAAGCGGGCTTGATGTGGCGCACAACGCAGCAGCGCCACCACCTGCAGGCCCTTAAAGTGCATCGATGCGATATGACACACAGTCAAGCGCGTGCGTCAGAAGTATTGCGTGTGTTGACAGCATGTATATGACGTGCTGTCATTTTTGTCAGTGGATCTGACATACTGTAGAATATGTGTGTCGGCAGCATTTGTCATCTTGTCACATCTGTGTGTGTGTGTTGTAGCTGCCGCCCTGCGATATCTTGTATGGTCTGTATCTGACGTTTTGTCACATATTGACGTATTGACACTCGGTCACATTGTGGACGTATTGACGTTTCGACATATTGACGTATTGACGTATTACACATGGACGTATTGACGTTTGACGTATTGACGTATTGACGTATTGACACTCGGTCACATGTGGACGTATTGACGTTTCGACGTATTGACGTATTGACGTATTGACACTCGGTCACATGTGGACGTATTGACGTTTCGACGTATTAACCCTCGGTCACACGTGCGACAGACGCTCCGGTGGTGAGCACCATGCCGGCCAGCGGTGTGCTGCTGGTGAACGAGGGCAGCCAGGTCAGCATGGGCTGCACGGCACACGGCCAGCCGCAGCCCACAGTCACCTGGACCAAGAAGGTGAGTCGACCGCGTCCTCCACGGCTGCTGTCTGCCGTGGTAATCGGCGGGGGTGCTATGCTGCCCCCACCCACACCCACACCCAGAGAGCCGCTAGTACAGGGCGAGAAGCGTTTGGTTCGCTTTGACAAACCTGATGTTTCTGAAGTACCCATGCAATTGACAGTTGCGCTTGGGGTGGGCATCCACAACCTCAAGCGATCTCGACTGTGTGATGGGACAGCAGCCACATCCGATTTTGTGAACGTCCACCGGAAGGTGTTTGCAGCCGACTGTGTGAGGACGGTGTGCGAACGTCATTGTGTGAGAGTACTGTCGAGGGCTCTCAAAGTGCAGCACTGTAGCTGTTGTACCCAGCTATGCTCCTATTCCATGAACTCTGACGCGCCAAAGCTGGAGGCGTCAGGCAGGTGGTTGTTACTCCTCTACCTACTGCATGACGTATGTGTGCTTCCACGCCAAAACGTTGGTGCGATACGGCAGAGCAGTCTGCTGTTGGCGACCCCTGCTCACCAGAGCGACAGTTGTGCCACGCCACACCATACCACACCACACCACACCACACCACACTACACCATCCACACCACACCACACCACACCACACCACACCACATCACACCACATCACCCACACCACACCACCCACACCACACCACACCACACCACACCACACCACACCACACCACACCACACCACACCGCACCACACCACACCACCACACCACACCACACCACACCACACCACACCACACCACACCACACCACACCACACCACGTGTGTACACACCACACCACACCACACCACACCACACCACCCTGCCACCACACCGCCGTGCCGACCGCCGCACCACACCGGCACCGGTACCGGTGCCGGTGCCGGTGATGTAGCGCGGGTGCCGACTGACCGCGCGCCCGCCGCAGGCCGGCCTGCTGCCGTACGACGAGAAGCGGCACACCGGCGAGCGGCTGGACATCGCCTCCGTCGAGAGCAAACACCGGGGCGTGTACATCTGCACGGTGGACGGCGGCGCCGGCGAGCCGCAAGTGCGCCACATCCGGCTCGAGGTCAACTGTGAGTAGCCGCAGGGTCCGTGTGCCGGCCGCGCCGCCTCTGAAAGCGTTCCGGCACTCATCGTCCATAGTCGAGCTGTCCGTAACTTTAGCTCTTTTCAGAATGTTGTTGGGATGGGTGTATTTCGTACACCTTCATGCAAGCCGGTTGATTTTGAGTTGCATGCCATTTTTCCAACTTGTTCTTACTTCGACCATGATATGATACTTCGTCACAACGTTTGTCATTACTGCTACTACTTAATTGTTATTATGCTTGTGATTATTACTATACTGTACGTGTTATTATAGCCAAGTCTTATGAATTCATCTCCCCTATAACTTTCAATTTTCATAGGGTTCTAAGCCTGGTTCTAAGCCCGCACTGAGTCAGTGGCTGTGTTTCATCTGAGCACAATCTCACATGCTTCTGCGTTAGTATTGTTTGGCGCAGCTCACTTGGTGAACGGATTTTCACTGACGAAACATGCTAGCACACATGAGCAGCAGTCTAATGACCCCACCCACCACTACCACCACAATAACAACAAGAACAAAAATGTTTATTCTAGACTCGAAGTCCATATAAACGAGAGAAAGGGAGATAGAGAGAGATAGAGAGAGAGAGAGAGAGAGAGAGAGAGAGAGCGAGAGAGAGCGAGAGAGAGCGAGACAGAGAGAGCGAGAGAGAGAAATAGAGAGATATAGTGAGAGTGAGATTGAGAGTGAGAGTTATAGTGAGAGTGAGAGTTTGAGTGATAGTGATAGTGATAGTGAGAGTGAGAGTGAGAGTGAGAGTGAGAGAGGGAGAGAGAAAATGTACACCACAAAGCATTCACATTGGTCATTATCCGTCACAAATTCAAACAAACCAGCTGGCGTTGTTAAGGCCCTCGAGGTGTATTTCTCGTTCCCCACGACGGTCTTGATAAATGACCTTTGTATAATTATGAGTGGTAAGATATGATGTATACACAGACGCCGTGTCTGTCTCGACGGTGCTTCTTTAGCACATGTTTATTCAGCACGCATGCTTAAGTAGCTTCTGAAGGAGCTAAGTGAGTATGCACGAACCACTTCGGTGGGGGAAGTCGGCTGGTCCGCCTGTTTAGAGTGCGGGAGGTCCTTGGTTCAAGTCTGCCCCGGGCGGCCTTTTCCTCGGCCAGCCCTTACCCGGGAGCTGGCAGGAAATGGAAGAGATCGCCCTGCCACTGGATTAACGCTGATGGTCAACCGGCCGCAACATCGGATTCGCAGCATGATGTGCCTTTAAACATATTTTTCGGCCCGGTAGCAAGCCCCGAGGGCACGGTCTGGTTTCGTGTCACCGTGGTAGTCATCTGTTCACTGGGCTCGAGGAGTGCGGACAGCCCGCAGTGTGCACAACGTGCTACGTTGGGGATTCTGAGGGCAAGCGCGTGGGGCGGGGATGGCCGAGTGGTTAAGGTGTCGGGCTATGGGTACCAAAGGTCCCAGGTTCGACTCTAGCGCCACTCAGGACATTTCCCAATCCCGCGGCCCACCGGCGAAACAGCGTGGGCGGCGCCATTAGCCGTGAATGTGCATAAAGTGTGTCGTGACACAACCAATAAACAAACAAGAGAGCAAGCGCGTGAACAAAAGTGTCCCGCAATGGTGCCAAACAGTGGAACGCCTGCGGCGTATGTAGCGTGGGCGCATGCTTGAGTTCGTGCACTGCAAAAACCACCATGCGGGGAACCCGAACTTGATTTGAAAAGAAAGATCAAAATTATTTTTTTGAAACTTTGGATGGGGGTCTACCGCCATAGTCTCCCATATTCAGAGCTCAGTAGTCATGACCGGTAGCTTTTCATTTTTTTTCAAACTTTTCCCCTACCAGAGGATTTTTTTGGAGGCTAAGCGCCTCGGCCTTTCGTGACACAGGGAGGTGATGTAGTTCACTCCGTGAGTGGCCAACACACCAGCCTGTGAGTTGGGGTGCTCGGGAGTGCGTGCCGACCGGTGTATTTGTACATGACCGGTGGTATATATATATATACCACCACGGATCAAATCCAAATATTCCATAGATGTTCAGCCTCACAGATGTATTTCACGAGTTTGGCGGCAATTGAGAGGAGTTTGGCGGCAGTTGGCGGGAGTTGGGCCAAATATTCCATAGATGTTCAGCCTCACAGATGTATTTCACTAGTTTGGCGGCAATTGAGAGGAGTTTGGCGGCAGTTAGCGGGGGTTTGGCGACAGTTGGCGGGAGCTCGGGAGCAGTTGGCGGGAGTTCGACGGCAGTTGGCGGGTGGCTCCCCAGACGGCCGCCGGCGCCAATGGCGGCCGTATATCTATGCGCGCCAGACGGGCGGCGGGCCGCGTTCTCATGAATCACACATGGACTGCTGCACGTGCAGCTGGTGCGCCGGTGGTCTGTGCCGTGCACGGCGTGGCCTTCGGCGCCTCGGCCGCGGCCCGGTAGCCAGTCGCCAGCCTGCCGATGGCTCCCGGTAGCCAGTCGCCAGCCAGCCGACGGTTCTCGGTAGGCCAGCCAGGTCCGGTAGCCAGTCGCCAGCCAGCGATGGCTCCCGGTAGTCGCCGTCCAGCCGACGGTTCTCGGTAGCAGTCGCCACCCAGCCGATGGCTCCGGGTAGCCAGTCAGCCGATGGTGGAGCCAGTCGCCAGCCAGCCGATGGTTCTCGGTAGCCCGGTAGCCAGCCAGGCCGATGGCTCAGGGCGGTGCCGATGGCTCCCGGTAGCCAGTCGCCGGCCTGCCGATGGCTCCCGGTAGCCAGTCGCCAGCCAGCCGATGGCTCCCGGTAGCCAGTAGCCAGCCTGCCGATGGTTCTCGGTAGCCAGTCGCCAGCCAGCCGATGGCTCCCGGTAGCCAGTCGCCAGCCAGCCGATGGCTCCCGGTAGCCAGTCGCCAGCCAGCCGATGGCTCCCGGTAGCCAGTCGCCAGCCAGCCGATGGCTCCCGGTAGCCAGTCGCCACCGGTAGCCAGTCGCCAGCCAGCCGACGGTTATCGGTAGCCAGTCGCCAGCCAGCCGATGGCTCCCGGTAGCCAGTCGCCAAGCCTTCTCGGTAGCCAGTCGCCAGCCAGCCGATGGCTCCCGGTAGCCAGTCGCCAGCCAGCCGACGGTTCTCGGTAGCCAGTCGCCAGCCAGCCGATGGCTCCCGATAGCCAGTCGCCACCGGTAGCCAGTCGCCAGCCAGCCGACGGTTATCGGTAGCCAGTCGCCAGCCAGCCGATGGCTCCCGGTAGCCAGTCGCCAGCCAGCCGATGGCTCCCGGTAGCCAGTCGCCAGCCAGCCGATGGCTCCCGGTAGCCAGTCGCCAGCCAGCCGATGGCCGCCACATTGTTCCAACCAATGGATGCCATTCCTTCCCGGTTGGTACGTCAGTGACTGGATGACCTTCCAGAGGTCGAGATGTTGTTCCAGTTCGGTTGGCTACGGTCGCCTCTCAGTCGTGTGATGCGCTCCCAGCTTCACTGACCGTCAGCTTCACTGTGGCTTCACTGTGGCTTCACTGTGATTTCACTGTGGCTTCACTGTGGCTTCAATGCGACAGCGCTTCACCGTGGTGCGAAGCACCGCTGCCACAGTGCTTCGCTCGAATAATCTTGAAGGACCATGAAAAAAAAACATTATATTATTAACCGTGACATTGAGCTTTTCGCACTTGCCAGTGCTCTTAACCGCCACATTTTGTCTTGCTCTCGCACCATATTATGCTGCATAGTTCAGCATAGCACGCGTGTAAAGCGATCTGTGACTCGTCCTTCGTCAATGCATTTGGTTCTCTTCAAAGCTTATCAACTTTGTGTGGACGCAATGTATATGTGTTCTACGTACGAGGTTATCTGGCGTCGTTAGTTGTTCTCGCCACACGAAGAGCCTTTTCGCCCATAATATACACACTGTGTGCATGTGCAGGGCTTTGTGAAATTGTTTCGAAAGGGAAGTGTTGCCGTATACGACCGCACTCCAATGATTGCCAGATTGAGAGCTGCCAATCATTGGAGTGAGTAGTCGTAACACCGCAAGGCTTCATGGTAGACCTTCGACAAGACGGGCCTCCAACTACCGGGAACAACACGCCCCTCAAAGTGGTACGAGACAGTAGCCTGATTCAACGTGCACTTCGCACTGTGCGTGTAGTTAGAATGCGCCCACACACACATCCGTCGATTGTAGCGTCTCCGGCGTGGGAGTGCCTCTGGCGCGGAAGAGCGCGCTTCTGCGGCGCCGCCCTGGCGCGTGCGCCGACGCACGCCGCGTGACAGGAAGTGCACCCAGCCGAGCGTGCACGCCGGGCCGCTGTGCATGACGGGTGCACGGCGTGCACGGCCCAGCGGCCACCAGGGAGACGCGGCGCGAGGCGGCGCCACGATGGCGGCGGTGATGACGCGGGGCGTGAAAAGTCCGGGGTGGGTGATTCAGGAGGGGGAGGCGCGTGCGGCTTCCTCGCCTCTCCCAGTCAGCTGGGAAGCACGCATGTGTGCTGAACGGAATGGAATGCTTTGCGAGGTCTCCTTTCAGAAAATGTGAGGGAATTTGCTTTTGGAGAGCTGAATAGAGAAAACAAAGAAGTTGCCAAGTTACCAAAAGATGGAAGCGTCTCCGCATTCCATCACTATCTAAGAACCCCTGTACACGAACAAGAACCTACAGCAAAGAAAACAACTATGCACAAATACGAATTAACCAAAACAAAAACTTCCGTTGTCATCCTGAGCGGCGGTGATATTTTGGGCGTATTTTGGGCGCAACAGAACCGATCAGCGAATCAGTTTTCGTCCAAGGTGCTGACATTGTCCCTCGGTGTTGCAGTCAAGCCCAAGATTACGGCGACAAACAGCGTGGTCCACACGGGCGCCGGCCACTCGGCCCAACTAGAGTGCAGCATCCGAGGAGAGCCCATGCCTAAGGTGAGTCTATCACACCCGACATCACCTGACCTGATCTGATCTGGCAGGACCTGATGCGTCGTCACAAGTCTGGTCTTGCCTGACCTGCGATCAGACCAGACCGGAGTCGACCTGACCAGACCCGACCTGACCTGGCCTCACCCGATCTGACTCAAGCCGACCTCACCCGACCCGATCTGACCCAACCTGATCCAATCCGACTTGATCATACGTGATTCGACCTGACCAGATTGATCTGACCTGACACGACCAGTATGATTGCTGTAGAGGCTGATGTGCTGTTCTGAGTGCTGTTCCAGGCCGGTGATCTGATAGGAAAAAGTGTCAGTTAATGTTGCACTTCATTTGTTTCGCCTACTTCATGGCACTCGTGATCTATAGATGTCAAAATGTGTCCTTTCCGCAATGAACGGCACCAATCGGTATATACGCGATATAAATTGTATTTGCGCCAATCATAAGTATTAGGCATACCTAGCTCTAACAATATTGCACTTGTTCTGAGACGGCCCGGTAGCTCAATTGGTCAGAGCGCTGGCCTCCACTGGTCTCCCCCTGTCCTGGCAACACAGGGTTCGAGTCGCTTCGGGCGCTCGCATTTAGCCCCCGGCCGGGAGTGTCAGTTGGCAGCTGGCCCGATAAGGCCGGGGACAAGCTACCGGGCGGCCGTGTCGGTGCATTGACGGCACGTTAAACTTTCGGTCTAAATTCTGCCGTTGAACTGGAATTCGTGAATCGGGTGGTGGAGCCAGCGTTCACGCAACAAGCTCTGCTTAGCAATAGAACCCTGATTCCTTAAGCCACCCCAGCAACAACTCGGATTAAATTGCTATAAAAAGTATACATGCCCACGTATATTCACTGTCCTTACATAACCATGGCAAGTATTCCGATGCTACTGGCCAGTGCCACTTACAAGGTATTGCGTGATCATTATAGATCCAATGTGGCTCGTGGGCCCTCGCATAGCTCATAGCAGGGGGCCGACGCGACGTCATTACGCATGCAGTCCAGTCACGTAAACGTCCAATCAACCACCGCCACAGCATTCTCACATTCGAGCACGCATCATCTGACCACCACCGTAATCCGCCTCCAGTTTCGCCGTGTGTGACCGACTTCCTCTCCCACGCTCGGGGGGAGTCGTGCGACCACGAGGTGGCTGCACGGCGGCGACAACCTGTCACACTGGTAACTCGAGACGGCCGTGGCTCAGCAGTCTGCGCTGCGGAATGTCAGACGGCGGTGCTCTGGCGGCCAGAGGACGACAGTGGGAGTTCATAGACAGCAGAGGCCAGCAGTAGTGATTCAAAGGCAGCAGAGGCCAGCAACAGTCGTGGGAGTTCGTAGGCAACAAAGGCCAGCAGTAGTGAGAGTTCATGGACAGCAGAGGCCAGCAACAGTCGTGGGAGTTTATAGGCAGCAGAGGACAGCAACACTCGTGGGAGTTCATAGGCAACAAAGGCCAGCAGTGGTGGGAGTTCATAAGCAGTAGAGGCCAGCAATGGTGGAAGTTAATTGGCACCAGAGACCAGCAGTCGTGGGAGTTCATAGTCAGCAGACGCCAGCAGTCGTGGGAGTTTATTGACAGCAGATTCCATCAGCAGTAGTGGGAGGTTCATAGACAGCAGAGGCCAGCAGGGGGAGTTCAGAAGAAGCAAAGACTAGCGGGGGAAGTAGGTCCTATGGCCAGCAGAGAGGTGGGAGTAGATCCTATGACCAGCAGAGTGGTAGGAGTAGATCGTATGTCCAGCAGAATAGTGGGAGTAGATCCTATGGCCAACAGAGATGTGGAAGTTTAGAGATGAGGAACACTGCTCAAAAAGCGCTCACCAGACCCCTGTTTCATGAAGTTTCTGATCCAGGTTACACAGGTGACGCGGAACTCCAGAATACATTTGTGTAGGATCGCAGGTGGGACACAGGGTTAATGCAGTCCCTTGAGCTGCATCTCTCCACGTTAGACGCAGCGTAGCCTTGCTGGCATTATTTATGACGTGGCTTTAGAAATTCGTCCGAGGATCTTCTCTAGGAGCATGCGGAATGTCCAAACGTCTGCTACCCGTTTTGGAAGTGTTTATCGTGCTCTCTTCTGTGATATGGTCCAGGGCATACCTATGATCTCCAGTACATTTTCGGACAAGTCGTGGTCGCCAAACCCCGTGGTATAGCAAACACGTGTTCCTCCATGCCTGAGCGCTTACCATCTGAGCTGTATGTACTGAGTATCTGCTTGGATATTTATCCGAAATATCGTACAGCGTCCGCTCAAATATTTCAGCTGCTTCCCAGTGCTACGTCACGGCTTCTCTCGGGATCTGCCCGAGGACACGTACGGGATCGCGTCCCCGAGTTGTTCCAACGGCTGGTCCTCGACCTGGACACGAGCAGCATCGCTGACTGCTGACGTCGAGTCACACGTCCCCCGACCGGCCGAGACCGACGCGCCTCGCCGCAAATAATGCTAATTGATGCAATGAGGGAGCGAGAGCAAACTGGGCGGGGGGACTGAGCCGAACAAATAAATTGGGTAAATGGAGTTTGGGCACACAGCGGCGGGGCCGCCCGAACATGGGACGAGGACGGGCGAGAGCGGGCACGGCTGGAGCACTGCGAGTTGCGAACAGCATGGGGTCTGCACGCGGAGTACGATGTTGTGTGAAAGTTGTGCCTATGGGTAGTGTGGAAAGCATGATGTATCTATATAGTTATTCGACATCCTCGAGCTCGGCTGCACAGGTGCCCGAGCTCCTATTCATATAATCCTGGGTGATTAGACATTCTGATGGCCAAAGGAGGTTTCGCGCTTTTAGCTATGACGTGGTTTGTGCTTATATTATCCGCGGTAGCTCAACTGAGAGATTGTAGGTACGTCTTGATGCGACTTTCCGGTTCACACGACACTCGCTTGGCTGCATTGAATCTTCCGCACATCAGTTCTGCGTCTTCCCGCGTGGGGCGTGCAGGTTTGTCTCATCACTGAGGCGTGAATCGAGTCCCCACAGAGCGGGAGATCCGCTTTGGATGCGACTCCACCCGGCCGTCCCCCTTTTAGCGGCGAACACGCAGCGGGAAGCGGAGCCACCTCCCGCTCTCCTCCAGTCGCTGAGACGAAGGCGTCGGACGTCGCTCACCGCCGCGCGCGCTTTTCCGCGCGACGCTCGCCAGCCGAAGCGAGCGCGATTTTCAACTGGACCGTAGAAAAACCGCGCCCCGCTCCAGCGCCATGCAATGGCGCCAGTTCGCCCTCTAATTGGACGTCTGCGGGACAGCCTGGCGAGTCAGCAGCTGGCATTGTTGCGCAGCTTCCTGAAGAGAGCGTAGGCCGCGCCATGACACGGCGATCACCAAGCTGTGACCCAGGATAGGTTGTAGCGTATTCCGTCCTATATGGTGAACTGGTTGAACTGTGGCGTATCTTGCCCTATCATGGCCCAAGCAGGAGTGTGCCATATCCCGTCCTACGGCGGCTCAGACTGGAGTTTGATGTATTTCGTCTTACGGTGGCCCAGACTGGAGTTTGATGTATACCGTCTTGTGCGGTGTTGTGCCTAGAATGGATGTATCTCTGTCCTACGGTGGCCCAGACTGGAGTTCGATGTATACCGTCCTATTGTGGCCTAGAATGGAGTATGGTGTATCCGTCCAGCGATGACCCAGACTGGACTGTACATACCGTACCTGCGCATACCGTCCTACGGTGGCCCACACTGTGGTCCACAATGGCTGTAATGTGATTAGCTTGTCCGCTGAAGGTCCACCCAGCACTGAGCCATGCACGGACGGAGTACCGGCAATGAGGAGAGTACTTCAGTTGGCACACAATACTGGGAAACCTTCGAGGCTGGTTTGGACCGACTGGGGTGATTCTTCTCTGTCGGAAAGTCTGTGGAGCGGCGGGGTGGGTGCGGCGACGTCACACACTGCGCAGTTCACGTGTTTACCTCTATGGCTCATTTTGGAGATGATGCTAAAATGGTTCGTGCCCTGGGTGACCTGCGTGCATACTAAACAGCAAGAACAGCCGGGTGTGCATGTATTATGCATAGTGCTGAATTGAATGGTCTGCGCGGTCGACCTTGAACTGACGAAAATACGTTGACATTCGGACGGGGCACACACGGAAACCGTGACTTTGGCTCGTCGGCAAGTCGCCACGCCCATTCGCGCATTAATATTGAACATTCTGCAACATGAGTGCATTGCTGTCGAGCCAGTTTTGCGCCAGTTGGGTGGCGGCCGTCCTGATGCAGTCCGGCGGGCTGCCGCGCCTGTCATGCTCGGTGGGCGCCGCTGTGTGTTCGCGCGTCTCCCGGAGAAAGGTGGCGTGTAGCGGCGACTGCGCGGCATGCGCATGCCATCAGCGATCAGCATGCCGTGCGCTGAAGACAGCTCCACTCTGCCATCTGCCGGAATGTGCACGCGCATTGTTCACGGCACGCGGCCACTGGCGAGATTCAGGTCGTGCGCTCACGGCGCCGGCAGCGTTGCCTGGAACGTCGAGTGCGTGCTCATCGCGATTGTAAAGTGAGGCCTGTCACTCCCGTCCCGCACGCTCCCGTCGGCAGACGGTTGGCCTGATCAGAGCGAATTCGCTGCCGGGACAGTGAATCTTCCCGGCAATTACAGCTGGATCGAGCTCGTTCGGGCCGGCGTAGATAAGGGCGCTCGCCGGCTCCCCGCAGGGCAAGATTAGACAGGCTACACCCCCGGCTGCTGGTAATTTACGGAGACGGACAAAAACGACGACGAGGGTGTTGGCCGCCCGGTTCCCCAGCCGGCGGCAGGCCCGGAGAAAACGCATCACGAGCCGGGTGGTCCGCGCCATCAAGGCGCCGACCTGCCCCGTGAAATCACGAACACCCACGCCGGCCACGGACCGCCGGCGAGCCGGTGCGCCTCGCGATAGGGCACGCACTCCGTGGCAGATGTTCAGCTGCCGCTGGTTGGCGCGTCCATGCCCGGTTAATTACGCGCAGTTGGGAGTGGTTTTAACGCGACTGTCGCGTATGCCGACATAAAACTCACCTGAATGCAAAGTCAATATTTATGGTCAATTTGGCTGTCACCCAGCTGTAGGCGTGACTAATTGGGTGGTGTGTGGGAGGCTGTGCTGGGTGGTTGCTCCACCTTTGGCACAGAAACCCAGCTGTAGGCGTGACTAATTGTGTGGTGTGTGGGAGGCTTTTTGGTTATTACGCTTACCACAGGAGGTGTGTGTGGGAGGCTGTGTCGGGTAGTTGCTCCACGCTTAGCACAGAAGGCGTGACTAATTGTGTGGTGTGTGGGAGGCTTTGTTGGGTTGTTATTGGACGCTTACCACAGGAGGAGTTAATAATTGTGTGGTGTGCGGGAGCGGCGCAGGGTGGCTACTGCACGCCTAGCACAGACAACTGGCCGTGCCGGCCCCACGCTGTGGTCGGCACCGACTGACATCAGGTCCAGTAGAGACTACACTGTGCTAGTCCTTGGGAAGGATTGTGCCGTTTGCAGCAGGGGTGGATTAGGGAATTTGTATCGGGGAGGGGGCGCTCGTTTGAAGGGCACCGTTTCCTCGGACAGGCGTCACTGCGGAAGCGTTCTCGAGGGACGCCTTCAGCTGAAAAATTCGTTGAGCATTGGGTGGAGGGATGCACTTGAGCTTCCCATCAGGGAATCTTTTCCTCTCAGAGGGCAGCCGCCGGCATGCATATTCGTCGAGAGGGTGTGGGCAGGCGGCACTTCAGCCGCCGGAGGGGCGCCTTTTTCAGGTTAGAGGGTCGCTGGCTTTCTATGAGGGATCACATTTCCCTTGGCCCCTGCATCCGCTCCTGTTGTGTAGTGCTGGGGCACAAATGAGTAAGCTTGGAACGAATGGTAACCACGCTCCGCCAGATATGCATTACGTTCGTGCCAAGCTCAGCACAGCAACACTCGGTCCCCTGTTGCTGAGTATGGGTGAACGAGTCGACGGAGCCCCATCAAGGACGATGCGCCTCAGAAGTCAAGGGAGACATAAAGACATAAAGACATAAAATATTAATGCAACTATGAGCCACAAGGGCCCTTCTTGGTTGCACTCTGGACACTGAACCAGTCGCTCACCAAATCCGTTGATCAGCCCTCCCTGGAATACTGAAAAGCAAGCCCTCTATTCTTATAATGATTGTCTATGCTGTTTTTAAAGATGTTCAATGCGCTGCTACTGACAATGGTTTCTGGAAACTGGTTCCGGTTTTCTACTACCCTGTTGGTGAAGAAAAACTGTCTTAACCACATGGCATGCGCCGTCGAGCCCGCTGACATCGCCACTCACTTCGGATCACGATCCATGCGGCCACTCACTGCCGGAACATGAGCATCCTCCCAGTCCACGAGTCGCTGACAGAGTGCGTGCTGAAGGCGGTGGCACTGATGCCTGCAATGAAGCCCATGTGCCGCCCGTCACCATACGCGTGCTTCCGCCTGCACGAAGCCGGACATTTATCGAAGGCGAATCACTTCGGCATGTCCACTTCGCTCGCCATCGCCACACGCGTGGTGCATTGTGTCCAGCTTCTAGGACGGCTGGTGGCAGCTGAAGCCGGGAGCGTACCGGGACCGTACCGCTGCGTACCGCTCGCAGCCGCTGCCTTCCTGCCGAGGCGTCACTACGCAGCGTCGCAGGCGTCGCGCCACGCCTGCGACACTGTCCTGAGCGTGCAGAGAACCCCCATCAGCCCCCCCCCCCAGCACCTCTCCCGCACCGTCTCACACCGCGCCGTGTCCACAGGTGCAGTGGTACCGAGTGAAGGGCTCGCCTCTGGACGAGGCGCACTACGAGCGCTACCAGGAGGGCCACGCGTACGGCCTGCGCATCGCGTCCGTGCGCGACGCCGACCTGGGCGTCTACAGTTGTCGGGCGACCAACAAGCTGGGGCAGACGGCCGCCGAGATCCGGCTCACTGGTGAGCCGTGGTGACACGGGTGGTGCGCTGGGTGGTGTGGCATTGTGGTGACACGGGTGGTGCGCTGGGTGGTGTGGCATTGTGGTGACACGGGTGGTGCGCTGGGTGGTGTGGCATTGTGGTGACACGGGTGGTGCGCTGGGTGGTGTGGCATTGTGGTGGCACGGGTGGTGCGCTGGGTGGTGTGGCATTGTGGTGCGCTGGGTGGTGTGGCATTGTGGTGACACGGGTGGTGTGGCATTGTGGTGACACGGGTGGTGTGGCATTGTAGTGCGCTGGGTGGTGTGGCATTGTGAACACTCGCGGATGGTGCGACATGGGATGAGCTTGGTAGGCTACATGGGGTGGTGAGCCGTGGTGACACGGGTGGTGCGCTGGGTGGTGTGGCATTGTGAACACTCGCGGATGGTGCGACTTGGGATGAGCTTGGTAGGCTGCATGGCATGGTGGGTGGTTGTTGTTGCTGTGGCGGTGAGCGTGGCGGGTAGCGTGGCACTGTGAGATGCAGAGGCGCAGCAAAGGGAGGCCCGGCTGGTCCGGACGCCTTTAGCAACAAGAAGTACTTTATTTAGCTCAGAGAATAAATTTTGAGATTTTCATCAATGAAAATCCCATATTTTCCGCTCGCGAAGCGCTTCGAAGCCTGCCCCTGTCTAATTACATTTTGTGCCCCTCTTAGGAAAATCCTGGCTGTGACATTGGCGAGTTGCATTGAAGTTGCGGTAAAATGTGTTGAGTGGATGGTGTTACTCAGCTAGGATAAATGAGAAGTGCGCATTGCCAGCCAACAGACACCTGTCTGTCCGCCCAACCTTGAAGATAAACGAACAACGTGCTATGAGAAGTACGCTCACGGACGTAGTATGACGTATGACGTAATATGACGTATGGCGTAGTATAACGTATGACGTAGTATGACGTATGACGTAGTATGGCGTATGACGTAGTATGACGTATGACGTAGTATGACGTATGACGTAGTAGGACGCGTGACGTAGTATGACGCATGACGTAGTATGACGTATGACATAGTATGACGTATGACGTAGTATGACGTATGACGTAGTATGACGCAGTAGGATGAATGACTGATAGTCTCGGTGGACGACGTGATTGTGAACATAGGACGTTGGTAAAGGTGGAGATATGCCGTGAGATGGGGTTTTCTTTCTTCCCTTCTTTGAAGGAGACATGTGCGAGCTTTAATGAACTCCTCATTGAGACCGTCGCTGCCAACGTCGGCTCTGTTTGGAGAAGCTGCCACACTTGTGCTCCGCTTCAAAGCGTCATGTGCCGTCTCTGTTTGTTTCAGCGTTCAATGCTGAATAATCGAAGGATATTCGAGGCGATTGTTGAGACGATGCCAAGCTCGCAGACAGATTAGCTCAACATTTAGTTTCAAGATTCGTCACTAATATAAGAAAATCGTCACTATTTACTGGCACACCCTCTGCTGCTTGTGTTTCCAAAGCAGCGTAGCAGCAAGTTCCTGAAGCTTAGCAACGCCTCGCAGAGTACAGCGAGCGAAATGTCACCGATGTGGCCTGCTTTCCCTCAGGCAAGCCAAAGCCGGTCAGGATTTTGTCCGAGCCGAACGGAGATCAGAAGGACTCGTACTCGCTGCGTTGGAGTGTGGAGAGCCTCGCACCTCTTCTGCAGTACAAGATCATCTACAAGCGAGTCCAGGTGAGTGTGCCGGGGTCCTACCTCAGCCTGTGAACCGGGTCCGGGAGCCGGGTCCGGGAGCCGTGTCCGGGACCAGTCGCGTCCCTGTGTGACTGGAATGTGATCAGTCTCCACTTCACTCGTCCAGTCCTCACAATCTCCGAGTGGATGAGCGCATGGATGTGATCGAATTGGGTGATGCTTGCTTTAACAAGTGAGCCCAGCTGAACGGGTTTGGTATACTGGCGCCTACGTTTAGCTGCGGCTCGCGTGCCGCCCAGCCCAGGGCCCGTGCCGCCCAGCCCAGGGTCCGTGCCGCCCAGCCCAGGGTCCGTGCCGCCCAGCCCAGGGTCCGTGCCGCCCAGCCCAGGGTCCGTGCCGCCCAGCCCAGGGCCCGTGCCGCCCAGCCCAGGGTCCGTGCCGCCCAGCCCAGGGCCCGTGCCGCCCACCCCAGAGTCCGTTCCGCCCAGCCCAGGGCCCGTGCCGCCCACCCCAGAGTCCGTGCCGCCCAGCCCAGGGCCCGTGCCGCCCAGCCCAGGGTCCGCGCCGGATGCTGGCGGCACTGAAATACTGGCCTCAGTGAAGCTATGGCTGGGAACGTTATGGAATTAGCTGTGTAAACGTTATGTGAAGTGTAAACGTCATGGAACGTTTACACTTCCAGACACTGGTTGATACTGGTGGAGAGGGTTGGTTGGAGCATGCAGTGAGTGTTGTTGCATGTAAATTTGTCCACATAAAAAGTTAATGCAAATCCGCGTATTTATCAACATCCAATCATTCCATAGTGAAAATGTTATTTGCATAAGTATATAGACCCACAACTGTTGAGATTTGACGCAATTCTTGAAATGTGGCCTACACAAACCAGGCAAATGAGTGTCTCGGTCTGCCAGTGTCGGCAGAAGTTGGCAGCAGTGAACATGTCCATGTGTGAATCAACATGTTCATGTGAACATGTCGGCCGGCGTCCGCGCCGCTCAGGGTGATGCTCCGCTGTGCAGGAGATGCCGGGTGACGATGCCGACGGCGAGCCGGCCGTCTGGGAGGACATGACCGGCCAGTACCCGGCCGGCGCCGGCTCCGACGACGCGGTGCGCACGCTCACCAGGCTGCTGGAGCACCTGCAGCCGGCCAGCGTGTACGAGGCGATCGTGACGACGTCCAACAAGTACGGCTGGAGCGGCCAGGACGACAGCACCTTCCGCTTCTCCACGCTCGGAGCCAGTGAGTGTGGGCGGCGGGATGGCGAGTGTGAAAGTGGGACAGCGAGTGTGGGCGGCGGGACAGAGTGTGGGCGGCAGGACAGTAAGTGTCGTCGGTGGGATAGTGGGTTCGGGCGGCGGTGCAGCGAGTGTGGGCGGCGGGACAGTGAAGTTTTGGCAGCGGGACAGTGAGTGTGGGCGGTGGGACAGTGAGTTTGGGCGGCGGTACAGCGAGTGTGGGCGGTGGGACAATGAGTGTGGGCGGCGGGACAGTGAGTTCGGGCGGCGGGGCAGTGAGTTTGGGCGGCGGGGCAATGAGTGGAGACGGGAGACTGACGGTCCAATGCGGCTGGTCTGCCAGGCGCCCTGGGTCGGTTAGCTGCTGGGCGCAGTAAAGGCGGAGCCGAAAGGGGCGCCGTAGCGAACCGAGCGGAAGCCGTAGTGAGCCGAACAGAAGCCGTAGTGAGCCGAACTGAAGCCGTAGTGAGCCGAACTGAAGCCGTAGTGAGCCGAACAGAAGCCGTAGTGAGCCGAGCGGAAGCCGTAGTGAGCCGAACTGAAGCCGTAGTGAGCCGAACGGAAGCCGTAGTGAGCCGAACTGAAGCCGTAGTGAGCCGAAAGGGGCGCCGTAGTGAGCTGAACTGAAGCCGTAGGGAGCCGAAAGGGGCGCCATAGCGAACCGAGCGGAAGCCGTAGTGAGCGGAACTGAAGCCGTAGTGAGCCGAACGGAAGCCGTAGTGAGCCGAACGGAAGCCGTAGTGAGCCGAACAGAAGCCGTAGGGAGCCGAACAGGAGCCGTAGGGAGCCGAACAGGAGCCGTAGTGAGCCAAACAGGAGCCGTAGCGACGCCAGTTGAGTGCGCCGTCTGGCTGTATGGTGTGGCACATGTTTGAGATGCGTTGGCTGCCCGATGCCGTATGCCTAAGCTGTAGGATTACAAACAGTTGGATTCTGGGCCAGCGCGGATTGATTGAAAGGTTCAGAGCAGAAGTGAAAAAGTCCATGGTTTTCGGCCACACAGGCTTACCCTAGGTTATCTGTCCCTGCAGAGTATTGTACCTTTCATGGCTGGCTGTAATAAGGACCTCGAGCCACACACCAAGTCGAGTCCTCCTGCACGCTGATCTGCGTTTAGTGAGGCGATTATCAGTTTTGTTCATTGACATCAAACGAGTATTCATTTCGTACGTCACCTTTCGGTTGTACTATGCTTGGATGCGACAAGCAACCTATCTGCCCCAAGTCACTCAACCGAGTCGAGGTACTTTATTATTACTCGGAGGACGTTCTCTGGTTGGTCTGCGGGGCAGTGTCTCGTCACGCTGGCTGTTCCGTCGTCTCGTATGCTGGACACGAGTCTGTCGGCGCCGTTTTGGCGCGCGTGCGAGTCCGTCGGCGCCGTTTTGGCGCACGTACGAGCCCGTCGGCGCCGTTTTGGCGCACGTGCGAGCCTGTCGGCGCCGTTTTGGCGCGCGTCTCGTGTTCAACGCGATGTGTGGTGTTTCAGACGGACCTGCGGGCAACCTCCAAGGCGGAGGTGAGGCACGACTCGGTCGGCGCGTGCTAACCGTGTTCCTAACAGTGTGCCGGCGGCTGTCGCTACTAACAGAGCTGCTCGCCTCCGCGTGCCCTGGGCGCCCTTCTTCTGCGATCCTGCGCGTCGGCGTCGGTCTCTGCGCAGTGGTCAGGGCACTGGGCGATGTTTGCTGTGTCGGGCTTGGCTGTTGTCCCTCGATTCTTCTCGATGCTACTGTCGTGAGGGGCGTGACAGTAGCATCGCTTCTGTGGTCTGCATTTATTAACACGTTCGGTACTAACACATGTCGATGTAGCTCATGCTAGTGGCACTAACGGTGTGTAAGGTGTGCCTTGTAGTTTCTGAAGCGTTTCCAGCTTGATTAAAATGTGCTAGCATAATTTAATAGTGATGCATAGTTTAGCATAGTTTTCAGCATTGAACAATGATCTTATTCACGGTTGCGCCTAGTCAGTATATTCTCACTATTCAACTGACCTAATCAAGTAGTATTCCGTATCTATTGTTGAACACGTTGAGCCCATCTGGAGATCGTAATGCAAACTACAATGTCCAGTGTGGCTCTAACCAATTCGCTATGTATACACACACACACACACACACACACACACACACACAACAAAAAAAAAAAAAAATATATATATATATATATATATATATATATATATATATATATATATATATATATATATATATGCATGTACGTTAATCACTCAACAACGAGCAGCATAACTTATTCTACTGCCTGCATTTTCTTCCTCCAGGTCTACTTCTCTCGCACACATGTCGCCATGCTCTCGCCATTGCAGTTTACATATGCTGTGCTCTTGTCACCGAATCCCGTGCACACTGAGCCGTTGCTGTGCTCATCATGCGCCTCCTCTTGCAGCGGCGCTCAAGTCGACCGACCCAAACGCCGCGGTGACGTCACGGGGAGGCGTGGCCTGCATCCTGCTGGTGCTGATGTCCCTGGCCGCCTTCTTATGAAGTGGTCACCAAGCGCTAGGTACTATCCTGGGTACAATATCACCGTGGTTGTGCTGTGCGCGGCGGCTGGTGTCTCCGCCATACTTGCGGTTTAGCTGAGATCTCCGACCTGACCTGATATCTCCGATCTGACCATGTAGCTCTGACATCTCCGATCTGACCAGATATCTCCGACCTGACCGGACATCTCGCTCTCCATCTGCCTCATGTTGTGTGACCTGTCCGATATCTCCGACCTGACCAGTGGATATCTCCGACCTGACCTGATATCTCCGACCTGACCAAATATCTCCGACCTGACCAGATATCGCCGTCTCCATCCCCCGCGTGTTGTGTGGCGCGGCGGTGCTGGACCTGTCGTGCAAGCGGCTTTTTGTTCTTCTTTCCTTCGGTGGTCAATGTTTTTCACATCTTGCGACCTCGTGCCTCTGGGGTGGGAGCTGACTGCTGAGCGATCTTTACGGGGACAACATCCTCAACCCACGACAAGATGGAAAAATTGTTCGTGTGTTCCCTGTTTGGCATGGTGCATTTCGTGAGGCAAACTCGCGTTGTCTTCTAGGCTGTTCTTTTGTTTATGTCTAGTCTAGTGCCACGCACTGTTACAATGTACGTAAAGAAAACGTTGGATGCATTGTCCTGCCGTTAATGTTTTAGTCTGTTCCACTAAGCACCGCCTAGCGTTTAGGCACTGAACGACTTCGTCGTTGCCAAATTCGCACCGACACCGGCAATGCCAAGATCTGATTAATGCTAATATTAATGTCAACGTCGCATTCATTTTCAGATCGCCACTACGGACGTGCCGCGTCTCGGGTCCGGTCCCCAACGATGCTGGTCCCACGCGCAGGCTGGCACCCTCACGCCCGGCAACGTCACAGCTCCCCACGTCACACCGAAGCCACACCGTGTCACGCCCTGGTGACGTCACGCCAAAGGATGACGTCACGGCGGTGATGAGCTCACACAGTCAGGGCTGCTGCCGCTGGCCGACGCTGAGACTGTTGAAGGCGGTGCCGGAGGTCAGCTGTGCCGCCGGTCTGGGAGTCCGACTCCGAGGTTCGGCAAGGCTCAGCGCCGCAGTGATGCCGTGCGATCAGTGACCTGACCTCGGCCCCCGCGGTGGTGCTGTGCGGTCAGTGACCTGAACTCGGTTCCCGCGACGGTGCCGTGCGATCAGTGACCCGACCTCGGCCCCCGCGGTGGTGCCGTACGGTTGGCGACATGACCCTGGTCCCAGTGCATCTGGGCTGACCCGGACAGACGGCCTCGACGAAATGGCCAAGGCCGAGCCGACCCGGCATACTCCCACTAGTCCCGAGTGAGACTGAGAGCGAGCGTGCGCGTGGGCGTGCGCGTGAGCGTGAGCGTGCGCGTGAGCGTGAGCGTGCGCGTGAGCGTGCGCGTGCGCGTGAGCGTGAGCGTGCGCGTGCGCGTGAGCGTGCGCGTGAGCGTGCGCGTGAGCGTGCGCGTGAGCGTGAGCGTGCGCGTCAGCGTGAGCTTGATCGTGAGCGTGAGCGTGAGCGTGCGCGTGAGCGTGAGTGTGAGTGTGAGCCGACGGCAGCGGCACGCGAGTCAGTTGGCAAGGTGCTGCTGGGCTGACCGCCCCGTGAAGACAGCTGTCAGCATGCGAGAGGAACAGATCTGTGTGTGTGTGCCTGCGGCGGAAGGGGCCGGCAACGGACGCTTCCGGCAACAATGAGCTGGCGGCAGCGGGGGTGACGACGCTTGCGCTTTACGTTGTCGCCCAGCTGGTGTTTATCTCCCGAGGAGGTGAAGTGGGTTTCGATGGTTTGGCGTCGACAGACGGTAGAGTGCGAATGTGAGGTACGGGTTGCCTTAATTACAGTGGCACTCTTCGCACTGCTCACCCGGAAAAGCCACTGTTGCTCGGCTATGACATTTGTCATCTGGACAAGCCGCCACCGGCTACACTGGCATTGCCTTTGTGTTGTACCGTGCTGGGTTGCGCGTAGGTCCAAATCTGCCTTGAAACCGAACTCGTTCTACGACGGTGCCTTTCTGTCTACTCAGCTTCTAACTATTGCATAGGGTCGTAACTGACGTCAGTGCAATCTGCGCGGTGTTAAGACTCAGCTTCGAAAACACTGCCGACACTTCAGCACCAACTCGCGTTCCAACTGTTCCATGGATGGCCCCTTGTCAGGACGGCTGGCGGGGCATACCCCTGGCTGACATTACTCATGGTTGTCATGGCAACGAGGTCTCACCAAGTTTCGTCCGTCCCACGACAGACAATAGCGGGACTCAATGTAACGTCCGGACCGCATTGTACTGTCCGCTTGAACAACCCTATTGTGCTAGGAGCGGCTGAAGGAAACCTGGACTGTGCATAAATATACCACTGAGCAGCCGTAGGAGCCGAGCATCGTTCATACCTCCAAATCATGCACTCCATTGATTTTTCCCGTCTCCATTTTTCCCAATTTTCTCACACGGTAGTCCGTGGGCGTGGCGACACTTCTGGACGCACCCTCGTCTCTGGAGTGTAGATACGCTCGCGCTGTCTGACATTGCAGAGTGGAGTGCGGACGCTTCAGATCAACTTCCGCCACGTTCTTTTGCTGAGACTGGCTTCTCAGTGCGTGCGTGTGCGGTTGATGCGCTTTAGGTGCGTTTTCGCCATGGAGTATCGCATTCGGCCGCTTTGCCGCCACTGTCCGTGCGTTGTTTCTGTTCGGTCCTCGATGTCGCGATTTATTACGCTCCGTAAGCTTGTACAGCGAGCTAATGTGGCCATGTCTGAGCAACAGGTGCTGCTTTGTACATTTTGTTCGTCGTGCTAGCATCGCGCAAATCGACGCGGCGACTTTTTTACAAAATAAAATAGTCATGCCAACTTGTTATGTTTCCAAATGACATCGCACGCATGGGACACATTGCACAGTTCGAAGGCACACTAGCACGACAGCATATACGGTGCGTAAACAAAAACAACACATTTGCACTTAGTGATTGAGATGCGACTTGGATGTCATTCTTAATGTCATTATTAATGTCATTAATGTCAATTCTTAATGCTCAGCGATATTCCACGTTGGTTCTACACAGTTTGGCGGTGTGGTTTGGTGGTGACAACCAACAGCAGTTCTGTGTTGAGTAGGTATGTGTCGACAGATCGGATATTCAACACCTGTGGTATCTGCACACTGCATGTATATCAGCCAGGTCACATAAGCCCAATGACACCGGAGTGTTTCCACCAAGCGCGTTCAAAGGCTGGTTAGCAAGCATCTGCCCTGGGAGACCATGACAAGACCCTTCCCACGTTCGTCTCGTCACCACTCGGCCAGACGGAAGAAATCACGCCTAGTCAGGCCAGTGACTAAGCCGTATTTCAAATACTTCGAAACGTTAACCCGACCACAAATAAAAACATCGCATCCACAATCGGCTACGGACCGAACATCAGATATACAATCGGCTACAAACCGAACATCAGATATACAATCGGCTACAAACCGACCCGCCGATCTCAATCGCTACAAACCGAGATCAGATATACAATCGGCTACAAACCGAACATCAGATCTACAATCGGCTACAAACCGAAGATCAGATATACAATCGGCTACAAACCGAACATCAAATCTACAATCGGCTACAAACCGAACATCAAATCTACAATCGCCTACAAACCGAACATCAGATCTACAATCGCCTACAAACCGAACATCAGATATACAATCGGCTACAAACCGAACATCAAATCTACAATCGGCTACAAACCGAACATCAGATATACAATCGGCTACAAACCGAACATCGGACAATCAGAGCGCTGTCTCGACACCCAGCCAGGTCACCTGAGCCTGTGCCCAGCAAGGCTAGCAGTATCAATGCTAGCAGTATCAAGGCTAGCAGTAGCAAGGCTAGTGGCCCGGCTGTGTGAGTAGTAGGAATCCTGGCCGCTGCGTGCTCCTAATCATGTCAGATACCAACCCAAAGACATAAACACGCTCTTCGATCAGGCTAGCTCCAGGTGTCGTCGCCAATCAACGCATGTTGAACGCTCGATCGTTCACACTGACCTTCCAGCCTGTTCGTCCGCACGCCTGTTCAGCACATCATCTGAGGTAGTGCGCTCAGTCTGCGCCTGAGTGATCGGTGCGCTCGCCCGCCCCGACCATTCAGCCTGGCGTTGCCGCCTGACCGCACAGGTCCGGCCACCTCAGGCCGTCCATTCGGCTCGTTCTCTCAGTTTGTCCGTTCAGCGCCGACGGCTTGGTCTGTCCGTTCCGTCCGACCGCTCGGTGTCGTCGCTCCGCCTGCCGACTACGCCTGCCGACTCCGCCTGCCGACTCCGCCTGCCGACTACGCCTGCCGACTCCGCCTGCCGACTCCGCCTGCCGACTCCGGCCGCCGGCTCAGCCCGCCGGCAGCGCGTTGTAGAGCGAGGTGAGGCCCTGCAGCAGCAGCGGCGACGACACCGACACGGCGGAGAGCAGGAGGAGGCGGCGCGCCGAGCAGCGCCAGCAGCGCCACCACCACCGGGATGCCGACCGTGGTGGCGAACGTGATGACCGGGATGCTGGTGCCGATGTAGTCCTTGACGTTGGCCGACACGGCGAGCGCCGTCTGGTCGGCGGCGGCCATCGTGCTGGTGAGCGAGTCGGACGCCGCCGCGCCCAGCACGTCCACGGCGGCGGACACCGAGTCGGCGAACGTGGCGACGGCGCCCGTGATGGTCGCGTCCGGCGGACGCGCCGTGGTCGGCGTCGGCGTCGGCGTCGGCGTCGGCGTCGGCGTCGGCGTCGGCGTCGGCGTCGGCGCAGCGGGCGTCACCGACGACGGCGGAGTCGGCTCGTCCACGGGCTGATCCACGGGCTGGCCCACGGGCTGGCCCACGGGCTGGGCGGCCGTCACCTCAGGCCGTCGCACCACGCAGACGATGTTGGCGGCCGGCCGGTGGCCGGCCGGCCAGCGGGCCGCGCGCTGGCGCGTGCGTCGCACCACCTCCTCCACGCTGGACACGTTGGCCCTGTCCACCACCACCAGGTCGTAGGCGGGGCGCGGCCTGGCGGGCCGGGCGCGCTCGCCGGCCAGGTCACCGCTGGCGGTGCGCAGCCCGCCGCCGGTGACGTTGTACCGGCCGGAGGCCAGGTCGGCGCGCAGCACCAGCGCCGAGCCGTTGGCGCGCAGGTACACGCACACCAGGTCGTCGCCGACGTCGGCCAGCGGCGTGACGGCGCCGGCGGGCGACGGCGAGGGCGAGGGCGCGGGCGACGACGCCGCCGGCGCCGGCGGCGGCTGCAGGTGCGTGGCCGGAGGTGGCGCGGTCGGCCCGGCGGCGGCGCCGTGCGCGGGCCGGTCGGACACCGCCGGACCGGGCCGGCCCGGTCGGAGCGTCTGACCGGCGCCGGCGGGTCTGCTCGGTCGGACAGGCCGCCGGTCGGCGTCGGCGGGCTTGTCCGGCTGGGTCGGCCCCGCCGGCGAGACGGCGTGCGCCGGCGGCCGGTAGGGACAGCAGGGCCGCTGCGGCGCCGGACGCGCGGTCGGCCAGTCGGGCGGCGGCGGTGCCCCGGGCAGGGCCGGCAGCACGTGCAGCGGGAACACCAGCGTGCTGGTGCCCCCGCCCGCGCCGTCCGGCCGCCACCGGCGTCTTGTGGCGTCTTGCCGTCTCGTGCTGGCGTCTTGCCGTCGCCGGAAGAACTCGGACGCGTTGGGCAGCAGGCCTGTCTCGTAGAGACTGAGCAGCTCGATGAGCGTGGTGCTGTGATGTCCGGGAGATGTCGTGCCACCCGAGACCGATACCGTCTCAGCAGTCTCCAAGTCAGCACGATCCATAGAGACGATGTCCATAGCTGGCACATGTCTGCCGATTTGACGTTTGGGAGCGAGTCCTTCGTTGTCTCCAAGATACACGTTAGCGTCGAAGCTGGTGCTGCTCGTCGCATTTTCTGCTGCAGCTCGCTCAGTTTCACTCTGTCCTCGGATCTGACCTTGAACCTGTTGTGCAGACGGTGCGTAGTCTTGTTCCAAGATAGCCAGCTGCGTGCTTAGTTTTCGCCGGAAAACAGTGCTATTGGCAGTCCACGCAGCAACGCCAACCGCTGAGTATTCCGAAGCTAGCCTCTCGCGCCATTCAGCTGGTGGTAACTCGACTGCCGAAGGACGGCGGGATGGCTGCACAGGGCGACCGGTGGCCGGTATAGGCGGCGCCACCGGGTCTGTCAGTGCTGGACGCGGAGCCGGTCTTGGCCGCGTAGATGGCGCCACCAACGGTCTGGAGATTATAGGTGGCACCACTGATGCCCGCACCGACAGCCTTGAAGAGGTGCTGCCTGAGCTGTCAGCGCCCTGCCGACGGCGCCTGATGTAGGACAACTTCGGTGAAGACTTGACCACACTGGGAAAATACGGCCCGCCCGGCGTTTCGACTCTCCACCTGGCGCCGGCGTAGTCGAGGCGCGGCCGCGAGCGCTGCCACCTGTAGCGGCGCTCGCGGTACGTGTCCATCAGCCCGGCTCGTCTCCTGAAGCCGACTACCGCTCTGCCCGCGTCCAGTCTCAACCCTGGCGCGGCCGCGCCCCTTCCACTGCTCGATGAAGTGTCCGGCGACGTCTGCCGGCGCCCAGGTGACGGCCGACGGCTGAGGGGCCACGCCTCGACGCCGACCCGAGGCGCCGCAGTGGCCTCGACGCCGACTCGAGGCGCCGCAGAGCCACCGTCCCCCGCCGCTCGGAGCCGGGCGGCCGGATAGATCTCACCGTCGACGAGAGGCGCCGGCGATATGCCGGCCGTCAACGCCAGCACTGACCAAAGCCGCACCGCCCACATGGCTGCCGCTCATGACGTCATCGGCGGCGACCTGCTGTCACGTGTGCAGGGGGACGTCCCTGACCGGGGTCGGCTCCAGCGACCTGGGAAGGAACCGACAAGATGGTAGCATTGAGTCTGGCATGCGGTGCATAGCGTCGCGTGCACGAACAGCCGTGATGCTGTGCACTATCCGATTGAACCCATGAAGCGCATCGATATATTGTTTGGCAACACTTTCGTGCGACCGGTGGCCGACAATGCGTGCGCACAACCAGCGACAGGTCTCACAGCCCCACACATCACGAGTGAATCCTACGGACACACAGACAGGAGACACTAGCAGGAGACAGGCCAGTGTACTCAGTCCCACACACCACGGGTAAACCATACACGCACACAGACAGGAGACACCTGCAGGAGACAGGAGGTCAATGTGTACAGTATCACACATCACGGGTGAACCCTACAAACACACAGACAGGGAACATTAGCAGAAGACAGGATGCCAATGTACACAGTCCCGCACACCACGCGTGAACCAATCACGCACACAAACAGGAGACACTTACAGGAGACAGGAGGACAGTGTACATAGCCCCACATATCATGAGTGAACTTTTCACGCACGCGGATAGGAGACATTAGCAGGAGACAGGAGGTCATTGTATACAGCCCCATAAATCACAAGTTAACCCTGCAGGCACATAGACAGGATGCAATTAACGTGCCGCTAATTAGCGTGCGATGCACGGCACCATTTTCGGCTGCTATGGGACCTGAGCCGCTGACCGCATTTGCGGCTGCTTTCGGCTGCATAAGCCGCATTTTCGGCTGTTCTCGTTATCCAAATTAAGCGCTTGTTGGGCCCGGGATGCGGATCTCACGCTGTGTGGCTCTCCGTCTCGATTAGACAGCTGACTGCAGTGGTGTATGCATATTTGGGTCGGTATTTTTAGGTAATGGTCAGGCGAGAACAGTATGGTAGATGCGAAGATGTAAATGGGTGTTGAAACTGAGAAGCCGCCAATTTGTCCTTACTTCATGTCATTAATATACTGGAGAATTTGCCCATAGATGACACTCATTTAACACGGATTTGGTGGGCAACCGCGTGAGTGTCCAGAGTGCAGCCAAGCAGGGCCCTTGTCGCTCATAGTTGCACTGATCTTTTGTCTTGATGTCATGAAATGCCGATCAATATGGCATACTTTTTACCATTAGAAAGGCCATGCGGCTTTTCTTCACAAAAAGAAAAACCGCATGGCCATCAAAAGAAAAACCGCGTGCGTCGATTTATATATCGATCTTTCTATCCATATCTGCGACCAAGGATGCAAACATCAGTTTTCTATCTGAGGAACAGGCGGTCCACCACATTCCATGCCATTTTACTTCTACTTGAGACAGAACCCCGGAGCAAAAACCATTTCATTCCGCGCCATGACCGAGGCTCAATGGCGGCCAATGTTCGTGATAAACCAGTGGCATGGAGGCCAGGCTAAAGTTTGTTTGGCCTGGCCTCCACAACTTTTCGCGACGTCCGATAAGAGCAGCTGACACCGCGAGGAGTGCACCATGTCTACTGGTGATAGGACCGCGAAATCAGCAGTGCAGTCGGATTCATTCGATATCGCCACGTGCACGGTTGGTGGGTCAGGTCAGGTCGGACACTCAAAGTTCGTGTCAAGCGTGATATACAATGAGTTCGAGCCGCAAGAGCGCTAGGGAACACAATTCATGTCGAAAACATTACATACGTTAACTCGTGGTGAATTGCATCATTTCATCCCAGGAAGAACATTCGTAGGACAGGTGAATCGACAGCATACAAATTGCAATTATCTCGCCACCTGTGTGCAGCGAAGTAGGTAAATAAAACACTTGCGGAAACAAATTTAGCTTAGTAGCTCTAGGATTGAACTCATAAATCATACACCTGACATTCCACTGCCAAATAGCGCTCAAAACGAGTAAGAGATGCACGAACAGCCATGCTAAATTACGGCGTGCTGCTGAGCGCCGTTTTCCTGTGGTGGCGAAGAAACCGCCTGGGGCAGCATCCACTCCTGTCCTGGATGGCGATGGGGAGGTGGAAGAGTAGAAAGAGACCAACTAGGGATGCAGAGCGCCACCTGCGCAGAAAGCCGGATTGACGTATGCCGCTCGACACCCACCTCTGCTCCGTACACTATTATACACCATGCACTACGCCATGCACTATGCATTGCACTATAATATTATGGATGTGCTGCAGGCATGTATGTTGCCACCGCTGATCTGTTTTTACTGACGTGAAGTAAATTAAAGTGAAGATAGATTCGTGGCTTGTAAAGTAAAGTAACGAATCTATTGTAGAAACTTAAAAAAAAAACAATATGTTTGTGGATGGGCTTGATGTACATCTGTGTCTGCGTCTGAGGCATATGTATTGTTTCATTGTGGGCAATGTTGGCATGGTGTCGTTTTCAAGCATCCACGTTTTCGTCGTTCTCTTCCCCGTGCCTGTGGAAATCGTGCAATATTTCATTGTTAATAATTTAGTGCATGTGCACGCAAATGCATCGACTATCGGTATTCGGCCTTCCTCAGTGATGGATGTAATAGTGGCATGGAAGCAGTGCCTGCACCAGCACGGAGACGCACTGCAGTCAGTTCCACGATGGATATAGTTACAACGACAATCTACATTTGAATGCTGATTGGAAAAACAGCTCACAGTTCGGTACTTCAGGAGGAAAATTAGTGTTGGAATAAATGTAGAATGGAAACAGGGGTTTTCCAATGAGCAATTACTAGAATAATTGGGGAATTAAATGGGCCGGTAGCTTCAATTTAATCCCCATTTCCAATGCACCTAGTTCCAGTTATACACTGTACTAGACCATCATTCTCGCCTTGGTACCGTACCGAACCGGGATGTGCATCGAATAGGAATCAAAGGTCGCCCTGAAAGGGTTTTCATGTCGACTTTCCCCTTTTACGTCGCCTACAGGCATGAAACCTCAGCATCAGGTCAGGAAAGGGGAGAGCATTCTTCGGAGGGAAAAGCATTCTTCAACTACGCGAAATCATCTCTCTGACTCCAGTTTTCACCATTTCCGTGTCGAAGACGGTCAGCCGGTTAGCGTGTGGCAATTCATCAAGCACCGCAACAATACCAGCTGGAACAGCTTTCTCCAGCGCCTAGTTGCTTGTTCGTGCGATTCTCGCCGGCAACTTTGGTGGACAATGACAATGTCCTCAAAACAAGCCAGCCTGACGGTGGAAAGTTGGCGCGGCGCACGGAGCCGCGCCAGGTCCGCCGCTCGGCTGGCCATCAGGGGCGCCGTGCCGGAGATGGTACGCAGACACCGCGCTCAGTCACTGTGACCGTGTCAGAGACCGTCCACGGACACCGCGCCCAGTCACTGTGACTGTGTCAGAGACCGTCCACGGACACCGCGCTCAGTCACTGTGACTGTGTCAGAGACCGTCCACGGACACCGCGCTCAGTCACTGTGACCGTGTCAGAGACCGTCCACGGACACCGCCTCAGTCACTGTGACCGTGTCAGAGACCGTCCACGGACACCGCGCTCAGTCACTGTGACTGTGTCAGAGACCGTCCACGGACACCGCGCTCAGTCACTGTGACCGTGTCAGAGACCGTCCACGGACACCGCGCTCAGTCACTGTGACCGATCGCTGCGCACGCCCAGTGGCCGTGACCCTCACGCGACCAGTCCGACACCGAGGCTCCGCCCTCCGACGGTCACGACTGACCCTGCAAGTGACCACACCTGACCCGCGGCTGCGCAGGCGACCGCACCTGACCCTGGGCGCCATAGGTGGTCAGGCACAGCCCTGAGGGTGACCACATCTGGCCCTGGGCGCCATACGTGGCCACACACAGCCCTGGGGCCAGGCACAGCCCTGAGGGTGACAACACCTGGCCCCATGGGCGCCATAGGTGGCCACACCTGGTCCTGGGCGTCATAGGTGGTCAGGCACAGCCCTGAGGGTGACACCACCTGGTCCTGGGCGTCATAGGTGGGCCACATCTGGCCCCTGACCGGGACCATAGGTGGCCACACACAGCCCTGAGGGTGACCACACCCGGCCCTGGGCGCCATAAGTGGCCACACCCGGCCCTGGGGACCATAGGTTGTCAGGCACAGCCCTGAGGGTCGGCAGGTGACCACATCTGATCCCGACGATCGGCGGGTGATCACGTCTGGTCATCGGCTTCACAGACAGCCACGCCTGATCCTGGGGGTTGGCAACTGGCTTCGCCTGACAGGAGTGATCGCACCTCATTCTGGGGCCCGAAGGCAACCACATCTGACCCGGAGATACGCAGCCTAGCGCACCCAACCTTGCAAGGCGCATCGTCGTGCAAGGATGACACCAAATATTCATGGATCACATAGGGATCGTACTTATGGTCTCAAACCCTGTGGTCCAGAGCAACAGCTAATACCAGTAGCAGATTCGCCGACTATTCACGCATCAGCTGATTGTTCAGACATTGGCTGACAGCAGGTAAGGGATCTCAGCAGCAGTTGCGGTCAGCATCAGCTCCCTGAAGCTAGGTACTGCTGACGCTCCTCGGGAGGTAAGCCGGTGCCGACTCCGAACTGGACACATCGACGCTGAACTGCACTGGAGTGAACTGGACTGCACTGAATTGGGCTGGACTGGGCCTATTCGTATGGACTGGGCAAAACTGGACTCCAGTGGGTTAAGCTTGACTGTGCTGCTCCTGGCTGAGCTAAACTTTGTCAGACCTGACAAGACTGAGCTGTGCAAAATTGAACGTGACTGAACTGATCCGCATAGAACTGGCCAGAGAGGACGGGAAAACATTGAACTGAAATGAACTGCACGACCATGGCTGCAAATGGCAACGACTACGTAATGATTGAAGTATCTTAAAGTGATGGGCGCTTAGGCGCAAAACATAGATAACTAAGACCGAGCACACCAGTCGAAGCTGCATCTCACGCTTATAAAGTGCAACCAATCAACAGCTAATAGTCGTTCCGATAAGTACTCACCTTGCCGGCATTTCCAGCACGCGCGTCTGTGTATAAAAAAAGACTTCCGGCGATAGAGCGCCGGACAATTGTCCCCGAACTGTCCGGAACGGACACAGAGCCCTGGCCGGTGGACTGCGAGTGAGATCAGCTGACAAGTCTGAGTCCGGCTCGGAGATCTGACCGGGACTGAGGCCAGCGGCGACTGAGATCAATAAGCCAGTGACGGGATCAACGGTCGCATCACTGGTGTTGATCAGTCCAGACCGGTCCGATCCAGTCCAGTTAAGACCAGTCCAGTCTTGTGCAGTTCAGCACAGTGCAGTAAAGTATAGTCCGGTCCAGTTCAGATCAGTCCAGTCTTGTGCAGTTCAGCACAGTGCAGTAAAGTCTAGTCCGGTGCAGTTCAGACCAGTCCAGTCTTGTGCAGTTCAGCACAGTGCAGTAAAGTATAGTTCAGTTCAGTCTCGTTCAGTCTTGCCCAGTCAAGTTCAGTGTGGTTGAGCGTCGTGCTCTCCAATTCAGTTGAACTTAGCGCAGTCGGGTCAGCTCGCTCAAGTCTAGACTATTCCCTGTAGATTACCTCACTCGAGTCCCGTTTTGTCCAGCCCAATCAAGTCACATCTGGTTCAGTGTGGTCTATATCAGCATAGTCCAGTCCGGTCTAGTTCAGTCTAGTCCAATCACGTCTTGTTCATTTCAGTGCAGTCCAATTCAGTCTAGTTTACTCGAATCTAGTCCAGTCCAGTTCAGTCTCGTCCAGCCCAGACGAATGAGTTCAGTTCAACCAAACCCAGTTCAGTCGTGTGCCATCCAGAGGAAAGGGTCAAGTCCGGCCCAGCCCAGTGCAGTCCAGTTCACTCCAGCACAGTTCGCCGTCGACGTGCCCAGTGCGGGGTCGGGAACCGGCTTACCCCCGAACGTCAGCAGCTTCAGGGAGCCGATGCCGACCACAAGTGCCGTCGAGATCCTCCACCCGCCGTCAGCTGACGCGCGGACGGTCAGCGCAGGAGTGCACAGTCGGCTGATCTGACCACAAGCCCGTGGCAGTTGCGCACCGATGCAATCGCGGTGGGGGGGGTGGAAATTCGCTGCGCAACGGCGTGGTCACAAAACGCGGTCACAAAGCGCGGCCGCAAAGCCATCACCCGTGAATACTGCGCAGCGGCACAGACACCAAGCTGTTCAGTAGCTAGCACTGGTCAGTCAGAAGCTACTGGATGAACTCGGTGTGGCCACTGAGTAACCATGTGACGTCATAGCCGCGTGATACGGTGCACACCGTGTGCTGAGTGTCACTACACACCAATGTGTGTGTGTGTGTGTGTGTGTGTGTTGAATAATATCTGGACAAATTATTGTTTATCTGGACGCATTATTGTTTAATGTGTGTGTGTGTGTAGAGCGTCCAGAGCTGTAGTGTTATGTCCGACAGCTTCGCGTCAGCCAACAGCGGTCTGAGCGCCGCAGACGTCTGGCACGGGCCCCCAGGCGACAGCCGATCCTGGAGCGACCGCGAGCCGCCAGCGTGGCCGAAGCACTTACGGATGTCTCAGTACCGTCAGCTCGTCAGCTTACTGCAGCCGTCAGCTGGCCGCCCAGGTCGACAGTCGAGTCGTCCGCTTGCGGCAGTCAGTCAGTCAGTCAGCCAGTCAGTCAGTCACAACTGACTGGCAGGTCCACAGTCAACCGGTCACAGGCGACGGCACTCAGTCGCCTTCTGTGAACCCAGGCAGGCACGCTACGCGGGGCGGCGGGCGATATCGTCGGGGGCAGATGCCGACGAAGCGGTCGGGCGGCGCTGATCGTCGTGAACGACGAGGCCGAGACGTCAACGGCGACGACGGCCGACGACTGCAGTCGCGGTGGCGGCGCCGTTGGTGGACGTGCTGACGGCGATGGCGACGCCCGGGATCACTCCGCCCGTCGACGACGCTTCGTCGGCGACCGGCGCGACGGTGTCGACGGGAGGCGCGCGCGGCACGATCGCCCCGACGCCGGCGACGCACACCCGCCGGTCTTCTGCGCGGCGAGCGGCGTGGCGTGCTGTCCGGCGCGGCGCGGACGCACGTCTGACGACGCCGATGCCGGCGCGCGCGCCCACGCCGCGCCGCCGCGCGCTGGGTCACGGCCGACCGGCGCCGCGACCCGGCGCGTGTCTCACTGACCCAGCTCGGTCCCGGCCGGAACCGCGGCGCCGCCGGACGTCGCGCGCCGCCGGCCGGCCGTGACGCGCCTCTGCGGCGCGCCGGCCACCTTTTGTTTGTCAACTGAGATGTAGATCAATGGCCGGTGTCACGCGAGCGGAATCAAACGGGTGACATTTGTGCCGATGCCCTGTCGCGGTGCGGGATTTTTGTACGAACACATGCGGTCGACTTGTTGGATACCAGGCCACAGGTATTTTGTTGCTGTGGATCCCAGCTATGACGCATTAATGATCACTACGGTAAGTAAAAATACTTACGGCTAGCGATGCCTGAGCCTAGGAAAATTCGCCACAAAATGTTCTCCATTAGGATCAGGAACATAAGCTTCGCCCTGGTGCTCGTTCTGGTCATTCTGCTAAGATTGCTGTATTATTGGAGGTAAATGAACTTCAGGCCTGTGAGTGAATCCGTAGTGCTGAAAACAGTGTCGGGGTGCCGTTCAATCCCACATATCCCCCAACTTTCTGAGGTTAAAAAATCCCTCGAGAATTACGCTTCCCGTCAGCCCTACGTCATATCACGTCCATCATAGTCATATTGAGCTGGCCTGGGGTGACATTATGTCAACCGGTACTTCATGTGACGTTCATCATAGTGACATGGTGTTGTAAAGTTCCATTCATGAATCTCATTGATCCGGCACAAGGTGCGGGGATTAATAACAAAATGGAAAAAAATGGGAAAAAAATGGGGGAAAATGTGAAGGCGAAAAGAACGCACATGAATTTGGAGGAAGTAAAATTAACATCATATCCTCATAAGCCGAAAGCCACTTGTTATCTGCATTGTTTATGTCCAGGCGCAATCTCTTTAATTTATCCCGGCAACCACTGACCATGTGACCGAGCCCAAGCAGGTCAACATGTACAGTTCACAGTCCGACCTGTCTGCCTGCTCTCTCCAATATCCCACCGCATCCCCACCACTGCACAATCGCTGGCCATGCGACCGTGTACAGTCCACAGTCCGCCCTGCCTCGCTGCTCCCTCTCATATCCCACCGCATCCCCACCACTGGCTCAATCGCTGGCCATGCGACCGTGTACAGTCCACGGTCCGCCCTGCCTCGCTGCTCCCTCTCATATCCCACCGCATCCCCACCACTGCACAATCGCTGGCCATGCGACCGTGTACAGTCCACAGTCCGCCCTGCCTCGCTGCTCCCTCTCATATCCCACCGCATCCCCACCACTGCAACGCTGGCCATGTGACCATGTGAGACCACGGTCCGCCCTGTCTCGCTGCTCCCTCTCATATCCCACCGCATCCCCACCACTGCAATCGCTGGCCATGTACCGTGTACAGTCCACAGTCCGCCCTGCCTCGCTGCTCCCTCTCATATCCCACCGCATCCCCACCACTGCACAATCGCTGGCCATGCGACCGTGTACAGTCCACAGTCCGCCCTGCCTCGCTGCTCCCTCTCATATCCCACCGCATCCCCACCACTGCACAAGCGCTAGCCATGTGACCATGTGGAGACCACGGTCCGCCCTGTTTCGCTGCACCCTCTCATATCCCACCGCATCCCCACCACTGCACAATCGCTGGCCATGCGACCGTGTACAGTCCACAGTCCGCCCTGCCTCGCTGCTCCCTCTCATATCCCACCGCATCCCCACCACTGCACAATCGCTGGCATGCGACCGTGACAGCCCCGGCCCACCGAACTGCTCATGCATGTTTACAGTCCACGGTCCGCCCTGTCTCGCTGCTCCCTCTCATATCCCACCGCATCCCCACCACTGCCAATCGCTGGCCATGCGACCGTGTACAGTCCACAGTCCGCCCTGCCTCGCTGCTCCCTCTCATATCCCACCGCATCCCCACCACTGCACAATCGCTGGCCATGCGACCGCGTACAGTCCACGGTCCGCCCTGCCTCGCTGCTCCCTCTCATATCCCACCGCATCCCCACCACTGCACAATCGCTGGCCATGCGACCGCGTACAGTCCACGGTCCGCCCTGTCTCGCTGCTCCCTCTCATATCTCCCGCCGCATCCTCACCACTGCACAATCGCTGGCCATGTCACCGCGTACAGACCACAGTCCGCCCTGCCTCGCTGCTCCCTCTCATATCTCCCGCCGCATCCCCACCACTGCACAATCGCTGGCATGCGACCGCGTACAGTCCACGGTCCGCCCTGCCTCGCTGCTCCCTCTCATATCCCACCGCATCCCCACCACTGCACAAGCGCTAGCCATGTGACCATGTGGAGACCACGGTCCGCCCTGTCTCGCTGCTCCCTCTCATATCTCCCGCCGCATCCTCACCACTCCTCTCCGCATTACTGGACGACTTCGGGCGTCAATTAACGCAATTTCAACGCAGTAAAGCCCTTTACAAAGTTCGTGGATGTCTTCCTGCTTCGTACTAGCGTTCTAAGTGCCTTCAGTAAACTTTGAAACTTGAAGTAACCACCAATAGATCGACAAAATAAAGCCGCTGAAAAGTGAGACCTGCATGTAGGTCTTAGTTATCTCGGACATGGGATGTACAAAGAGGGCAACGATTCGCACGATTTCTGAATACGGAGGGGCACTATTAAATTGCAAAGATGCCACATGCAGCTTCTAATGAATCGACGTAAGTCCGAAGGGCTCGCTTGAAGTAGGCTCTACAATCCCATAGGATCAAATCAAGTCGTAAGGCTGCCGTTTTACGTCAGATAAGGGTCATATAATTTGTGAGGATGGGTCGTCATAGCCCATGCAGCACGGCGGGGGGATTAATTCAAACCACTTGCGGCTGCACGGGTTGATTTTGAAACTACACGATATCTAAACTTCAACATTGGCATACCGGCACATAGTTGAATAGCGCGTCGCATTTGACCCGAAATCGTGTCCGGTTCTGGCGATTGGGCAGTTCAAAGTCAGGTCATGCATCCAGCCGTAGGTAATTCTTAAATCTGTTTTCAAGCACTTATCAGGAAGTGTCAAATCAAGGAAGGGACCACGCGGAAATTGCCTATTGATAAACGATCACAAGAAAAAAACTGCATCACCTTGTAAGCTGAAACGGTATCAGGAGACAATTTCAAACTCAAAATCGGTATGTTTCGTCTGAGCTGAGTCAAAATTAAGAACACTTAAACAAGATATGTAAATCAGTAAGGCAGACAATGCAAACTAACTGATTAATGCGGTCAATCGCGCACCGAACACTTTTGATTGGTCATTATTGGGTGAACTTATCTTTCACATGTTACCGAAGAACATTTTTACACCCAGAATTGTGATAAGAAAAACAATATTTTCGTACCTTTGTTGTATTCCAGTCCCAGTGCACTGTGCAATGTTTCGGTAGAGTGAATGCAGTCTTCAGGTCTTGTGCCCCTTGACATCGGTGAGATTTCCCTCGGCGTGCTGATGCTGTCCTCGGTATGAAGAATTGACTGGAATTCACTGGAGGCTGCACTGGCCGTACGACTACGGTGGCAAATCCAGTGATCTTTGGAAAAGACACGGTTGCCATGACAGGTATCACAGGGCAAATCATAGGACACAAAGCACAGGGAACACAAAGCAGGATCACAGGGCAGTGTAAGGAGGCTTACATTTTTTCGGCACCAAAATTTGTATATTTTCCCATCCGAACGGGCCGCCAGACTTCCAGCCAGCTCCCGGCCATCTTACCCGTTACTTTCAAATATTTGCCGGAAATCACATGCGAGTGGCGCCGGCGCCCAAGATCAAACGGGCGGTCCGACAATAACAGGCAGTGAACGCGAGTAGCGGCTCGGCACCGCGAACAGCTGCCCACCGGAGGTGCAAACCCCAGCTGGACCACCTCCGGAAGAAGGGTCATCGGCCCGTGAGGTCGGTGGCCCGGACGTGAAGACGTCGCCACCCAAGCCAGAAAAAAAGAGCCAGGAAGGCCCCAGGCGGCAAAAGCCAAAACCAATCAGGAGCGCGAGCTCACCCCGAAGCCCTGGTAGTGGGTACATCAGAAAAAGAAGGCGGGGCTAAAGAAAATTATGGAGAGCAGAACAGGACAGACGAGAGAAGAAAGAGAGGCAGAGAAGGGTCTGGAAGACGCGCGGCGGTGGACGCCGGACCGACGCCTCAGGGGCGTCCAGCGGTGGCCAGATGGCTGAGTTTTCGGATGGAGGAGAGGAAGTACTCAGCCAAGGCCACTCGCCACTCACCATCGGGCATGTGAGTGTTGAACTTCTGACATGTCATCCTCTTTCCCCAAACCTTTCCGAACCAACCTAAATTCTCTTCCGCAGCTTCTACCTTCTCACCAAATTCATTGCTGGGAGCGACCTGTCTCATGGGGGGAGGACCAAATAGGATAAGTTCAGGATGGGGAGGAGGTAGACGGAGATGTCGGAGATGGCGAGAAGTGTATGAGCAGTGTGTGTGCGTAATGCGATTCGGTGTATGTAAAGGTAAATGTATTAGATTAAGCATATAAATTCTCTGGTGGCATCACGAAAGACCAGTGGTAGCATTTCGGCAGTGACGGACAGGAGGAGCGGCAGAGCAGGGCCAGATGAAATAAGATAGAGTGCAGCAATGGATGAGGTGAGAACTACGACCCTCTTGAAACGGTGCCCTCGTAGTAAATACCTCAGCGACCAGGTGCGAGGAGGGAAGGATATTTACGTCCAGAATTGAACTGGCGGCCGTGCCACGGGTGATAAGGGGTGCACGACGCGCTGTTCGCTCTGACCGGGTCATCAATAGCCGACCCGTAGACGAAGATAGTACCGTGAGTACTTCCCGACAATGTGGAATGATTCACACAATTATGCTCGGATATGTGCATGATATAAATTTGCACGATGAAGCAAATTTATAAGCGAGGCAGACGACCTGCGAGCCGTCCTCCTATGGACTGAACTCTTCCGGGGATGGTAGTGACTGTTGAAGCTAGTTAAATTGTCTAGAAGAATATTATTGCTGTTATATATATATGACGTACGTTTGGTTAATGCCTGATTGCGAGAGGGTGCGATGAACGGACACTTCGGGGGTATTAGTTCTCTTGCTCCGGATCTTTGACGGCAAAATCACGCTGGCCTCTGTGATCCAGAGGTGCAGGTGAGGTGGCGAACATGGCATGCATGTGGGAGGGGCCGATAAAGGGGCCACCACATTGCGTTCGCCGGAAGTCTGGCGCCGGACTATAGGGTATAGACAAAAAACTGCCCGGTAATTTGTCCACCCCGAACTCTGCACGTGGGCACGGTTGGTGCAGACAGTTCGAGGGACACGTGGACGGGTTTGGCATGCCATAAGCCCCGAGGCCAAAACTCATAGGGCCGGCTAGGTTATAACGATGACCGGGTACGTGCCCAACGTGGTAGGGATCCGTGTCCGCCCGTGAGATACGTCAGACCTGGTCGCAAGTGTACGACGAATAAGGCCCGGCGCGGCATCGATCGAACTTAAGGCTAGGTATGTCGGTAAAAGACACCCAGAGCATTTGTATCAGCCCTCAGAGTCAGTACGATGAGCCCCCTCGTTGCAGTCAAGACTTTGTCCAGGCAAGAAACGCTGCCAATAATGGCTAGGCCAGCCATGATTGGCAGTAAAAGGTTTACTTGTTCGGCCCGGTAATACCATCAAAATTAGAGCATTGGTCTGTCGATCTATGTGTTTGTGTGCCGCTGAAAGGGGGGGTCGGGAGCTAAATTTGGGGACCAAGCAATTCATTAATTAATAAGGAGAGCATGAATGGGGCGAGCGAATGTGACGTGAATGAGGGGAATGAACGTGAGTAGGTAGGTTTAAGGATCAGCGGAAGCCGCTTGGGGCTCAACACAGGGACCTATTTCGTGCGGTACATTGCACAAAATTATACTACTACTAGCGTCCAAAAAGTCCCAACACGGGACATGTCATTTAAACCAATGGTAAATATCATTATCATCAATTATCTAATGCAACGTATTAATTATAATTTAGCTAAAGACTCTCACTTACCTATATGGTGTTCCCAAAACTTTGACATTGCACATATATAACTTCGTGTTAGGGACGGCAACTCAAACCAACATCACGACGGCTGGGGTTTGGGGATGTGTGGTGGAATTGGCGGTGAAAAACAACATAATACACCACTGACATAGGCACAACGAACAAAGGAGTGAGTTAGGTCAAGCCCTCAATAAGTTCAGCAGTTCAAGTTGTTCAAACAGTTCCAGTCGAGTTTAGGCTGCATCAAGAATACATTGTACACACCCACTTCACACACCCATACCAGTTACAGTTAAGTTAGGTTGTGTCTAAACACCCTAAACCCAATTCATACACCCACACCCCACTCACAACACACACACCCACACCCCACTCACCCACCCACACCCCACCCCGCCCGCACACACCCACCCCACTCACACCCCGCACACACATACCCCCACTACACACCGCGCACCCACACCCGCCACCACCCCCGACACCCCACCGACGGCGGAGCCGCCACCCCTACAGTAGCATACCATTTGCATGTACGGATAACTGACGCAAATACGGATTTAGGGAATGAGAAGCATTTCAGTTACATAATCGCATACGAACAATGTCGACACCTTGTGACCAAAGCGATCAAGATATTGCATAGGATTTGATGCGTCTAAGGAATCAATGTTGCAACGCTGCATTACCGGGTTGGTGGACATTCGGAAACGGTCGGTCATGTCCATGATGGCAGATGATCTTAGGATGTCGTTAGGAATGTTAACCAGGATGTCATCAGCACATCGTCGGAATTGCATATGTTGTCTGAGCGGATGGAGCACATGATTGTGAACAACCCATTGGTTAAACACCGTTTTTAATGTTTGAATCAGCTTCTTGATCTTCATCTTGCACTTGGGAAGTCGAGGCAGTACTACCGCCTGGGTGTTGCATTCTCATCTTCTCTAGACGTGGTTGTATCGATTTTTCTAGCGCCCCAGCGTCCCATGTGTTCCGCCACCCCTGTGAGGCTGCTTGATGCATCTCGTATATGATCAGCATGCGCTGGCGGATCCAGAAGGCAAGGTTTCGACCAATTTCGGGGGCGGGGGCGATTCATTTTCATCCCTGATTTCTTAAAACTTCATGTTCATATAGCTAGCATTCGGTGGGTCAGTTTAAAGCAATATTTGTGTCGCAAAATGCTTTTACCCCGTGAACACGCCAACAGCTGGCCCGCTGCCGGGTGGAGAGTGGGATGCCCGCCCATGCCAACATGCATCCAACAACTCAGCTGACATGTCAGCCGACGTGGGGCACATGTCGGGGCACATGTTGGGCCGTTGTCGGGATGCTAGCGTCCCGTTGTCGACTGGAGAGTGAAAATGCTTTTGACATGCCGAACTCAACAAAAAATGGTTAATGGCATAAGCAACCCGGCATATGAGGAAAGATTGAAGAAATTGAATATGTTTTCACTTATATATATAAGGCTGAGAGGAGATCTCATCGAGGTCTTTAAATTTGTCCATGGTCTGGAGAGGGGATATATTGGGGAAATGTTTGAATTGAACAGAAATGATGCAATTAGAGGTCATAAATTCAAAATTAAAGTTAACCACAGCAGAACAAGGTTAAGGCAGACTTTCTTCACCAACAGGGTAGTAGAACACTGGAACCAGCTGCCAGAAAACATTGTCAGTAGCAGCACATTGAACATCTTTAAAAACAGCATAGACAATCATTATAAGAATAGAGGGCTTGCTTTTTAGTATTACAGGGAGGACTGATTGACAGATTTGGTGGGCAACTGGTACAGGGTACAGAGTGCAACCAAGAAGGGCTCTTGTGGCTCATAGTTGCACTAATCTTTTATGTCTTTATGTCTTTATGTCAACGCGACATACGTTGACATTCTGGGTCGGTTTGCCGATGTCGGACCGAGAGCGGCCCGATGTCGGCATGCCGCTTACGCGATGCCGAGCTCACCCCGAAAAATGCCGACAGGGGGCTGACATCGGCATGTTCGCTGATCAAATATCGCAAAAATGTTATTGTGGTGCAAACATTCTGGAAGTCGTTTTTAGATAGGGGGCATGGCCGTGGTGGCCCCTGGATTCGCAACTGTCGACATACTCATATACCAACATTTCCGGCATGTATGTGCTCAGTGCGCGATTTTAGGCTCCAGTACACATCATTTCAGCTATCCCAATCAATTGCATAGAGCAATGCTCCTACTGGTGCCCTTCGGCGCCATGGTGTTCCCAGTTGCTTGACTTTAAAGATTAACAAGCATCGTAAATTGAACTTCAAATTCGTAATTAACTCGGAAACAACTCGGCGAAATTGGCATAGATATCATATAGTTTTTGTTCGGTATTGTAAGTCGTATTTGAATCTGAATTAGTTCACGTCGTTAATTTCACGGAAAAACCTATTCCGGGCTCAGATGTTCAAAAGTTCCAATGAAATCTTATATGCTGAATCAATTGGTGAAGATTTTATCCAAATCGGTTCAGCCAGCTAGAAGCATTGTTTTGCCGCATGTTTTGGCTGTAAAGTAAAGTCTTCCCCGCAGGGATCGGGTTGTACGTTCTACGCCCGCCTGGTTGTACGCAATCTTGGCACGCAACGCTGCTGAGGCGTTTGATAGTTGTACGTGTTCAGGGTGGTGATTTTATGTTACTGCCTTTTCTGGGCCGGATTTTCATTTATGGTCAGTTAGCCAGGTGTGGGCAGGTAGGATTTTCTGGTAAGGATATGGCTGCTAAATGGCTTTAAAATCTACGCTCGTTATCATCACACCTTGGCTTTATGACAGTTCTGGAATTAAGTTTCGGTAGCAATTCAATTTCTGTGACTTGGGTAGGTAGGCAGGTACCTACCTACCTGCCTAGGTAAGTGAGTACTTACCTACTTCGGTAAGTGGTAGCCAAAGAAAGTATTACTATGTCTGCCAGAGACACAGTTTTGACCTGTGAATTGGCCTTCATGAAATATCACAGCATTCAACTAGGTACAGTGCCAAGGAAAGGTAAAGAGTTCATGCCAATTTCATCAGATTTTCACTGCATCAACATGTTGGCATACCTATCTGAGTACCTACCTACATAAATACCTACAGATGCTAGGTATGTAGCTGCCTGTCTTGGTGAAAATAAAGGGTATAATAATTCCACTACATAACTAGTTTTGCCTATATGTATGGCTACATGGCAAAATACTTTCTTTTGTCCAATCCACCACTTGCTTAATGATATGGATGTATTGCGACACTGCATCCTATTGTATCCACATTGCAGGCAATTACCTGCCAAGGTCAAGATACTGACAAGTGGGAATATATAGATGCTTATGAAGGTGTAACCCCTGAGAATAAATTGTGAGAAGAAAATATATGGATTGGACTTATTGAGGCCATCTACCAACTTTTTCCACCATCATTTCTTTTCAAAATCACATCAAGAAATGCACTATTTAATATAATGCCATTGCCAATGTGGCAGAAGGGTTAACTGTTTGTTATGATTTAAAAAAAAAAATTGTATAATAATTTTTTTAAAATGATTTCTATCATATAGTTTGGTGTGTTAATAAATAGTGTGTATTGAATGATGTAAACTGAATTTTTAGTCATATATTTGCAGTATTTCCATAATGTTATATTTCAGTATGTAAATTACATATACATGGAATATTATTATGTGCACTATGTAGCGCTACATGATTACACCATTTCCATCTCATTTAGGTGAGCAATAGTCTTCAAGTGAATCAGTGTTTGTTACTTTGGTTCTAAGCAGTGGTCTATTGAGGTGTTTTTACTAACTCCTCTTTAATATCATGGACATATTGCATATATTTTGTTATGTCTGTGCTACCACAAATGGTAAGTTGCAATCAACATGTCTAGCAGCATGCTAACCACTACTGATGTTTCAGATTTGAAGGTTTTAGGTTATCTGGCATATGCAGTTTTAGATGATCAAACATCCATAGGTTGAACATCCAGTACAAAATGTGCAGGTGCTTACATCAATGAAGAAAACCTGTTGTTCTCTGATATATTCACTAGACATAAAGACAGACATAAAAGATTAGTGTGACTGGGCCACAAGGGCCCTTCTTGGTTGCACTGTGTACACTCAACCAGTTGTCCACCAAATCCATCAATCAGCCCTCCCTGTAATACTGAAAAGCAAGTCCTCTATTCTTATAATTATTTTCTAAGCCATTTTTAAAGACATTCAATGTGCTGCTACTGACAATGGTTTCTGGCAGCTGGTTCCAGTGTTCTACTACCGTGTGGGTGAAGAAAGACTGTCTTAACCTTGTTCTGCTGTAGTTAACTTTAATTTTGAATTGATGACCTCTAATTGCATCATTTCTGTTAAATTAAAACATTTCCCCAAGATATCCCCTCTCCAGACCATGGACAATTTCAAAGACCTTGATGAGATCTCCTCTCAGCCTTCTATATCTAAGTGAAAACATATTCAATTTCTTCAATCTTTCCTCATATGCCAAGTTGCTTATACCATTGACCATTTTTGTAGCCCCCTTTTGTGCTCTCTCTAAAAGCCAACAATCTTTTTCATAGCTAGGAGACCAAGCTTGGATGCAGTATTCCAAATGTGGCCTGACATGTGCACAGTGAAGCTTCCTGATGACTTCCTCACTTCTGTGTGATACATTCCTATTTATTGGCCAAAGCATTCTCAGTGCCTTCTTCCTGGCTTCCTTGATCTGTTCTGAAGCCCCCCATTTTTTTTGTTTAGAATAACACCTAAATCCTTCTCCTGTTGAGTCACTTATAGCACTTGGCCACCCATCAAGTATGGAGCCTTCATATGTCGCTTACCTACATGCATGATTTTGCACTTTCATTTCATTTCATTTGCCATTCTTCAGACCACTTCACAAGATCGTCCAAGTCTTTTTTGCAGCAAGATATGCTCGTTTTGACCTGTTATTGCCCCAAAGACCTTCAAATCATCTGCAAATTTCAAAACTTTACTGCTTAGGCCACTTTCAATGTTATTTACAAATATAATGAACAGTAGTGTCCCTAGTACTGACCCCTGGGGGACTCCACTAAGAACATTTTGCCATGATGACTGTACCATTTAGCAAGATGGTACAAAGTCAAACATAGAGCATTACACCTCCCCCTTTCACTGCTAGACCCCTCTTGCATGAAAGCATATTGTATCCCTGGATCTCATAGTCCTGCAAGTAATCTCCAAAATACCCCTCACTGATCCATGCCTCCATAATGCAAACAAAATCTGGTTCCTCCTCAGCGACATAACACTTGAACTCATCAAATTTTGATCAGACACTGAGAATTAAGCATCATACACTTAACATATGCTACATAACCACCTTTGGCTTTGTCATGGTGAGGAGTTCTTTTATCACTGGATGAACTACCACTCTGCCTCCTTGAACTACTGCTGTCCCTATTTGCTGACTTTGAGGTTCTATTGTTGTGGCTGACACTTGGAATATCCCTGAGATGGCAATGCAATTTCATCCCTCCCCACCCCATTTCCTACTTTCACTGAAGGACATGCTCATACACTTTGTCTAACACATGAACCCCCTTCTCAGAGAAGTGCAGGCCATCCCTCTGATAGAGGTCCCAGGATCCATGAAACCTGCACCACTCATCAACAAATGTGAAACCTAATTCATGGCAGAGCTCACCTACCCGGGCATTGGCTGCCAGTGCCCTAGACCTCCACTCAGGGGAGGCTCCAGCCCTAGTCAAAATTGCAGTTACAATGACTCCTATTGCCATCCTTCAGGGTGGCCAGAAGGGCCCTATAGTCCTGCAGCAGCTCCTCACTCAAAGGTGTTTGCAAAGGTGATCCAGAGAAGCAGATCTGGATGAATCCCAGCGGTACCCCATCTAGAGCAGTTCCATTCAGATTTGCATCCATTTATTACTATACCTTGTTCCTTTTACTTGCCCACGCTTCAATCCAGCCAGAACTTGTCCATCAATCTCATTCTGCTCTAGCTGATAAATGAGATGCTTTTGCAGATCTTTATGAAGAGCTTTGCTGAGGTCTAAGTGACTATTCTGTTCCAATTATTCATCAGTATTCATCCAAAATAAAGCCAGACATCTATCCTGTTTTCATTATTGACTTCCCTGCTGTATGAATAAAGCAGTCAAAGCACCCCTGAGCCCAAATATTTACTTTCCTGGTTACATTACTGTAGCTATGTGTGATCAAGTGTGTTCAAAGGGCCTGAGGCCACCTGAATTGCCAACTTCATGTTTTGTTTTGGGCATACATAGGTGTCCCGTATGATATTATTTTGTCTCATTTTCCACATCATTGTGGTCTTTAGAGTTTGCTGTCACAAACAAGGCAAATGTATGTCTGTTCAGGTATGCACAATTTTTATCTCACTACTTCTGACTAGTTCAAATTCATATAGTCAAAAGTCACAGCATGTTGTAGTTGAATTGCACCTTTATGGTCTACAACTGCCCATGGCCATAGAGGTGTGGGTTGCAATGAATTTACAGGGAACTTGATCTTTTCTTCCCTGGGTTGGGATATCTCATTATGGATGGGTGCAAGTCATAGCATATCTTGCATGCTTAAGATTGTGGTCATGTATTTTTTGCACGTTAAGCATACCTACTGTGAGTGAATATGTAGCTCAATTATAGCAGGTTGTTTGAAGAAGTCATTCACCCTTGAACCCCAAAGATGTAATTAGTATGATTCCCTTTAGCAACTGATATTGATAGCCTGCCATGGTTGGCTTCAGAAAATATTAAAGCAAGGTTATTGTGTACCAATGTGATGTTTAAGCCAAGCAAGTATATAATCCTTCGTGAGCATAAACACAGAAACATGGGCTAAGATACAGGGATCACATACAGTTTTCTGATGCTTCTAGCTACACATTGACATAAATATCAGCTGAGTGTCCCATTGTACTTCTAAGTCCTGACTGGGAAAAATCCACTGATCGTGATGCATGCCCTTAGTATTATCCTGTCTGTCAGCATTTAGTGTATAACAATCGATTTAAATATGGATGGTGTGCTGGGGTATGGATGGCCGATTGGTTGAGGTGTTGGTCTATGGGTACCCAAGGTCCCGGGTTCGACACTAGCGCCGCTCAGGACATTTCCCAATCCCGCGGCCAACCGGCGGAACAGTGTGGGCGGCGCCATTTGCCGTGAATGTGCATAAGGTGCGTCGTGAACCACCCAATATTTTTTTAATGGCTAGTGTGCTATTGTACGAACAGCTGCACACTGTTGCATGGAGTGATTGGTACTCAGTAGTGAAGAGGTGACACTGGCCTGTGACATTATCAGACGTACCCAAGTGGACAGTATGTTTTGGTGTACCCTTGCATATGTATGTTCTGCCAGTAGTGTTTTCGGAAACAGAATCAGTTAACTCAGTGCACAATGGGTTAATTCAGCCATTTTATGAACTGAGTTGAATTGTATTGAGGAGAGTTGTATGAATAGTTTGGAAGCACTTATATGTGATGGGGTATAGTGATGGAACAGTTTCTATTATATTTAGTTCTGTGAATGTAATATATACCAGTGAGTTTTCTCTAGTATATTGCATTATTTTACAAACATGAATTCACTGTTCCCTGATGTTGCAACAAACCTTGTGAATTGGTTCACAATACTAGTTACTTTAGTACTAATGCATGTGTGTGTCTGTGTATTGTTCAAGCAAGGTCCTTTTGTTGAAACAATTCATATTGCAGGTTCATTTGAAGTTTGAAGTTGCTGATTGTTGGTTTAGGCCTTTCAGTGTGTGCCTGCCTTGTGTGTGGACATCTGAGTGCACCCCTCTAATCTCAATAAGTGTTGACTGTTTGAGGATATTTTATTTGGTATTGGCTATATGCATGCATCAAATAGTACTAACTTGCCATGCACAGTTGGTATTTAATGCCAGGAAGCCACAGTGGTACATGCTTTTCATTCCACCGGTCAAGATATGTTACCTAATAATTAGAGATATAAACATTTAATAAGCAGAAATACAGGATATAAACAGAAGTAAAATGTCTTGGAATATTAATTCCTGTTCCTGCATACAGAGAATAACAGATATTGATGCAATGCATTCTGATGTAACTTGTTTTCTGGATAAATAGCTCATGTATTAAAGGCTCGCAAATGTGCATGTAGTTATTTTTACCAAATGCCTGAGGTCACATAGTTGAACTGATGCCTTTCAACATGAAAGGCTTCTTGGATGGTAATGAGTATGTCCCTGTTAGCTTTGTTGCACAGTACATGTTATGATTGTGCATTCATTTTCTAGTTATTCCCTTTTGATGCACACTGACAAATCTGTATCTTCCATGGTGCCACTTTAAAAAAAAATTAATTGCTTAAATATATTCAACTATAGGAGACATGGGTGGATGTTGAGGTGTAATATTGTGAGTGTTAATAAGTGATGCTGGTTTAATAAAAGTGAGGACACTTGAGTGTATGTTAATAAATGCACTGGTTGGGCCATATTATATCACTGAACAAAAATATGTGAAAAAAATAATTAAATTTATTCTGGATTTGTTTTAACAATCAGAGAATATTACACGATTGGAGAATATTACATGCTGACAGCGCGGCAGACTTCACAATCCAGCAGCTTCCAGCACACTTCACAATCTGTTCCGAAGGACATTCTAAGCATCAGGGAAGTCCGAAAAACCACGTGCGCCGTTCTCCGGCAAATCACCACCTACACCGTTCAAAGCCGAGTCGCCTGTCTACAATTGCCTGTTCCCTCAGACTGCACGTGCTGCGATGGAGGACAAGCCGCCGGCGCCACCCGTACGAATGGCCAGCGTGCGCTCCGGCGGCGGCGACCGGGCGCCGGCCGACCTGCTGGCCGGCCAGCTGTCGCGTCCGCTGCCGCGCGAGCCGGACGACAAGCGGCGCCTCAAGGCGAAGCCGCCCAAGAAGCACTCGGACAAGCCGGCCATCTCGTACCCGACCAACTTCGAGCACACGGTGCACGTGGGCTTCGACCCGCTGACGGGCGAGTTCAGCGGCATGCCCGACCAGTGGGTGTCGCTGCTGACCAGCTCCAACATCACTGTGCAGGAGCAGAAGCGCCACCCGCAGGCGGTCATCGACGTGCTCACCTACTACGACGCGTCCACCAAGCAGCAGCCGCCGCTCAAGTACATGGTGCAGCCCAAGTCGGCCGAGCTGGGCTCGTGGGCGGCGGCGTCGCCGGCGCCGGAGCGCTCTCCGCGGCCCAGCGTGGCGTCGGTGGCCGGCACGTCGGGCGGCACGCTGCCCGGCTCGCGCCACACCTCGTCGGCGTCGGCGACGACGGCTAGCACGCCCGACACGGCGTCGGCCGCCGGGCCCGAGGACGACGACGACGACGAGGAGGAGGCGTCGCCGCCGCCCCCGCCGGTGGCCGCGCGGCCCGAGCGCACCAAGTCCATCTACACGAAGCCGATCGAGGAGGACGTGCCGCCGTCGCCGCTGGCCACCCCGTCCAACGGCAGCGCGCTGGACACCAACAAGAACCCGACGGTGGCGGCGCCGCCGACGCCCGTCAAGCGGGAGCACGGCCGCGCGCGCAGCAAGATGACCGACGAGGAGATCCTGGAGCGGCTGCGCAGCATTGTCACCTTCGGCGACCCGCACCGGAAGTACACCAAGATGGAGAAGATCGGCCAGGGCGCTTCCGGATCGGTGTACACGGCCATCGAGACCGCGACCGGCGTCGAGGTGGCAATCAAGCAGATGAATCTGTCGCAGCAGCCCAAGAAGGAGCTCATCATCAACGAGATCGTGGTGATGCGCGAGAACAAGCACCCGAACGTGGTCAACTACGTGGACAGCTTCCTGGTGGGCGAGGAGCTGTGGGTGGTGATGGAGTACCTGCCGGGCGGCTCGCTGACGGACGTGGTCACCGAGACGTGCATGGACGAGGGCCAGATCGCGGCCGTGTGTCGCGAGGTGCTGCAGGCGCTCCAGTTCCTGCACGTCAACAGCGTCATCCACCGCGACATCAAGTCGGACAACATCCTGCTCGGCATGGACGGCAGCGTCAAGCTGACCGACTTCGGCTTCTGCGCCCAGATCTCGCCCGAGCAGAGCAAGCGCACGACCATGGTGGGCACGCCCTACTGGATGGCGCCCGAGGTGGTCACGCGCAAGCAGTACGGCCCCAAGGTGGACGTCTGGTCGCTCGGCATCATGGCCATCGAGATGATCGAGGGCGAGCCGCCCTACCTCAACGAGAACCCGCTGCGCGCGCTCTACCTGATCGCCACCAACGGCCGACCCGAGATCAAGGAGCGCGACAAGCTGTCGGCGCCGTTCCAGGACTTCCTCGACCTGTGTCTGGAGGTGGACGTGGAGCGGCGCCAGACGGCCGCCGAGCTCCTCAAGCACCCGTTCATGAAGACGTGTCGGCCGCTGGCCAGCCTGCACCCGCTGATCCTGGCGGCGCGCGAGGCGATCCGAGGCCACTAGCCGGTCGTCACGACGTCCGCCGCCGCCAGCCCTGGCCGTCGCGCGACTGTGACGGCCGGCTGTCGCGCGCCCGGTGGCCGGCGCACACTTCCGACGGCGCCCGTCCCGCCGGCGGCCGCGGTGGCGCGTCGTGCGCCGCGCCGGGCCGCGTGCGGGTGGTGCGCGCCGGGCCGCGCCGACGAACCTCGTGTGGCCGCGCGGCGAATCTCGCGACGTTTTTGTCGCCGCTCGAAGCAGCTGCAGACGGGTCAGCGGCGCCTGCGCAGTGGCGGAGCGACCGCTCGCACGGACACCTCTCTAGTGTGCGCCACTCCTTAGGAGCGAGGAGCGGACGCCGTTCACTGCATGTCCATAGTGGTCCGTGTCGGGCGTCCAGCCCGGACCGTCCGCGCGGTCGGTGCGGAGCCGGCTCGCCGCAGCGGCGCCCGAGTGCCGTCCGGGCACCGGCGAGCTACTCGGCCGACAGATTCCCAACCGCGACAGCTACATCGAATCTCGCAACTCCGCGCGCCCAAGTTCCCCGGCCGGTGCGCGGCGCTTCGCAGACTTGTCTCAGTCGTCATTCGCAATGGCTATGTTCACTAGGCTGGTTGTCGGTGGGCTCGCTTGGAGGAAACGAGGACGCCTCACTCACGCGGACATGTGTTCATTGTGTTGTAATCTCTAGCTGCCTACAGGAGGATTTCGTGATAATCGTGCTTTGTACTTTATTAGCTTTTGCGTTATAGCTTATTCTTGCCAATTCAGTATGCTAGTTTGTCGTCGTTGTCGCCATACACCGTCGATAAACTATTGGCAAAGCAGCGCGGCTCTTATCCTGAAATTATTTGAATGAATGCTGTAATATTTTGACAGAGGGACTTGTTTTCCAATATATCACCTGAATTCGATGTTTGCGCGCTTTTGATGTCAGTTACGCTGTAGGGGTGGAATATGTTCACGTCAGTCTCCCAAGGAATTGCGATAGGGTGTATCTGCCTAAAAAGGTCCCTGAGACTTTCGGGACACCAAAGCAAAACACGTCAAAAGTATGAATCAGAGGTCATTATGAAGCGACTCCCCGTCATCCCAAGTGACATTTTTGCGATCCAGGGCTCTACCAAGAAGTCTTCGTCGATACTGCGTATCGAAGTTGAAGTACGAAGGGGAAGTTTGCGTCGTCTGGTTTTTGGGAGGTTTGTTGACTGGACAAAACCACGTTAATTATATTTCTTGAACGTGCAGTGAAGGCAGCTACCCTTTATTTTCGCGGTCTCGAAAATGAAGCTCATCATCTTTTCAGCCTTTGAGGCAATGGAAATAACTAGTTCTGATACTAAAGTTGACATCCGTATGCGCCACTGGGTGCTAAAACATGGTGCTTGGGGCACTATTTTGACAAATATTTCAAACTAGGTTCCCGCTGGTTTCATGAGACCCTTGGCCTATGGCTCATCGCTGGCATTTCACGGTAATTATGGACACTGCCTAACACTTCAACTGTGGGTATCTCATGACTTATGCACCGGTGCCCATTAAGCGTACAGATGCTCATTCCTTTCCATTGGTCTCTTGATTGGCCTAGGTAGTCCGACAAAAGTGGCGTTTTAGTTGCGACATCTAGGGTGACCGCAAAAACTCCCCCGCTGTGCTGGGGATGTTGCAGAATGCCGTGCACGTGTCGCTCTTAATAAAATGCTGCAGATTCAGGGATGGATCCAGAAGTTCCCATTTTGAAGGGATCGTTCATCCGGAGGGGCGCCTTCGACGGGGAAAAATCGTTGAGCGAGTTTGGATTGGGAGGAGCAGTGGCGGCGGAACCTTCTGGGACTTGGAATCCCCTTGCACCAACAGGGCGTGGCTCACACCCTGTTGATTGTCGAGGTCGGTGCCTCCATGTAATGACCTCTAGTGACCTCATTATCGGTTAAAATGCAAAGGTAAGATTCCCATACCTATGACTCCATGCCCACAGCTATCTAGCGTTTTATAAAATCATTTTACCCTAGCTTGTAATTATGTAGGTCGGAAGTTAGTGAGGAGGTGACATTCAAACCCCCACCCGCACCCCTTGGACAGCGAAGGTAGATTTAAATGTCCGCCAGACGAGAGGAGGCCTTGCCGAACCACAAAGCATATATTGATAATTAACGTACACACACATACACCGTTACTGCAGGGTTAATGCCTGTCTAAGATCTAAATGATGCAATCGGAATATGTAGCAGTTCTCCTTCGATAGGAGATCACCATTTGCCTGAAACGTTCGACCGCTATGGGTGGGGGGGGGGGTGTACTCGAGTCTTCGTGAAGGGGCTCATTTCCCGGTCGGCGAGTGGGACGCCACCTTTCCATGTAAAGTAGGGTACATTCCCCAGTGCCCCGCCGCCTGCGTCCGTTCATGTGCACTACTACTTGGCTGTCTGTTAGTTGTGTGGTGAGCTGTGCGTTTCAAAAAGGCATTAGGCCAGCTGGTGACGGGTATTGTTGCAACGCCATCAATAGCGGTCATCATAGATGTTCAGTATAATGCATATCAAATGTTCATTCTGTAAAACGATTGAAGTAACTCCGCGTCAATTCCGTTACATCAAGCTAGATGATCGATTCAGCTCGGGTAACCTGAAATTACCTGGTTACGTCGACCATGTCCTGTGCTACGGCTAAGTTTGTGATCAGATTTTGGCTGCATGTTGATGGTTCAATGCTCATCCACACTGTTATACTGTAAAGCTATAGTTCTCTCTCTCTCTCTCTCTCTCTCTCTCTCTCTCTCTCTCTCTCTCTCTCTCTCTCTCTCCCTGTCCCTCTTGTGACTTGAATTGTTTCAAATATAATATAAGTTCAGTCTTCATGTGACATCATCATGGCGAACATAGTATTTCCTCATTAATTATATTAAGTACTTTGATATATGCAGAATAGAGTGTGACGTATTTGTGCTTTTTGTCACGGGGGCAAAATGCCAGGGTGGGGTTTTACGGGGGCGATGATAAAGAAGCGATTTGCATGAGAAAAAATGATTTCAAAGCGACTTGGGGTTTGCCCTCACGCCCGGAAGGTTCCCCCATTCACTTACTATGGCACACTAGTGCCATCTATGCACGTGTTTTTTTGTGTCTCAGCTTGTAGCGGACGTACAAAGACGAGACAAGGACCATCGTATTGGTCATGCTGAGGGCTTTCCATTGATACCAATTTTGATGACCTGGGGTCACTAGGTCGCCGTCGAAGGTCAGGTCACATATCTCACTCAACACCGGAACGGGTCATTCAGAGACCATACATGCATCGCAGGAATAAGTCACTGAACACTGTTCACTTGGTCTCATTGCGATGTTGTGGACTCTTAGGGGGTACAGTGAGGAGTATTTAACCACCGTGACCTGCAGAAGGTAAGAGGTCAGATACCCAAGGTAGTGGAGAATTACCACCTACTTACCCAGCTGAGATGTAATTCTCCACTACCTTGGGTATCTGACCTTTTAACTTTTGCAGGTCACGGTGGTTAAATATTCCTCACTGTACCCCCTAAGAGTCCACAACATCGCAATGAGACCAAGTAAACAACAATGTTCATGTGTATGGTCTCTGAATGACATAACGACATTAAAGTTCTGCAATTACATGTTTATGGTTGCACTCTGAATGAACAGTTGCCCACCAAATCTGCCAATCAGCCTCCCTGTAATACTGAAAAGAAGAAAAACCTTAGTTGGGGTTTTTTTTTGTTTGTGTGTTTGGCGTTGTTTAGTGTGGGTGTGTTTTTGGGGTTGTTGTTGTGTTTGTTTTGGGGTGGTGTGGGGGTGTTTTTGGGGGGGGTGTTTTGTTTTCCTGTTGAGTCACTGATAGATTGGTGAGATATGTGACCTCACCTTCGACGGCGACCTAGCGACCCCGGGTCATCAAAATGGATATCAATCAAAAGCTCTCATCATGAGCAATACGGTGGTTTTTGTCTTGTCTTTGTACGCCCACTAGAAGCTGAGATCCCTAAAACACGTGCATAGATGGCGCTAGTGTGCCATAGTAAGTGATTGGGGAACCTTCCAGGCGTGACGGCAAGCTCCAAGTCGCTTTGAAATTTTTTTTTTTGCTACATGTCGTTATCTATCACCGTCCCCGTAAAACCCCACCCTGGCATTTTGGATCTGCAATCGACGACACACCGTAATGCAGAGTGCTGCGCTGATAAATTGCCAATAAAGTTTCCACGGGTTTCGGTGCCCGGGACCCCATGCAATTTCCGTGCGCTTTAGCTGTTAGAGGAATAGCACAATTATATCACTGTCTTTTGCAAAAGAGCTGGCTTCTGCCATGTAAATCGGAATGTAGTTACTGTAAATCTGTATCAGTACGTAAATCGGTATGTAGATATATTCATGTTTCCGCTCGGGTCGCATACATTAACCAATGTAAGTATGCTCAAGTTAATTTTAAGTACCATAATCACGAATGTAGGCTGTGCGTTTGTGTGTGCGTGTGTGCGAGCCCATGACTGCACATACATGTGAATACATTTGTAACCCCGACACCATTACATCGGGCAACAACTGCAGCCGCACCACCGTCTGAAGAAAAATTACGGCGCGCCTTCAACACTCCGGCTCGGTGGTCGGAACACGCGCGGCCGAGACGGTCGTCTCCCGACTGTGCCGCATAGCAACACGAGCTGACGTAGCGTGGCGACGTGCTGTCGCGCACAGTGAGCACAGGTCACGTGCCAATCGGACGAGTCAACGATTGCTACGATTTCATTGGCATGGTGGAGCCACAAGGAGTGAGAGATATTTTAAGTGGTTTCGCGTCAAGCTCACCGTACGTACTACCGTCGAAGGTTGCGACTCCCCCTCCCCCCTGAGACGTCTGTGAGCTGACCTGCCGGCCGGCCGCGGCGGAGCCTCTTCGCCGCCGGCAGCAGCACCGCCTGTAGGTGCTGCTGCTGTGCCGCCCAACACCGAGCCGGCTCCGCCTTGTAAGCTTTCAGTCCGGCCGTCGCCGCACAGCACCCGGTGGTCTGGCCCTTTCCTGCTCGATCAGGTGTATTTCTGGCTGCTGAGGGCACAGAACGGGTTCCCCTCGGCCGCTTGGCTGTGCCTCTGCGTGCACCCAATTAGACCTAAGTACCGATTGGCGGTGCTCGGCCCGCAGTGAACATTTTCACACCCACACCAGAGTAATTCGTTGGTACTGTTAAATTCGTGGACGTTGATTTGTGAAAATTATTGAGGTGAGGGGTAAAATACATGAGGGCAATGGATAGGCCCAAACGGGTTAGGGGACACTACATATGGTTCCATGTTAAAAGTTGAAATTATTGTGGGTGGGAAGCCAGCATTGAAGAGATTCCTGATGCCTCAAGAGAACACCAAACAACGCCCTTGGCTCAATGCAAAGTCCACACTGTGGAATTTATGAATGGTGGAGGTCGTGCGCCCTGTTGATGTTGGACGCCGTGCAGCTTGTGCTCTGTTAGCTGATGTCAGGCCTTTGAGGACAGCTGATAACGATAGCGCGAGGAAGATCGACCTGCGTGGAGTGACAGCACCCACCAATGTGTACTCTTAACACTCACGAGAGCACTCACCAATGTGTACTCGTGACTTGTCTGATTGACTAGCACCACTGGCCGGCTCAACAATGGCGCACGTCGCCGAAGGAGGGCAGCGATAGTGAGTTGGGGACTACGTCGGCGGCCACGCTCTGCCGGCGTTCCCCAGACGGCTGTGCATAGTGGTCTTGGGTGGTGAGGAGCGACCGAACCAGGTACGTTGGACAGCTTGGAATGCTGGAAGGGAAATACTTTGATTCGAGTTGTGTTGGATACCATTCGGCGACGAAGTGCACCATGCAGCGCCAGTATTCGTGTCCGGTAGTAACGGAAGCAAGATGGAATATAATTATATTGGTTTCGACAGGCGAAAATCAAAATATGGTGATGGGAAAAAATAGTGCAAATTCGTCCGAAATGTGTTAGCATGAGCGCGATCAGAAAATTGCCTTCTGGGTGCCTGAATAGAGGTCGGATGTTTGGCGTTATATTTTTAGCGAAGAACTGCAGGGACGTATAACTTTTTCGAGATCTAGGCACGCTACGCGCCAAGTAGGAACATTTAACTAGTCAGTGACACTAGCGCCACCCATCGGAAGAAGCGTAAGCTATTATGCTAACATACATGCATGAGAAAAATGAGACAAAATGTACGCAATCCAAGATTTTGTTGAGAAAAAAAAACATGTAGCATAGGAGTAGCGTATACATCTATTTTCTATCTCAGGAACATTTCACCATCATTCACTAGATTTCCGACCGTCATTTTAATGCTGAAGATGAGCATAGTCATTATTTTCTGTTCCACTGGTGAACATCTGAATATATTTCTGGCATTTCGCTGCCCTATTCCTTGTATGCTTTACCGCATGATTGCAAAACAATGTCACGTTTGTAGTACTGTGCGTGCTCGGAACAAATGTGCCTGATTTACTACGTTATTGGCCGGTCTCTTCAGCCGTCCACCATTGATCAGGAATACAAATATGTCTCCCTGCGTGTCTCAAGCACTGCAGGACCGATTTGTACAATTCTAACGGCAATCGCCAGCGCCGTTCAGTGGGATCTCAGAGCACGTAAGAATTTATGTTTAGGTCCGTATTAAAATTATAGGTCAAGGCAAACTATTTAAAATGCCGCCCCGGTAGCTCAGTTGTTTAGAGCGCTGGCCTGCACTGGTCTCCCTGTACTGGCAACACAGGGTTCGAGCCGCTTCGCGCGCTCGCATTTAGCCCCCGGCCGGGAGTGTCAGTTGGCAGCTGGCCCAATAAGGCCGGGGACTAGCTCCTGGGCGGCCGTGTCGGTGCATTGGCGGCACGTTAAACTTTCGGTCTAAATTCTGCCGTTGAACTGGAGTTCATGGCTCGGGTGGTGGGGCCCAGGGTTCACGTAACAAGCTCTGCTTAGCAATAGAACCCTGGTTCCTGAAGCCACCCCAGCAACAACTCGAACTAAATTTATTTAAAAATAAAAAAAAAAATGATAAGCATCGGAATATGCGACTCTCTCGGCAACGTATCCGGTTCATAAGTTTATTTCATGGTGTGAAATCATTGCGCACTGATTATGCATGTTGCATAAGGAGGCACCGATGTCAAGTGTGCCGCACCAAGTCACAGGTCAAGGTCAAGTGCAGTTCAGATTAGAAGTGAACTACCGGCTGTTGATAATTATGTGCGCGGGGTGCCTGGCCGGCTATTTCTGGCCTGCAGGCCGATGCGTACCACCATCCAGTGGTGAACCTTGTAACCACTACTTTCTGCTGCGGTCGGTTGTGCGTGCGTGCGACGTGGCGCTCACTGCGCATGCGTAACATAAGTGTCATTTGCCCGAGGGGTTGAAGGAGGAGTTTCCCCCCCCCTTAAACCCCAATACCCAATACCCGGGGGAAAAAAAAAAAAAAAAACAAAAAAAAAAAAAAAAAAAAACTTTTGGTGTGACACGGGAGGCTGCGGTTGGAACTGGCACCGTGCTGACGTGTGTCGAGCGATCTGGACTGCGTGCTCCGGTGTGGCTTTCGGAAGATTGTGGCCAAGTGAGAATAGATTGTGAGCAAGAATTGCGTGAATTTGTGCGGACAAATTTACCAACACCGACCATTGCTTCTCCTATTTCAAACACGCAAACGTGAAATGGGAGTGCTTAGTTGTAATTTCGAGAATCAGACACGCGAGTAAATGCGGTAGCTTGTTCATTAGCCATATAGGGTCAAGGTCAACTACATGACCTTGGTGGCGAATAAACGGATGAATGCACTATCGTCATTTGTAACGGAAAGCAAGACATTCAATTGTTGCGTGTCATTCGCATGTGCCACATGCATTTGCTATGCGGGCAGCTTTAAAAATGCTACCTGATAAGTTGGAGGAAGAGGAAGGTCAAGGTCGCATCTGGGCAACCTTATCAAAAATTCATTGCTCGGAAACTAATGCGTAGATTTGAATGAACAAATTTGCATTCAACGGCTCTGGGACATGCGATCTTGCAAGACTGCAGTAGTAATAAAAAACAATATATTTATTGCGAAACAATATATCAGTATTGCATGTTACTTTTGCATTGGATATGCATGTAAGTACATTTTGCACATGTATGTACCGAGCATACAGCGGATGCAAACCGTACACAACAAAATGTGTGACGCAGATCACATGATATACCACGTGTCAGACATTTAAACACATCCGGTCTGAGCAGTGGCGCAACAATATTTTTTTTAGGCGGCACCGAAAATCAAATCTGATTTCATATGGAAAAATCTGACCACGATTTCAGTGCACGAAGGGCGCCAAAAGTTTCAAGCTTTGTGTTCCAGAATCCACAACTTTTTGCTTGATCATATGTTGTATTTAGGGGCCTCCTCCCTCCCCTGGCTGCGCCTCTGGGTCTGGGTCCTTTTTACAAATCGCACACGAGAAGATTGCCGCTTGTAGTCGTGCTGGCCAATCAATTCCCAATTCCGTATCAATTCCGTATAATCAAATCAATGGCCAATAAATCAATTCCGCGCAGCGACCCCTGGAGCCGCCACTGGCATGGCTGAAACCACTAACGCCAGCACCACTGCCACTACCGCCGCACCGCACCGCAAAACAATCGTCCAGCTGTCGCCGTCCCACATGCAACTTACCTACCAATTGTCTCTCAGCTGCCATGCACCGACATCAAATATCTTCATTCGTTCGATTTCTGTGTCAATTTGTGAGCACCATTGCGTTTTTGTTTCAAATCGGCAAACATGATGTCAGTGTGAGGTCACTCACCCTGACCTATCATGACCTTGTAGTTTTCACTTCGGCAGGAGCCGTAAAATTGAATATTCGGCAGCTATGGAAAATGTCGTGCTCTCGAATGTCCTGCTCGTCGAAGAAAATCTCTCGACGAGTTTTCACGTTCTCACGAATACTCGACCGGGGGCTGACTTGACCCCCTCCCCCCCGATCAATGCCGGGTTAACTGACGAACCTAGGACTTCGCCAGGGGAGGACGAAATTTGGAGGGTGTCCATTGGGCGAAGTTGATGGGAAAAAACTATCGTGTGGCGCACTCGAGTTCCCCTTAGAGAGGCACTTTTTGCTTAGAGGAACGCCTTCGGCCGAATAATTGAAGGTGGGAGGTGCACTCGAGCATCATGGAATTGGCCTCGTCCCCATAGAGATCATTCCAAGGATGTCGCGTCTCCAAGGGAACACCTTTCGGGTCGGGTCACAGTGTAGGGCCGCGGGCTGGGCCGTTTCGGGCCGGGTAACGTCGAGTGCGTGCTGCGATAACGGCGCTCTGACATCTCGCTGCCGTGGATAACGCACTGCTGGAGTGGCCACTCGGCCTCCGTGTCAACGCATGTGCAAGATTTTAGATAGCGGCGCTGCCGGAATCGGCCACATTTGAGTCTTGTGGCTGGGGCGATTTGCGGAGATCGGTTGACATTGCTGACCGGCTGACCACCCTCTGGAGGATTGCCTGACCGGCTGACCGCCCTCTGGAGGATCGCCTGACCGGCTGACCACCCTCTGGAGGATAGCCTGACCGGCTGACCACCCTCTGGAGGATAGCCTGACCGGCTGACCACCCTCTGGAGGATAGCCTGACCGGCTGACCACCCTCTGGAGGATCGCCTGACCGGCTGACCACCCTCTGGAGGATAGCCTGACCGGCTGACCACCCTCTGGAGGATCGCCTGACCGGCTGACCACCCTCTGGAGGATCGCCTGACCGGCTGACCACCCTCTGGAGGATCGCCTGACCGGCTGACCACCATCTGGAGGATCGCCTGACTGGCTGACCACCATCTGGAGGATCGCCTGACTGGCTGACCACCCTCTGGAGGATCGCCTGACCGGCTGACCACCCTCTGGAGGATCGCCTGACCGGCTGACCATCAATTTTCTGGCCCCTCGACCCCCTCCAGCGATGCATTGAAGGGTTAACCAAATTGGAAGGCCTTAGTAATTGTCCCGAGTTATTTTTTAGCAACCGTTTCTGACAGCGTAACACTTGCGTTAAGCTCCCAACAACTCTGCTGGTCCTTAAAACTGCCCCTGAATTATCCATACACACGTCCAATTTACCAGTCATTCACTCCTTTCGTTCTCACCAAGCCATTTCGCATCTCTGACAAAACTAGGATACCTACAATTTCTCTCCCTCATTGGCGCGTGAACCTTCAGCAGGTCCTACTTTCTTCGATCGCTGGTTAGGACTTACAAGCCACAATTAAGTGTATATTACCCGTGCTTAGGTCTGAACTGCGACTGACTGTCGCGACACTCTTGGCGGCGAATTATTCATTTATATTTTCTTTAGTGGCTTCAAATTCAAAGTTGGGTTACACTGAGCAGCGGTGTTCTGCCAGTTCGTACTCGCTCTGATGCTGGGAGTCGGGAATTAGCGGTCGGCTTTCCCAAGTGTTCCTCAGTCTGCGCTATGCCTGGACATATGCGCTGAAGCTTGCGACCGGAAGCCACCAGAAGGCGGTCTTGAGCTGCACCTCGGTCGGTGCGGTTTCCCAATCGGCTTTCTAACGCATCAGTCCTTGAGTTGTGTGGCGGAGGGGATCAATTAAATCTCCTGCCTGTGTCAGGATCTTATGAGGAAACCACCTCAATCCCCTGCCTGTTCCTCATCCTTGGTCTTATGGAACGCTACAAGCGTCTTTTCAGCCTCTGATAAAACCACGCAGCCTGCTGGATCAGCGGGTGGTATTGGCTCCTGTTCCTGGCGGCCTCGATCGGCCCTACGCACGTGGCCTGGGGCGCTTTCGGAGGCCTGGCCAGGCAAGGTGGTACACAGCTCCTCGGTCGCGGCGTTGGATCGTGGATTGGCTAGTCGGAACGTGTCCACCTGAAGGCGGGGAGGCGAGTCGGCGGAATAGTTCGCACGGACACACTCGCGCGCACCGACACACGTGTGTGGAGGTGGTGGGTGGCCTCCGAGAACAGAACGTGGCGCGGGCGGGACGGCAGCGGTGCGTCTCGGGACCAACCGCGGGCCCTGGCGCGGCTGTTAACCAGACGGTCCTATCGTCTGGTCAGAGTAGGAGGTGACTATCAAATGCCACGTATGCCCAGCGCCATGTATGGATATGGCCTGGCATGACGGCGGCTGGTCATCTCAGCCGCCTCACAGAGCGACCCCAGCCGAGCAGCGGTGGAGCGGTGCTGCATGTGGGTGGCTGGACTGGTCCAGACCTGTCCAGTCGCGCTAAGTACTGCTGTGCTGGGTGGACAGACCTGTCCAGTCGCGCTAAGTACTGCTGTGCTGGGTGGACGGACCTGTCCAGTCGCGCTAAGTACAGCTGTGCTGGGTGGACGGACCTGTCCAGTCACGCTAAGTACTGCTGTGCTGGGTGGACGCGTCCAGTCACGCTAAGTACTGCTGTGCTGGGTGGACAGACCTGTCCAGTCGCGCTAAGTACTGCTGTGCTGGGTGGACAGACCTGTCCAGTCGCGCTAAGTACTGCTGTGCTGGGTGGACAGACCTGTCCAGTCGCGCTAAGTACTGCTGTGCTGGGTGGACAGACCTGTCCAGTCGCGCTAAGTACTGCTGGGCTGGGTGGACGCGCTAGTCTGCCACCGTGACCGGCACTTCTAGTCCGTCCGCGCGGCTCAGAAGCATCGGGGATATATCGTAACGGGGATATATCATAACATCCAGAGTTCATTTAGTGCCAAAGTTCATAACATCCAAAGCTCACAAGGTCCGAGGATCATGGCGTCCAAAATGCGAAATAAAGTCCAAAATTCATCGCAGCTGATTGATGCTCCGGGAACCAGGGCTCAACCCCGGAGGAGGTGACGGTGCAACATTTCCACTTGTATTCATGCAACTAGGTGAATTTTCGCATGCGAGGTCTTTAGCTCCGCCCTGCATTCATTTTTAACCCGCGCCGTCATTCCGGTCAGATCCTCACACCCCGTCTCGAGGGGGGCGGTCAGTAACCCCCCTCTAAAATCCAAACTATGCATCGCACGAAAATGAAAGAGGTGCCATCGGAAAGCGCTCGACGAGTAGGGTTCGGGTCCACCCCAAAAACAATTTCCCCCCAGAAGTGACGTCACCAGGGGGATAGATTTTTCACGACTTTTCACGATTTACATTATGTTTTTGGCTCTGGGGAGTTCATTTTGGGGACGTATGAAAAAAGCAAGCAAAATTTATTTGGAATGAGAAAAGAACAGCGAGATCGACCAGGGCTTTAAATTTTTTGGACCCCCAAAAATAACAATTGTATTTTTTTATTTCAAAATTTTTAGTTTTCAAGTTTTCTTTAATTTTCCTTTTCCAATGGATAGAGCAGACCGAGAAACATTGTTGGAAGTTAACTTCCCCAATACAAAATGCTTACTTTAGGCAAAATCATCTATTTGAACTGCGATTTGACAAGTACGCAAAATTTATATGTAGTCAAAAACGAAAACAATCTACTGGTACGTTATGTTGCATCTCTAAAGATAAGCAAACGCTGAAAGTTTCATTAAAATATCTGTGTCCGTTAAAGCGTGACGACTGGTTGAATGTTTTTGGAGGTGACCTCATTTGACCTTGACTAACTTGTTGACCCTAGATGATCTGACTTCAAAATTTTGAAAGAGCATGTCAAATTGATGTGGGAAAGATATGCCAAATTTGGGCGCACTGTCTCGCGCCGTTCGTCCACTATCCGCGGAAAATCCTGAAGGGGGCGGTTGAAGACTCCCCCCACCCCCGAGACAGGACGGGTTAAGGGCGCGTAGCAACATAAACACTCAAGGCAACCCGCGTATCACATACACATGGAGATTCGACAACCCCTATTCCTCTGCTGAAATTCCGCTTATTGACTGGTTCGCGACACAGTTTATGCACGATCACGGCCAATGGCGCTCGTCTTCACTGGGTGGCCGGCGGGCCGTGCGATCGGGAAGTGGTTCGAATGATGTGAGTGTTGAGCCCGGAACATCTTGATTAAATGGCAACGCTCTAACTACGCTGCCACACGGCCACCCCGTCCCTGCGCTTTTGGAACTGGGCCTCGCTTGTATGTCACCGTCACGACCTTGAATTGAGTAGATGCAAAAGTGTATTCGCTGCCGAGAGTTAAGCTGAACACGAGGGAACTTTAGCACGGTGGCGACATGGTTGCTGTCGCCGACAGACACTGCATGTCGCGCTGTGGTCTGCCGGTCGCGGGCAGCCGCGACATCGGGCTGGACGTCGCATGTTCCAGCGACGACGTGTTTGCTCTGACCGGCGGGGTGGCCCGGTCGCCTCGCTCGTATTGCTCCGCGTATTTGCTGAACGCCGGCCGCGCCGCAGGTGCGGGGTGTTTATGCAACCGATTGACCCCATTCTCTCCTTGTCTCAGCTGGTCCTTACCTTGATATATATGCGGCGCGTCAACACATGTGGCTCTCTCTTCTTCTTCTGTCATCTTCGTCAAGCGCACTGCACCTCTGTCGTCTCGCCGCCGCCGATACAGAAATGGGTGCTTTGAGCCAGTGTCGGAGTGATGAGTGATACAGTGAGTGACCGGTGGAAGTAAATTGATGAACCACGTGCAGCGCTGCTCGTGACTGCTTGGTCATCCAGCCTGACTCTGTTTTCCTGCATTCTTTCCACGTTTTTCGGATTCCTTCATTTCTTAATGCCACTGTTCTCTTGAATTGGATGGTCTCCTTTAGCACTTTTGAATTAGAGTGTTCTTGGCTAGGTTCATGCTCTTTCAGGCTTTTTCATGCCACCCAGGATTTTTCCATGGGGGACCCGGACCGAAAAGGGCACTTGGGCGGCTCCAAAAGGGCACTTGACCGGCTCCAAAAGGGCACTTTGCGGCCCGGGGCACACTGGAAGGTTTGTTGACCGGGGGGAGGGCGTGAATTTTCCATGCCGCATAGGACAGGAAAGGGCACAGGGGAATGTCATTTTTAGGCCAAAATGGCAGTTTGGGGCCAAAGGGCACCTTTGGCACAGGCGGGGCACATAAGGCGGGTGATTTTTGGGCAAATTTGGGACATTCCGGCAAAGAGGGCACTTTTCGGTCAAAAGGGCACTTTTTGCCAAAAGGGCACTTTGGTCTCATGGGGGGCCGGGGCCCCTGCCCCCCCCCTCCGGTGCGCCACTGTGCTCTTTTGAATTGGAGGGTTCCTTCACTCTTGAATTGGAGTGCCCTTAACTAGGTCCATGCTCTCTTGAATTGAAGGGTTCCTTTGTCTCCCTGGAATTGGGGAGCTCTAACCTACAACCTCTATTATTACTTCCACCTACATTTAGGTTACTTCGATTATTTCTCTATATTCTCCTATCATACAGCTTTTCGACCTCTCACATTACAATGATTTGTTCCTTTTCCCAATGTCATCTACATCATTTCCTTTCACATGTGATTTTCTCTCTCTCATACCCTCTTATGCCCTTTCATTTGTGTGCGCCTGGGTCGTTCTACCCAATACTGCAAGGTGCCACCCACACATATACAGTCCATTATCAGCAGTTGAACACGGCATCCGCAACATTTTGGTCCTCCGGGCCGTATCAACCCAGCGTCAAGTGAGAGGAAGCACTCTGAAAGTAGAAGACGTCCAGTTGACCACTGCACTGCATAAGCAACTCTCAACATCTCCTTGGCCTTGTGTTGAGTCGCTCGATTGGGAGCTGAAGACACAATGGATAAGATGGAGGCTCCGGGGGAGCTAATATGGCGAGTTCGGCCGGCAACGGGAAGCCGGTGCCACAAGATGCCGACGCTGCAAAAAAAACAGGGGAGAGGTGGCTAGCGAATCGAAATCCCTGAAGCTTCATTGTCGACGTAAGGCTGCTACATTTACGCACGCGTCCAATACGGCAGGAGCACAAATCTGTCAACGGGCGGACGGCGACGAACTGACGATGCGTCTGGAGGATCTGAACGCGGCGCTGGACGGCTATATGGAAGCCAATGACGCACATGCTGACCAGCTGGATGACGTGTATGAATTCAAGGAAGCAGAAGAGTATGCCTCCAGACCAGCGGCACGTCACTCTGGCATGGCAGTTAAGATTAGGCATGCGGCTATTCAGCAGCCGGCATGAAGCACTCCGTCCCATCCGAGAGAGAGAGAGGCGGCAGTCATCCGGTGCACGCCGCGAAGCAAGCAAGATAAGTGTGTCTCCCGCCTCGCAAAGTTCAAGGGCCTCGGTGGCCTCAAAAGAAGCCGAGATTGCCACAGAACTAAATTACCTCGAAGTCTCTCTGAAGGCAAGACAGGAAAGGGAAATGAAAGTCAGATGCGTTGTAAGACCAGGAAGAAGAGACGGAAGAGATGAAAAGTGCGTAAGGTGCAGAAAGAAGCGTGTAACGTTAGGCGTCAGACGCTATGTTAATGTGTACATCAGGGGATCTCCAGGGAAGAATGAAAACAGGTAGGTTCCTGATACCATTCAATAACTCTGAAACATGCGCCCGCCACAAGCGAGCCCGGATGCTCACTAGTATATGCGCGATGAATATAGTTACAATTTATGAAACTCTGCCTCCATAAATATGATGCGAAATGTATTTATGAAAATTAGCTTGCCTCCAGACGTTCATTTCACCGCAATTTACAGTGGTATATTGTACATGTTGTTACTTTGCGTATTGCTTTTTCGAACTATACACCAAAGATGGCCGCCGCCGGCGGTGCCGCCGGCGGCTCCCGGCCCGTCTCCGTCCGTACGCCGCATTCACAATATGGTGGCGTGCGGACCATTCCCTGAATGTTAATGTGCCCCAACACCAATGTTACGGGAAGATTGTCAAATTGTAAATGATCGGCGATGTGCCTGGCATGAGTTGCGCCGCCACTGTAGTTGAGGCCAACAGGTTTTCTCGATATTGTTTAGGAGCATTACGCTTATGGGCGTTGAATGGAAAGAATGCATCTAGAACCATGAATTTCTCCTATACCATTTTGGCGTCCAGAGCCGATGTTGCTATGCGACATCGGCGCTGCCATTCGACGTCGACGTGGCTTGTTATGCAGTATCAGAAAGCGAAGCAATCGAATTATTGTTTTTTTAAGAACGAAGGCCAAGCTGATTCTTCAGTCGCCTATTTTTTCGTTTTCTCTCGAACCTATTCAAATCTGATATCAAGCAATGACCAGTGGTAAGCACTCGAGTAAAATTTTTAACTGGGCATTCAAGGTCAAAGGCTTGATTGAGTTCTGCGATGCCCTCGCGTTTCACCGCTACGGCTTCAATTTGCAGAAAATGGATGTCATTCGTGTTGTGTCATTTGTGTTGTCTTGTGCAGTATCAGAACGTTGATATTTCGAAATATTCGCGACGGTTCAAAACTCAAGCTGATTTCTTGTTTTGCCTCAGATCTGTTTTTAGCGGTTTTCCCCAAGCCTACCTAGATCCACTATCAAGCAACAGCCCATGGTGAACCCTCGAGTAACATTTTTAAAGCGGGATAAGTCAAGGTCAAACCTCAAGGTCAAAGGCTAGTTTGAATTTTTCAAAGTTCTCGCGATTCGTCGCTATGAGTTTAATTTGCACCAAGTGGGTATCATTCAACGTGGCTTGTGCCGTATTATAATGATATCAAATAAAACTAATTTCTAGGGTCAAAGGTCAAACCAATTTCTTTGGTCGACTCGCACTTTTTTCTTCGTCCTAACCTATCCACATCTGGTACCAAGCAATTGCCGTGGTACACCTCAAGCAACATTTCAAACCGGAACATGTCAATGTCAAGCCACAAGACCGAAGGTTAGCTTAAATTGTTCGACGTCCTCGCGCCTCGTCGCTATGTCTTCAGTTTTCATCAAGTGGGTTCATTGGACGTGCGTGTCGTACTCTAGCAAACTGTTCAGAAATCGCATTAATTTTGAAAGTCAAAGGTCGAAATTATTTCTTCGGTCGCCCGCGTTTCTTCGTTTTCTCCCAAAGCTGCCCATGCTTGGTATCAAGAGATAGCCCATGGGCATCCTTCGAGCAACATTTCAACCCGGGACATGTCAGATCAACCCTCGAGGTCAAAGATTAGTTTATTTTTCAGAGTCCTCGCGTTTCGTGGCTATGGATTCAATTTGCATCATGTGGGTGTCATTCGACCTGACATGCCGTACGGTATCGGAATGTTAAGATATCGAGATAATTTCAAAGGTGTCGAAGGTCCGGCATGTGTACAATGATTGAGTGTAATAGGAGTAGGAGGGTTAAATCTACTTGTGTTTGCAGACGTTGCGATAGGAAGCTCTCGCATCCTATATGACTAGGAATCCGTCATAAACTACCCGGACGGTGCTGTCTTCGCTGGTTTTTAATTTACACTGCCACATTGCTGTTTCGGACATATCAAATATAAAACCTTTCTTTCCAAGTTGTCCGCTTTCCTCTTAATGGTTCAACGGAAGTTGTTAAATTTGCAAGAGAAGCCACATGTGAATTCGTACAATTTTGTGACTAGCCGGAGTTCATAACCGCGAGAGAGCAATGTTTTAATCAGGGGTATATCCAGGGATTGTCATGGGATTGTCATGTCTGGAGGTGTGATATTTCTTTTGAGCGGCGACGCTGCGAAAGCACCTGGAGGGGCGTCTCTTGGCTGCAAAATTCGAGGGGGCGGAGTGCACTCAGCCCTTCCCGAAGAGGCGCCTTTCCTACCGAGGGGTGCCTATTTACTTCATAGGGACGCCTCCGGCTGAAAAAAATCGAGCTGGTACAATGGAACCATTCCAGAGGGACGCCATCTTCCACGTGGGGGTACATGCCCTCAGTGGCAGACCTTTTATCCGCCCTGGTTATCATTGGAACGAAATGTGTCCCCGTAAAACAGGAAAGTACGGGAAAGGTAATTGGCATGTCAATTTTTGTCTTCATAAACCATCGTCCAATATTTTTTTCTGCTGCAAGAGGGCAACGTTTAACATATTTACAGCATTTCTCTATGGTGATCGTGCAACCGGGTCCAGCACATACGACATAAAGCTAGATGTTAATAGTTAGTGGTAAGTAGCGAAACTTGTTAATTTTTGTGGAACCTAAGTCCCCAAATTATCTTCTTTTTAAAAATGGTAAATCTGACAAATTGAAATACATTGAGCATTGAATTGAAGTGTCTGAAAATGGCATTGAAAAATAAGTGGTTGAAATCCAAATATTTTTTTCTGAAGAGGGTAGGCGGGGCTAGGCTCCTCTATCCTGTTCAAACTTACCGCGTCCCGGGTCTGTCCCACTCAACCCAATGTCGAATCCGTGGTTACACCTATGAGGACACGAACCATTCGTAGCAGCCTCTCTAAGCAACGAGACTGATACTCTTCTACCGATCGTCCAAGTCCGTGTTCACGGAGACAACTGACTGGAAGATCTCCTGGACGTCGGAGCGCAGATGTCCTGCAGGAGCTGGGAGTCGCGGGTCAGCGTCGCCAGCTCTGCACACGGCATGCAGAGGGTAGCGGCGCACAGCGGCCATCTGAGCGGGTCCACCTGACGATCAGCTCCCTCGGCGCTGACAGGAGGAAGGGGCACATCAGTGCTCCCGAAGCTTGGTGCGTGCGATCACTGAATGTAGCTGCCACCAGCGCCGTTCAGTTGCTCTCGCGCCGTTCCCAGGTCGGACGCGGCGCCGACGCCCCCTCCCGGCTGCACCCACAGGTCGCCCGGATTGTGCGTTCGTTCCGTAGGTGTCTGCGAGTGAGTGTAGAGCGGCTGGAACCGATCTGCAACCATCGCGATTGATCGCTCCGTTTCGAACGTCTCGTCGGCCTCCGCGACGACGGACCCGGTTCTGGTGAGGGAGCGAGTCTGCTGCGTACTACAGCCTTGTGTGGCTACTTCCTTCTTCTGCTTCATCACCATGCTGTCATCCCATCGTGACCTTCTGCGCTTGCTCGTCCTCCTCCATATTCTGCATGCCCTGGTGGCCGTTGTCCCGCCCATAAGTCGTCCGCTGCCGTCGGCCGGCCGTCAGCGCAGGAGCTGTGGCGGTCCGGCTGACCCTGAGGTCGGCCGTTGCCGGTCACCAGCTGACCAAGTGATGGCCTCGGGCGGTTTCATTGTCAATGTCCCCCCGGCTAGTCAGTGACCACTGGTTTTCACTGCCGGCCACAGTACAGACAGACCGACCTGCTGCTCGCACTGTATTCGACTGACCCTCCATTCGCGATTCCACATGACCGCACCTCCCGGCCCTCGCCACCGCCCCAGGCCGTAGTGGCCAGGTCACTGCCCAATGGCGGCGGTGGCGCGGCCGGTCCGGAGAGGCGCAGTCTCCCTGACATTGCCCTCTCTCACCAAAAGGACTTCTCATAGAATGACGATATCACGATTAATGATGCGGACGCGATCATCAACCGGGGACATCCCGTACGATCAGATCGGTCCGCACGTCGTCTCATGCAACAGCGTGACACGCAAAACATACATGTGCATGCCAACCGTCTACTTGGTCACCATGCACAAATATGTGGGTACATAGTTCAGGTCTTCCCATCGTAGTGCCACCGTTCACCTAACAACGCACAACGGAATCACATGACAAGGGCAATACCCTACCCATGGCGCTCTGCAAAGCCCTCCACGTTTTTCACATTGGTACGCCGGACCTTTCCCTTCCCATCCGTATAGTATGTGCGGCGTTCCACACAAGGATACAACAACAAATGGGCCTAATCAAGGGTCATCCATCTTAGATCTGACCCCGAAATTGTGACACCAAATTCTGTCAGAGTCTGACATCGAAATTGCTCGGGTTGTCTCTCGAGCTCAGCCAACTCAAATATGCCATCATGGCACTTAACGAGACCCGGCTAAAGCCTGCCAGACCAAACCGGCTGCTGGTTCTGCCGGGCTACCAACTCTACCGAGCGGACCGGCCTTGCAATCGTGGCTTCGGTGGTGTGGCCGTGGCCATCAGAGACGGCATAAGCGCGACTCCGCTCAATGTGACTGTGCCACCATGATCCAACAGCAGGCTCGTGTCATTGGGTCTGTTCCGGCGCCCTCGTCCGTAATAGATTGAGCTCCGGCTAGTAGAGGTCTTTCCAGATCGAGGCGCGGGACCGACCGGTAGAGTTTCGTCCTTTAATCAGCTGTTGGCGGTGGTGTGGTTGTAGTGTTATTTGGCGCATATGTGCAAATCGGTGGTATTCTCGGTCGCCTGCTCCCATCGTGCATGTAACAGTGCCGATATTTTTATTGACTGATGTACTTACTTGCTGTTGTGGAGGCCCAATGAATCATATTGTGCAGCAACTATTCGAGGATGATTAAACACGCTGCAAGCTGTGTTTTCTGATTCCGACTCCGACCGGGAAGGTGACGCACAGTGGATGACGATGGCTTGTGCTCCAAAATCATTCATTCTGGGGGCGGATCCAGACAATTTCAAACGCTGATGAGGTAGGTATTCGTCTGGAGGGGAGTCATTTCCTAGGAAGGTCGCTGTTGCAGTAGTCCCTCGACGCTCTCGTTCAGTGGAATATTCATTAAGCCGCGGAAGGGGATCGCACTGGAGCATACTGAATGCGCGTCTTTTACTCCGAGCGGGGCACCTTGGTGCGAAAGACCGTTTAGCGAGGGGCATTCGAGTAGTACGGTGTAATGGGCGCTAACTGACCAAACCTGGTCGATGCGCCCTAAAACTCAAATAACCAACTAACTAGTACGGTGTACTTTACGGGTTACCCGTTTGGGCAGGTGTGTTGCTTTATACATTTGTGGGTGGACAAGTGCCACTTAATGTTTGCTTATCCCCAAATAATTTTAGCTGCTAGTATTGGATCCTATGGTGTGTGCTCTCCAGTCCACTTTGACCTGGCCTTCACATGCCCCAATAATTTTCGTAGTTATTTAAAGTCCATGCATCAGAGAGAAACCACCTTCCCATGTGGTTCGCACACGGAGCTCCTCCATTAGCGTCTGATGCATACATGGATGCAAACGAAAAGCATGGATGCATACCAGTAAGCATGCCCCCTCAAAGGTAGGCGAATTGGCGTGCATGTTTGAACCTACAAGTTACCCATCAAATTTAAATCTCCCATCTCCAATTTCCACTTTGACATCGAATACTCCTGAAGTGCACTGGAGGCAAAGTTGTGTAATTGGTGGCATAACACATGGCGACTGCTCATATCCATCACATATCCCATGTCTCTTGGATTTCCTCCCCAAAAAAGCTGCAAAATAAAGAAAGAGCGAATTATGCAACCTAATGACTGTGCTCCTGGCCTAAGCCAGGTTAAAAAATATTTCATTCTGAACGCCACTGTTGCGGCACGTTTGTCGTACTCCGACTTTACTCTTCCCCAACTGCCGACCGGCCGGATTAGATTTTCCTCATCCGATGGAGGTTCAATGATGATAAACCAGTTCCGGATGAGGCGCTGGAGCGACCGGTAGAGGAAGTGGACGCTCAACATATTCCGGTCGAGGTCGCCGGAACATACCCATTGTGGACTGTGGTGGAGCCGGATGGCAAGCGTGAGTTTATCCTCGGCACAGTCTACCGCCCTCCCCGGCGCAATGGGACAGACTTAACCCGCACCGTACCGGGTGGGGGGTCACTGACGACCCCCTAAGGTTTTCCGCGGACTGTGAAAGAACGGCGCACGGCAGCGCGCCGAAATTTAGCATACCCTTTCCCACGTCAATTTGGCATGCTCTGTCAAAATTTCGCAGTCAGGCCATCTAGGGTCAATGAGTTAATCAACGTCAAGTGAGGTCACCTCTAAAAGATTAAACCATTCGTCACGCTTTAACGGATACAAATATTTGAATGAAACTTTTAGCATTTGCTTATCTTTAGTGATGCAACAAAACGCACGAAAGGAATTTTTATTTTTTCTCGTTTTTGATAACTTATTAGTTCTCCATATTTGCCCTTTAGAGTTAAAATCGAACGTTCTGGATAAAGTAAACACTTTAAGGGGGCAAGTTGACATCGGACAGCATTTTTCGGTCCCATGTACCCATTTCGGTCCCATGTCTCGTGGGGGTCTTCAACCGCCCCCCCTCAGGTTTTTCGCGGATAGCGGACGAACGGCGTGCGGCAGCGCGACCAAATTTGGGATACCTTTTCCCACAGCAATGTGACATGCTGATTACATTTATATTAGGTCAGGTCATCTAGGGTCAACGAGTTATTCAAGGTCAAGTGAGGTCACCTCCAAAAAGTTAAACCAGTCGTCACGCTTTAATGGATGCAGATATTTTAATGAAACTTTCAACGTTTGCTTATCTTTACGGAAGCAGTAAAACTTACGAGTGGAATTGTTTTTTCGTTTTTGACTACATATAAATTTTGCGTATTTGTCAAATTGTAGTTTAAATACAGGATTCTAGCTAAAGTGAGCATTTTTTACAGCAAGTTGACTTCCAACTACGTTTCCCGGTCTGCTCTACCCATTGGAAGAGGAAAATAAAAAACGTGAAAACTCAAAATTTTGAAAGTCCCAAAAAATACAATTTTTGTGGGAGGAGGCGGGGGGCAACAAAATTATAACACTGGGCGATTTCGCTGTCCCTTTCTCATTCCAAACAAACTTTGTTTTTTCATATACCCCTCAAAATGAACTCCCAGAGTCAAAAACATAATGTAAGTCTTGAAAAGTGAAAATCTAGCCCTCCTGGTGCCGTTACTTTTGGGGGAAATTGTTTCGGAGAGTGGACCCGGACCCTACTCATCGAGCGCTTTCCCATGATACGGCTTTCGTTTTCGTGCGATACTTAGTTTAAATTTTAGTGGGGGCCTTCAACCGCCCCCCCCCCCGAGACGGGGTGCGAGGATTTGACCGGAGAGACGGCGCGGGTTAAAAAAGGAAGATTAAAGAAAACTTGAAAACGCAAAATTTTGAAATTGAAAAAAAAACACATTTTGAATTTTGGGTGGCTAAAAATTGTAGGGTACTGGATGATTTCGTTTTCCTTTTCTGATTCAAAATATTTGTTTTCTTCAAATCTCCCTTAAATGAACCCCAAGAGCCACAAACATGATGTAAGTCGTAAATCTCTAGGGCCCCTAGTGACGTCACTTTTGGGGGAATATTTTTGGGCGTGGTGTCTGGCCCTACTCGTCGGGCGCTTTCCGATGACACCTATTTCATTTTCGTGCGACGGTTAGTTTGGAGATTAGAGGGGGTCTCTATCGACCCTTCCCCGGGACGGAGTGTGAGGATCTGACGGAAGAGACGGAAGGGCCGGGTTAAAGGCGGACTTCTCCGGTCTAGAGTCCCAATGCGAGCGAGTTTGCATTGATCACCCTTCGTGTAAAGTGATCATCTGTGGCGACCTGAATTGCAATCTTACAAAGCCTGATGGTGACTCTGCGAAAAATATGTTCAACAATTTTTCGTCTGATTACTCACTGCAGCAAGTTATGAAGACACTTACCTATTAAAGCGGTTCTCTGCCACATGTTTTTTATAGCGAATTGTCCACCTTCTTGTCACATGCTATGGTTCGCGATTTTACCATTTTTAGCCCGCACACATTTATTCGATTTTTATTGATATTCTGCGCAGCCGTCCTGCGTGTCGCACCGTGCATCTCGTAGCTTGCGCCGGATTGACCTAGCTGCTTTATATCGTGACCTGGTTTGTGTGGATTGTTGGAGTATTTTATTCAATCACGTTGAAGTGGAATGCTTTCTTGTGTCGCTTTTACCGATTTTTGACCGACACGCTCCAGTTAGGCTGATGTGCATTCGAAACCCTAGCGCCCCACCGTTGTCTGACAGAACTAGAGATATAATGGCCGGCCGCCGGGAGGCGCTGCGTTACCCAGGTCACGACTCTGCTGCTTACAGCGAGCTCAACAGACAGGTACGCTCTGCCATTCGACGCGACACCCTTGACGATGTGCAGAGGCGTGTCCAGGAGAGCAAACGTGGGGGCATATGACAGTGCATTAGGTCCACCGTTGTTGATGCCAAGTGCCACCGTTGAGTTCAGCATGAACAGCTCATCGGGGCGGACGGCATCGGCGTGGGTATGATCTGGCTGAGTTTTGACGTCATTGGCAGCGCGCTTCTGCATTTGGTCAACTCTACCCTCGCCACTGCTGACATACCCATCTCCTGGAGACACTCCATAGTTTATCCCATCTTTAAATCTGATGACCATACCAGCCCATCCAACAATCAGACCATCTCTATTGTCCTGATCACTGCCAAAATTGTGGAGCATGCAGTCCACCAGCAGCTCTTTGCCTGCCTATCCAATAGGCACCTCCTCTCTCCAACCCAGCATGGATTCCGCCCCCGTCATTCAACGGAGACCGCGATGATATCCATATCCGACCAGATCCTGTCGGCCAATGACCATAATGAGATGTCCCTCCTTTGTCTCCTGGACTTGAGCGAGTGCTTTGATCTGATACATCATTCAAAATTTTGGACAAAATTAAGCCAGCACGGTAGTGACACTTCATGGTTTTCGGCCTATCTGAAAGAGCACACCCAGAATGTCAGCCTCACTGACAGTCTGGGTCGCAACTTAAAATCTATGCCACTTCCAAACATCATCGGAATTTGCAAAGGCTCATCTCTCGGCCCCTTGCTCTACTGCATCTTCGCCAACGACCACAGTCTGTTCGCTGAAGCCGCAGTGGTCGTTCAGTATACAGATTACACACAGATTTCGGTCACCGGAAACAAAACTCGCATCCACAGCGTCGCTGCCGAGCTGGAGAACGTCCTGGCCTCCCTCGACGTTCGGTTCCACGGCAGCGGTCTGAAAGTAAATGCGGAGAAAACCCAGCTGATGGTCTTTGGTAGCCAACAAAACGGGCACAATCTCGCCAACTTCACGGTACGGTTTCGAGATCAACAATTACTCCCCTGTTCGGAAGTAAGAAATATAGGGCTCACTTTTGATCGCATCCTCAGCTGGGATATTGATCCTCAGCTGCGACATCGATCGCATCCTTCGCATCGCGGTCTCGATCTGCCGCAGTACAACGGCGGTCAAGTAAAGCTGCTGCTCGAGGCCAACGTCACCGAAGGGTGCTCCAGAATGAGGTTTGGATGGGTGGCCCGAACCAGCCGGTTGCCATGAGGACACACTTTGGCTGGACTCTGACGGGGTCAGTATCGGCTCTGGTGCCCAGCAGCAAGCGCCATGTCATGTTCTTGCGACAACAGCCGGAAGAAGATGAAGATCAGCCAGCCATTGTCAACGAGTGGTGGTCCACGGAGGCCTTCGGGACGAAGTAACGCGAAACGACACCACGGTCGGCAAACGACAACAGGGCGCTCACCCTACTCGAAGAGAACACCAAGAGGATCGAAAGACGTTACACGACGGGCCTGCTGTGGAAAGAAGACAACCCAACTTTTTTATGAGCAACAAATTTCAGACCATTCAGCGGCTGCAAGCCACTGAAAGAAAGCTCAGTAAACAACCGGATGTAGCTGAGAGCTATCAAGCCACGATCGAAGCATAGTCACCGACGGTCACACCCGGAAGCTGACACCTCAAAAAGCGGAAGTGCTCAGATCCCTTGAGCTGGTTCTTCGCCACTAAAGACAAATACAAAGACAAATACATATCTTCAGGTCATCCACAATAAACTCGTGGATATTTCAGTCTATTGCCGAGTTTTAAAACAGATGTCACGGGAAAAATGGCCGTCACAGGCAGTACGTTGCTGCTGAGTAGCTCTGTCGGCAGCTGTTTGTGTGTGTGTGTGTTCGCCATGTGCAGTCAAGCACAGGGTGAGTGATGTTGTCTACAGACTCTGCATGTCGCGCCGTGGTCTACCTCTTCCGGGCAGCAGCGACATCTGGCTGGACGCCGCATGTCCAGAGACGACGTGTTTGCTCGACCGGCGTTGTGGCCCGGTCGCCTCGTTCGTATTTGTTCCGCGTGTTTGTTGAACGCCGGCCGCGGCACAGGTGCGGGGTGTTTATGCTACACGTTGACACCTTTCGGTCTTGTCTCAGCTGGCCCTTACCTTCATATATAAGCCGGGCGTCAACACATGTGGCTCTCTCTCTCTCTCTCTCTCTCTCTCTCTCTCTCTCTCTCTCTCTCTCTCTCTCTCTCTATCTTCTTCTTCTTCTGTCGTCTTCGTCAAGTGCACTGCACCTCTGCCGTCTCGCCGCCGCCAATATAGAATCGGTTTCTTTGAACGAGTAGTGGAGTGCTGAGTGGAACAGTGAGTGGTCAGTGGAAGTGCATTGATGAACAACGCGCAGCACTGCTCGTCACGGCTGGGTCATCGTGCCTGACTCTGTTTTCCTGCCATCTTCCCACGTTTCTCGTACTCCTTTGTTTCCTAATGCCACTGATCTTTTGAATTAGGGGGTCTCATTTAGCACTCTTGAATTAGAGTGTTCCTAGCTAAGTGCATGCTCTCTTGAATTCGAGGACTCCTTTATCACTCTTGAATTGGAGTGTTCTTGATTAGGTCCATGCTCTCCTGAATTAGAGAGTTCGTTTGTCTCCCTTGAATTGGGGAGCTCTAACCCACAACCTGAATTATTGCGTCCACTTACGTTTAGGTTAATTGGATTATTGTTTTACATTCTCCAATCATGCATCTTTACGACCTCTCATATTGCAATTGTTTATTTCTTTTACTAGTGTAATTCACATCATTTCCTTTCACATATCATTCCCGCTTACTTCTCTCTCTCCCCCCCCTCTCTCTCTCTCTCTCTCTCACTCTCACTCTCACTCTCACTCTCATTCTCACTCTCACTCTCACTCTCACTTTCCCTGCCTTTGGCTAATGGTCTAATGGTCTAATGGTCTAATGGGCTAATAGGCTCATGGTCAGACGTGGCTGGTCGCTAGAAAGTGAATATTTATCTGCACGAGATAGCTGTTTCCTCGTCTGTCAACTGTCTGCATGGCTAATTTCAAAGAATAAAATGAAGGGGAAGTGATGTTCTTTGGGACGATGCCTGCGCGTGACTCCATGGCACGTGACTTGGAATAAAACGTTATTCCTTCGTTGCAGATTGACGACCAAACGCCGGTCGCAGAACACCGATCATCTGCAGCAAGGCACACGACAGCGAAGCATGTGAACAGCCCGAGTATCAGAGCACACGACCAGTGACCACCATGCTGCGCCCGCTCGCCGTCGGGATACTGGTGCAGTCGCTGAGCACTGCGGTTGTCGGACTGTTTGTGCTGGAGGCGACACCAGCGCACCTGCGTCCGGTTCCCAGTCTGGTGACCACGCCCGTCACCTTCGTCGTCAAATGGGTCGACTCGATCGATCCCATGCCGCTGCGCGCCGACCAATCGCTGCGCGTGACCTTGACTCCGGACGTTGATTGGCGGACCGACGTGGAGCCGGCCAATTGGACGCTGACGCTGGCAGACGTCGAGGAAGGGCGCAACCGAACGGTGCTGATCACCGGCCGCCATCTAGGCCGCGCCTACATTGCCTTTAGCCTGGAGACAGTGGAGCCGAGCGGACAGAGAGCCGACATGGAGATCAGCATGCTCTCAAGCAACTCCAGCAGATACGATGTCAGCTTCTTGCGAGCCTCCAGCACCAAAGACGTGGCCTTTACCGCCGTGCTTACGCTATCCGTGCTGTTAATCAATTGCAACATGGGTTTTCAGCTCGATGTTGGAGTAATCAAAGCGACCATGAGAAGGCCGATCGGCCCGGCCATCGGATTTTTGGCGCAGTTTATCATAATGCCACTGGTAAGTGAATGTACTTGCAAAACGGTTACCTCCACCAAGCTAACACGTCTGACATCGTTCTCTAGAGCCTGATTCACCTCAACAATGCGGGTGGGGGTGAGATCAATTTGGCCCCCTGAGAATGCTCAGAGGAAGCTTCTGAGCCGTTCATGCTATCGTTTTAATATTCGTCATACCTTTCACCACATGACTTGTGCACATTGTGTCGAAACGTTACGTTCTAATCTTTTAAGACGCGAACCAAAGCCAAATCACGACCTAGTTGCAGGACGACTTCTAAATGTGCATTGAACATTTTTTACTTGGCATACTACACAAGATATAGCTAAAAGTAAAACTGGGTGCATATGCACATCATCAAATAAAAATGCAAAGATGATACATGTGAATTTAGGTCAGGTCCAAGGTCCAATTTATGGAAGCTTGAACACATGTATGCTTGAGTCTGACTTTGTAACTGATCAGTATTTATGAAAACTCTGAATGTATGCAGTGGCAAGGTATGTCCTCTAGAGTGTGCAAGGATTCATGCCACTACCAGGTTAGGTCAGTGAAGAGTGGCCTGGAACGTCCAAAAGGTGCAAGTTTTCCAGGTGGTCTAAAGTAGCGTTACCTCACCTGGGACGCTGTCATCCTCAGGGGTGCTGGAACCGATGTCGGGGGTGCTGGAAAGTGGTTCCTGACCTGTGCAGTACGGTGTTCATTGGGTCCGTTGGCCGAATGAATCCACTGTATCGTCAGGCAGCTGATGCACATCAAGTGTCGCATCAGTCCTCTCGGTGTGGATACGAATTATCACTCGACTGCTCTTTAACGGGGCTACATTTCCCCACCCCTTAGGCAACTCTAAATGTCGACGTATGTAGCCACACCTTGCCATTTAACGCATCTTGCTATCTTGCTTAGACCAAAAAATTACCGGTGGTCAAATTGCTGCCTCCTTTCTCACAATGCGATGGGTAGGCAATTCTCCCGAACTGCGAGGGCTTCAAGGGTGACATTTCGGTTTTTCTGCATTCGACAGTGAAACTTTTGCTTTACGCTCGATATGCGACCTACGCTTTCATCTCTTTTAGTGGCCGGAACCTTGCGAAGCAAGTGCAAAAATGGCCGTAACAGGCCCTACCGATTCGCTTCCGTTGTGTGTGGAACGTCATCCGGCCCCTTGACCATTATAATCCCGTCTTCTATTTCAAATTTTTCCCCAATGATTCCATGTTCTACACTGACGCTGCAAGGGAGTTTATCAGGGTTCGTCTGTAATTATTATTTTTATTATTTTATTATTTAATACATAATTGCATTTAACTTTATTTGCAACATAATTGCATTTAACTTTATTTGTAAAAGACATCCAATGCATGCGAGCATAGTTATGAATGGCGTAGACTTCAGTGCCGTCTAAAAATAGTAATTATTGGAAAAATATCTTGGTGCTGTACACGCTGAAAAAGCGCTTAGGAAGCTAGCATTTACTCCGTTTCTGGCGCTGAACCCTTGAACTCGTACAGCTAACTCAGTTATGCATTACTTACGTGTGTTTCTGAAAAACGCAAAATTAAATGCGTATGATGGTGATGACGATGATGCAACCTCCTCATTGATGTCAACCGCGTCATGGTGGCACTTCACAATTGCTTTCCAGAGTGCCTACACAGTGGCCAAGTTTGGATTTTCTGGGCAGCCACTTTACCAGCTGGGTCTCTTCACGCTGGGCGCCTCCCCGGGCGGCGGTCAAAGCAACAACTTCGTGCTGCTGTTCGACGCAGACATCAACCTGAGCATCACCATGACGTTCATCTCTATGGTAGCAGCCGCCGGTGAGGCCCGAGGCCGTCGGTGGGACCGCAGGTGGGCTCGGCGAGTGCGAGGAGCCCCGGTGTCGTTCTAAGCCGTTTGACATGCCTGTGATTCTTCTGAGCAGAACTGGGTATGGTTGCTCTGTTAGCGGCCTGAATGCGTTCGAATGTTGAAGCTTTGGTTGATTTGGGTGACGGGAAAATATTGATGCCTTGATGTTGTCCACCGTTAGCGTTATGTTTCACTTTCCCCACGCGTTTCTGACGTATGTGTCCGTCTGTCGGCGACAAGATGCCGATGACCTGACGCACAACAGATACTCCATTCGTAACTTAATATGCGTCATTGCATGGAGTGTTTTGAATATCAAGCGAGCGGAGAGATGAATAGATTCTAGATTCTGACTGCAAAATGATCGTGACACTCGCCACATCACACGTTGCATCATGATACATAATGCAAATATAAATAATAGCAAGGTAAAGAACATAAACTATGACGAGAATATAACTAATGTTTATAATATAAACACGTAAATGAAATAAATTATGTAAATATTATAAATAAGGTTAATAATATGAATAATGTAATATGTCAACAAAATTAATAATGTGAATAATATAAATAAAGTAAATAATATAAATAATTCAAGTCATGTATATAATGTAACTGTGTAGCATGATGCAAATATAGATGTACTAACAAGTTCAGGCCGACCAACGAAGTGAAATGGAGTGTGGCGGCTACTGCGGGGCTGGATGGAACAATTCTCCTCTTTCCCCCCACTTCCAATCCCAATCCAATCCACTGCACCTCCAGTATTGTCCGCTGCGAGCCGACGTGAGGACGAGCGCATCGCCAGACTTGCGTCAGCATCGGCACCAGCGTCGGGATCAGCTGCCGTCGCCGCTGCCGGCAGGCATGATGCCGCTGTGGATGTTCACGCTGGGGCGGCGGCTGGTCGGCGACGACGATTCGCTGCGGATCCCCTTCAGCGGCATGGCCTGGTCGCTGCTGATCATGATGCTGCCCTGCGCCCTGGGCGTGCTCATCCGCTGGCGCCGGCCCAAGTGGAAGGCCTACTCGGACCGCACCATCAAGCCGATGCTGGTCATCGTGCTGGCGTTGATCGTCACGGTAGGTTTGACCGGGTGGCTGGTGGTTTACCATCAGCCAGCGGTGATATTGTGTTGCTGCTGTCAGTGTTTGTTACACTAATGGTTGACTAACACGAATGGTGTTTACGCGGGCGAATGTGGTTGAAAAGAGCCACTGATTGCGTATTTACCACGCACATTCGCGGAGTGAGATTGCTCTGGCGCTGCTATAGTATAATCAATCTGTTTCTAGTATGGCATTGCACTGGCCCAAAGTTCGTACCGGTATAAACCTCCTTGGCCAGCTCCTACTCAGAGCATGGCATCAGTTCGGGAGCGTTGCCATGTTTCGAGATTGGACTTCGCTTCTAACAAAGCTCCTAACGAACAAACAAAAACGCACACACACGAAACGAAAATGTCGCAGAAGTGGATGCCTAAGCTTCAGCACGGTGGGCGGAGCCTCAAGTATGTAACATGACACCACAGTAACACACACACATACCATAGCGGCATCGTTAGTTGGTCACTGACCGGCGATGTCGCCCGGCCCCTGGGGAAAGCGATCACGCTCTCAGATGCCAGCTCTCCTGCATGTTGTAATTATTACACTCTCATCTGCCGGCTCTCTTGCGTATTGTAATTATTACACTCTCAGATGCCAGCCCTCCTGCATGTCGTAATTATTACACTCTCATCTGCCGGCTCTCCTGCGTATTGTAACCATTACACTCTCATCTGCCGGCTCTCCTGCATGTTGTAATTATTACACTCTCATCTGCCGGCTCTCCTGCGTATTGTAATCATTACATATTCTCTCATCTGCCGGCTCTCCTGCGTATTGTAATTATTACACTCTCATCTGCCGGCTCTCCTGCGTATTGTAATCATTACGGTAACCGGACAAATGTACGTAAAGCAAATGTAGTTATGGCAGATGTACGTACGCAAATGTACGCAAGCAAATGTACGTAAGCACACATGTACGTATGGCAATTGTACGTAAGCGCAGATGTACGTATGGTTAATGTACGGAACCGCAAGTGTACGTATGGAAAATGTGCGTATGCGCAAAAGTATGTACGCGCAAATGTACGGAAGCGCAAATGTACGTAAGCGCAAATGTTCGTAAGCGCAAATATACTTAAACGCAAATGTACGTATGCGCAAATGTACGTAAGTACAAATATACATATGCGCAAATGCACGTATGCGCAAATGTACGTAAGCGAAAATGTACATAAGGCCAAATGTACGTATGCGAAAATGCACTTCTAAAGTACGTACTGAAAAGTACTCGACTGCGGTGGGAAGAGGGACGTTGCCAGATATCACAACACTTTTCAGCTGTTAATTAATTTCTGCGCGTAACTTGGTAATACTGCTTGTTCCCATCCGGCTCTTTATTATATTTGAGAGTTCGAATGTATGCTGGCCCATTAATCCCGACAATTTGTTTGCATGGTTTAGTTCCGTAACCGGAAATTCCGCGAGTGGTCCGTCTGGCGCGACATCTACCGGTAGTAAGTATAGATCGTAGTAGTAGTTCGATGCCGCCAAAGGTGGCGGGAACAGCCCGCTCAGTTGCGCGCTGCGCCCCAAGGCACGGGCTGAGCGGTCACGACCTAGCCTCTCGTAACAATGCTAATAACCATTCCCCTCACGGGAATATGCTATTTGTGCATATGTACATTTGTGCATACGTACATTTGCCATACGTACATTTACGCTTACGTACTTTTGCTTACGTACATTTGCTTACGTACATCTGCCATACGTACATTTGTCCTCACGTAAATTTGTCCTAAAATCAATGATTACGCTGTCAACTGCAAACACTCCTGCATATTGTAATTATTTCGCTTTAATCTGCATGTTGTAATTATAACGTTCTCATTTGCAGGTATCCATGAGTATTGTAATTGTCACGCTCTTATCTGCGGGTCTGCATAACGTGGCCTGTCCTCGACTTTATCAGGCCGATTGCCAACTGACTCTCCCAGCCGGGAGCTTAGCGTTAGCGCGGCGACCCTAACCCTGTCTTGCCAGCACGGGGAAGCCCAGTGCAGTCCCGCGCCCTAACCAACCGAGCTGCCGGGACGGCCAATTGCCAGAGCTCTATCTAACATCCTCACACAGCGTGGGCCAAATAAGCATGCCTGATGGAAGTTCGTCAGTATGTGGCGTGTTTGCGGCTCATCAGCCTGTAGTGGCACCATATCATCTCATACATAGCATCACAATCAGCAGACATTCTCTGGTGTGACGTCAGCAATACGATGACGTAGTCGGAATGATTTCTGATTCTGTCAAGTCGAGTGACATCAAACTTAGCTAAAATTGCCGGCAGCTGTGCCTGGAAACCGATTAACCCTGTGTTAGCACGACCTGCGAGTTTACTAAACCCTGCTTTTCGGACGTCTCCTTACTCTGTTTGTCCTGAGGCTTGTTCTGATGGCAACGTCGCTGCCATCATCAGTTTGCGAGATCCGAGGGTTCGGAACGTTTCGCTGTCCTGTTCAACTTTCCTCTTCCACCGTGTGTTACGAATGGGCATGCTGCATGCCAATGTGCCGTTTATTCTCGCGTGTACAACAATTTGTGGAATATTTACTTCTAACATCGTGCTTCTTTTCCTTGCGAACCAGACTGCCGTATGGCTAAACCTCGAAGTCATTATCTTGCTGACGATCCAGCAGTACCTCCTGGGCCTGGCCGTGGTGATACTGGGGTTTTCCCTCGGCTCTGGATTGGCGCTGGTATGTCGACGTCCTGCGACACAGGTCAGTACGCACGTCCCGAACTGGTTGTCACATTTCGGTGGCATATGTCGCGGATCAGTGCGCATGCCCTGAACTGATTGTCATTGTCAGTGACCCATGGCATTGGTCAGTACGAATTCTCTGAACTGATTGTCTTGAGTCGGCAGGGTATGTCACGGGTCAGTAAGCATGCTTGAACTGATTGTCCTGCGTTAGGGGTACGTCACGGATAAGCAAGCATGCTTTGAACTGATTATCTTGTGTCGGCAGGGTACGTCACGGATCAGTAAGCATGCTTTGAACTGATTGTCTTGTGTCGGCAGGGTACGTCACGGATCAGTAAGCATGCTTTGAACTGATTGTCCTGCGTTAGCAGGGTATGTCACGGATCAGCAAGCATGCCTTGAACTGATTGTCTTGTGTCGGCAGGGTATGTAGCAGGTCAGTACGTGCGCTTCGAACTGACTGTCCTGTGCTGCGGTTTGCGTGACAGATCGACAGCCAGAAGTTCTTAACTGATGATCGTGTGTGAGCGGCTGGAATCATACGTCAGTATTCGCTCGACGGCAGTTCAAAATTCCGATGTCAATTCCGAAATGGCCGCCCTCGGCTGGCGGTCTGTGTCCAAGCAACGGGCCGGTGTGTCACTTCCGAACTGGCTGGCCCGAGCCGACAGACCACACACAGTACGGGGTGGGACGCAGGCACCGAACTGATCGCTCCGTGTAGGTGACCTACCTCAGAGTTCGATGCACAGGCTCAGAACTGGCAGCAGCGGCGTAGACGAGGGGGCGGAGGGGCAGCCCCTTCCCCCTGGAAGGTCGTAGGGGGTCCTCCGGGCGACCGCCTTGATGGACATGCAGGGAATCCTTTGGCTGACGTGAAGGCCCATGGGCCAGCGAGTTAAAAAAACGACCCTTTCCGTCCCCACGCAGACGGAAGGGGTCCCGGTACTGTGAAGATGGTCCCGAGTCAATGGAGCGCGTCCTCTGGATGATGTTGAGGGCCTGGGATGGATCAAAGTGAAGGGTTCCAGGTCGACGGAAGGGCTCCGGATAGTTGGAAGGGCCTCTTGGCTGACGGAGAATGTCCCGGGTCGACATGAAGGGACCCTAATCTGACGGCAGGCTCCAAGTCGAAAACAGGACCTCAGATCTGATGGAGAGTGCCGAAACTTTTGAAAAGAGGCCTCCTGACTTCTGGAAAAGGCCCTGGGCTGTCAAGGAGGGACCCCGAGATGACGGAGGGACCCATAGGTGCCGGAGAGAACCTTGGGCCTTCAGAATGAGCCCTTGGGCCGACACATGGGCACAAGCCGTGTAAGGGCCTATCGCCTGATGGACGGGCGCAAACTGTTGAAAGAGGGTCTCCAGCCCGACAGAGGAGACCCTGTATCACTAAGGGAAGCCTCCGTGCCAGCTAAGAGTAACTTAGCCACAGGAGGACCTTGGACCGTCGGAGAGGGTCCAGAGCCGGCATGAGGGGCCCTTGGGCCGACGGAGGTGTCCGAAGCCGCAGAGTGACCCCTCGTTTAACTGAGAAAGGAAAAGATGTCTGCATAGGTGCCGGCGGCCGAATGGAGAGTGTCTCGGGCAGTGAAAGAAGGTCCCTGAGGCCGACGGAGGGGCCCCAGGCCTGTTGTGCAGGGCCACTGGATCGGCTTTGGCCCACGCTGATGGAGAGGGGCTCAGAGTTGACAGCGGGCCCCACGCTGATGAAGAGGCCCCTTACTGCGGAGACGGCCCGGGCCAAAGGGGAGGGTTCCTGGTGCTACGTAAAGGGCCTCTTGGCCTATGGCAGGGCACCGGGCTGTTCAGAAGCAGTGGCGCATCGAAGGGGTGGAGGGGCAACCGCCCCCTCGCGAGTCAGACGGGGCCCTGCAGGCGGCCGCATTCTGGGACCCGCAAGGATCCCCCAAGACACAGGGATAGATATATTGCCGAGGAAAATTAAAGCGCATCGGACAGTCTGGGCGGAAAAGGCCCTTTGACCCTGAAGACGTCCACGCTGATAGCCGACAAGAGCCACTGACATGAGAGCCGCTCGTGACAGTGCGTGTCATCAAGTAGGATAGGCTGCTGGATAAGAAACGGGGCTATCAAAGAAAACTACTGCCGGTGTCAATTTCGGAACTACTTCCATGGTCTGTTGCTTCTTCGCTCAGCTGGTCGTCTGTGTTTTGCATTGTTTTGTGTTGGGTGTCTGTCGCTGTCATCGCAATCAGGCCCTCGGGCTAGCGTATCAGATTGTGTTGCGCTTTAAATATACAACACGTGTGCTTTAAATGTACAAACCAGGCATAATAGGTGCGCTGAAAGCAATTGTCACCGGAAATGAAATAGTTAATCAAAGGCACTCCAGGAACTCACTGTAGTTATCGTTCTTTCACAGCCCAGGCTACATCATGGATGGTGGCAACAATGCATGTGTATGCCTTTCACGTACCTTGTCAAGGTCATCACTAGTGTTACTTATCCTCGACTCGAGCAAAGCGTGCAGTGGTGATATGCAAAAATAAATCCATGCCAAGCAAACTGGATGTATTCAGTTGTTTGCTGTCCAGAATAAAAATAAAGGCTAGGCGACATCATGTTTGCAATTTCCAAATTTCCATGCACTCGTTATTGATCACAAAATTACTCCAATATCCGAAGTTATATATTCATGGTTCTGTGCTAAGGTAACTGATGCTCCCCATATTTGTTCCAAAGGTTCTCCTTAGTTCTGCATCTCTTTACTTGTTTGTCATGTTCAAAGGCATATATAAATATGCGCCGGAAAATAAATCCTACGTGCTGACATTGCATAGATTGCCTCTTTTTTTATACAATGCCGAAGGTAGCATGGTATTAAGCATTTAATTAATCGCAAGTGCTTAAAGTAGATTGGTTTTCTTCATGGACTTAAGGAGAACACAATATGTAGAATAGCCTCTATCTTTTATTTTTATCTATCGTGGACTGAAAATAAGCAACCAAGTGCAAGCGCTGTACAAGCGGAATAATCAAGCTCCAGATGTGTAACACAACAATTCGCACCTAGCATCGGCGCAAAACCTGGTGAGAAACCGCCAAATGGTCACGCTTCGGTCGAAGCGGCCTTCAACTCACATAACTGACGACAAACCGGCTTGAACTCACTCCCGAGTTCACCGACTCCCTCCCGGAGGTGTCGTGCCCGATCCGAGTGCCTCCCGCCCGCACCGCAGGTGGTGGCCATCGGCATCGAGACGGCCGTGCAGAACATCAGCATCGCGCTGCTGCTGCTCAAGATGTCGCTGCCGCCGCCGGACGGCGACGTGGCCTCGCTGGTGCCGCTGGCGCAGGTGCTGGCGCAGGGCTCGCTGCTGTGGCCCAGCCTGGCGGCCGTGCTGGCCGTGCGCTGGGTGCGCGGCGCAGGCGCAGGCGTACCGCCTCCGGCGGCCGCCAGCCGCAGAGCAAGCGCGCAGACCAGGCGGACAGCGAGGCGGAGGCGCAGGCGCTCCGTCGTGTGGCGGCCGGGGTGGGGGGCAGCGCCGACGACAGCGAGGCGGAGGCGCAGGCGCTCCGTCGTGTGGCGGCCGGGGTGGGGGGCAGCGCCGACGACAGCGAGGCGGAGGCGCAGGCGCTCCGTCGTGTGGCGGCCGGGGTGGGGGGCAGCGCCGACGACAGCGAGGCGGAGGCGCAGGCGCAGGTGCTCCGTCGTGTGGCGGCCGGGGTGGGGGGGAGCGCGGCTCATGCTCTCGACAGAGCTGAGGAAACTGACAGCTGTCTGTGATGCGACACGAGCTGGCGTCTTCGGTGGTGGAACGGGTGGAAGGTTTTCCGCAGGCCCGCCTTCGGGGTGATGATATGTTAGTTGTTGGTTTCAGGTAGGTTTTTAAGGCCTGCGCTGAGTGGGATGTTTCATGACGAGGGCGAGGCGATGTATCGTTGTTTGATAATTAGCATCTCTGAACACCATTGTCATCCGTCAATGAATTGGTATCGTGTGCGTTTGCAAGGCGGTGTGTAGTCAGAGTGCATAGTATGATTCTACGTGAGGTCGCCACTATTATTGGTGAGCTATATGATGGAAAACGAAGACGAAGATGTAAAAGTTAATTGCATGACCTGAGGTGATTTGTGTAAAGCTCGTGTGTACTTTTGGCAGGCATACCTACATGTAGACACAACTGTACAGACACATACATGCACACATATGTACACACACAATATATATATATATATATATATATATATATATATATATATATATATATATACATACAGAGAGAGAGAGAGAGAGAAAGAGAGAGAGTATGAAAGAGAGAAATAGATAGAGCGAGAGAGAGAAAGAGATAGAGAGACCTACCCCGTCTCTCACGCACAGGCTTGCCTAGGCACTGAGCGTGAATGTTACCCTAGGATGATCCCAGTGAAATAAATGGAAAAGGCATACGACTAAGCAAGGTAATCTCTAGCATCACAAATTAGTTCGATAACACACATGCATACTGTTTTGCTTCCTTGTAGGACGTTGTGGGCACCAAGACAGCGATACCCTCAGGCCGTGCTACGTGGACCATGACCTGGTTTTCAAGGGGCTTGATTGGTTGTTACACTGTGTATGGAGTGTGACAAGTGGGCAGTGGCTGGTAAAGTGACCTGACCTGCTCTGAGACGAAAACCATGTCAGAGTCGCCAGGTCAAATGTATGCGCCCCGAGACTATTCTCGGTAGGCCCATAGCATCGGGAGGACTCCGAGAAGCAATGCGTTGGTGGCGACATACCTGATGCACATTCCTCCACACGCGTCGCTTTGGGTGAGGTGCAAATGCACCACTTTTTTAAATAAAGTGATCACTTGCATTGCATTGTAATGTTTTGATTTGTGCAGCTGGCTAGGTGCAAAATCCTGGAAAGCCGAAGATTCAAATGATTTTCGAACAAGTTTGTCGGTGTAGCTTGTGACGCAATCCGTAAGTTGTGCTCGTGCAAGAGGTCAGTGAAATTGTTGAATTCCGAATATGGGCTAAGCAACATACCATTTTCATCTGCATGCTTGTTAACAATGTCTGCTCGAAATACACAATATAGTTTGAGTTATGTAGTGTGCCCAATCCAGGGGCGGTCCGTCGTACCCAAATGAGGTGATGTAGAAAAAAATCGCCGGATTTCGACCCGTATTATAGTAATTTACGTAATAAGTATCTGTTATTATTTTATGGTAAGATGAGTATCAGCAACTTAATTTGGCGCTGCAAAGTGCCAAACCTATCACCATCGTTCCGAAGTCAGTGGATTTCAACCCTCCCCCCCCTGTTCAAATGCTTCCGAAATTGTCGGGAAGTTTTCATATATAAATGGCGGTAATTTCATAATTTCATACTTTCAAGTTTTCATATTTTCATATATAAAATTCATAATAAATGCGTCACCAGTGCCACAGCCGCGCCACCAATGCCACAGCCGCGTCACCAGTGCCGCAGCCGCGTCACCAGTGCCACAGCCGCGCCACCAATGCCGCAGCCGCGTCACCAGTGCCACAGCCGCGTCACCAATGCCACGACGGACTGACTGACTGATCGACTGACTGAATGAATGACGGACTGACGGTCTGACTGAGTGAAAGATTGGCGGACTGACCGATTGACTGACGGAATCTGTCGCACTGATTGTCGCACTGACTGACTGACTGACCGACTGACTTGGGAAATGCATCGTGGGGCCCTAGATATACCACCGGGGCTGGGAGATGCATTTGGATTGAGCCCAAACATTTGCTTGATGCGTTGGTGCCAAACTTCTCCAAAATGAAGGGCATGGAGAAGGGATTCGACTGCGGGTGTCAAAAGCTCGCGAAGCGAGCAGCATAGGGCAGATAAGCCCGGCGGAGGCCGGGCGTCCTGACCTAGTTTATGTATAATTATTATTATTGTTGTTATTCATATTATTGATTAGTTGGGTGCAAAATACATGAAGTGAATGCGAAGCCCCACATCGATGGAGTGCATGCTCCATTACACCCCATGTTAAAAATGTAAATTATTAGTAGACAGAGCCAACATTGAGAGGGCACATGCCCTTCAAAAATATGCAAGAAGAACACGTCTGGTCTAGACGTATATGAATGAAAAATGGAAAACAATCCTGAAAATCAGCCGCAGGTTCCGTATCTGTACATGGGTGATAAGGGCGTGCTATTCCAGACAGAATAGGTACATCCGCCGGTAGCATAAATATAATGTTGGCGCCTTATCCTGGCCGTATGGGTTCCATCTTCCCAATGGGGGCACATGCCCCCAGAATCCCCATCCTTATTTACGCCCCTGCACCGAATGGGGAGGAATTATGTTGCAGCAGTTGTCTCTTACTTGCTCCCACCCCTCCTTCCCGGCCGTGATTTTTAGTTGGCCTGTCTCATCATACTGCTACCGTGCTACCGCGTGATTCCTGCGGCACTTGACATGAATGCAGTCAGCGTGGGTCCAAGCGAAAAATCCTAGTGTAAGGGCAAATACGGCTATCCGTGTACAAGATTTTTCAAGCTTTCCAACGAACCAGATTTTGTCCCACTTCGATGGTATTTAAGATCGGAAATGTCGTGTGGAAAACACGGAGGTTTCGCTGGAGCGCCTACGGGAATGAACAATTGTCCAGCCCATGTGACGTCACCGCTTGCCAAACGATATTGGAGGGCCCCTGCCTACCCTGCGCTCGTTATGCAACGAAAACTCACTATATGGCGAAATTTACGAGAGGCTAGCCTCTGCCGACCGGTAATAGAGCTGTTTGGAAGCTAAGATGCAAATGATGTAAATGTAAATGAACTTCAATTTTGACCATAATTGTGAGTCACCAATGCATATTTGTTTCGAGTTTTTCAAGTTTGCCATTTCCAGTGGATGAAAGCATCCTTTTATGAAAATAATATACAACAATAAGTCCCAGCTCTACTCAGGTCAGGCACTGCCTTAGTGCCTTACCTGGGCCGACCGCCCCTGGCCCAATCAAACTTCCAAAAGCCCACTTCCCGTCGCATGAAGGGCGTTCGTTCTCTTGATTCGCTTCCTCAATTACTATGACCGGGAAAAACGTGGGATTGAAATACCCATGTAGAAATCCAGTCACAGAAGGATCTAATATAGCGTGGCCCGCGAAATAATAGCATTGTCAACGCGTTTCCCAGGCGGCAAAAGTGACGCAATTGGACAATTGAAACCGACAAGCATACAGACAAAGCTCACTTCTTTTGGTATTTATTCGACTTTTCGCACCTCCATTTATATAAAAGAAATGGTCGTGTAGCAATTGACGTGCCAGCCGATTTACAAGGGAAGTAGGGACATACCTAGGGACTGAAGTCGGTGTGTAGCGGGCCGAGGAACGGTCTGCGGCTCGTGACACCCCGGGTAGGGAAAGAGGGCAGCGGCTGTTCCGTGAGTCTGTCATTCACGGCCCATAGTCTGAATGTCACGGTGAGACGAAATGCCTCATTTTCAACGCAAAGCATCGAGTGTTTTACCTCCAAATTCAAAAGAAGACCATAAGTGGACCCAATTATAAAACATCGGACGCAAGCATGTGATCGGTAGTCTCGTGAGTAGTGTTGACTGCTTTATTACACTGAGCAGGGAATTTTGATACGACGACCTGCATCCACAGAGGAAATAGCACCATGCGTGTGATTCATGCCGTTATCTCAGACTAAGCTTGATATGTCCTTAATATTGGCATACATACTGGTAAATTAAATTAAGCTGGCTCTCACTGAGCATATTCCAGAAAAATGTTCAGTACTGCACGAATCTAGGCTTGGTTTTATGCTTAGATAGCAAGAAGAAAGCATCGCTTGAGAATACAAAATGAAGATTCGAATACAATATACGACCATGAAATGTTAGTGTATCTCAGAAACCCTGCTTGTTTGGTCAACAGACTTTACACAGTCTCTAAGTGGTCTTAGGACCGCTCTCCATAACCGAACTCTTCATGCGCCACGGCATGAGATACGAAATATCCGGTCATTTCATGTTATAATGCATTTAGAAAGAGACTACTAGACACCCATAGGGACACCCCGCAGAAACGTCATGCATGCATAGCCTGGCACATACATACCACCGCGCCCCACGGTATCTGGTAGCAATCAAGCAAACCACCGTACCGGCTCAAACAGTATTAGTTCCAGTGCTGTGTGAGTGAGCCGACGCAATCAGGTCCGTGCAGGGAATGCCAGCAAACTACGTGAGGGACTTTCGACATGGCGTACGCCCACTTATGAGTGTTATTCACCTGCCCAGCCGGGCATGGCTGATGAAAATGCCTGTGGTCGCCGGCGCGAAAGCGGAACAGGCTAGGGCGCGCGAAGGCGGGAGGACATGCAGACAGTGTATAAAATGGTGGCTGACGTCACTGCTGAATACTTCCTGACTGGGGACCAGCCGAGTGAGTTTTGTGAAAAAGAAGCACTGCACATAGAAGGAATGCGTGCAATTCCGGCCCTATTTGTGATTTTTTTGCGTATGGCCAGGGGTAAGGCTGGTGTTTTTAGTCATGCCGGTGCAACACCAATACAAATACAGTTGCTGCTGCCACGTAATGTCAATGCTTGGATTTCCCTCCTAAAGACCAGCCAGTGTTCGTAATCAATTCCTGAATTTGCAGAGCGTGCCAAACGCATTTTAAAGGAAGCGGCAAATGTTGATCAATCTATCTGAGTACAGCAAGCATTTCTCGTTCATGCAACGCATGTGTGGTTGGTTCTGCTAAAGCAACACCACTAATTTTGACCACTTAGCATTCGGTTTACGCCGTTACATGAAAGCAATGTAGTTGAATCGGATGTTAGCAACACCAATGATTTTGCGAAGCCTCCATTTATGTTATGGACAATGAAAATGTTGGCAGGAAACGGCATTACGATTGCCACCACGATCGCAATTCCGATATATACAATTCAGACGTACAAACAGTCATAGGCTCTTCTGCATGGCGCTGACGATGAACCTAGCTTGGAAAATGGCCAATGCAAACCCAGCGCAAATCCCAGCGAAGGAAAGCCCTTTCAACGTGCATGTCGCTGGGGCTAGTGCTGGTGGAGCGAAGTGCTCCATGTAAGGCCTGAACCACGATGACAAAAGTCAGGCAAAGTGTTGATGTGAAGTATCCTTGGTGGGAAAATGGTGGGGTGCGCTCTGGCAGATTTTCGGCGTGGCGGCAAGATACCCGCAAAATCCCACCACTGATGTCTACTTTCTGCCTAAGCATGGCCATATCCAGAACGATCTGCCACTGTTTTTGTTGAATGTCAATGAGATAGCCAACGCATACACGTTACGGTATTGGTAGAAACAGAAAAAGGTGAAGTGGATTCAAAGCATGGCCACCATTTTGAAGGTTCAGGTGTCGCCTTCTCATATCGAAGTGGTTTGATTCCCGACCAGTCCAGTTTTCCCCAAGCTTGCGCTTATTGCAATCGCGTTTCAGCCAATGCAGCGTGTTGATTTAGATGAAGCATGTAGCATTAGAGTAGTTAAGAACCTTGTGAAATTGAAGTGGGATATCAAGCTGCTCTCAATCAGGGACATTTTATTTACCTTACTGGGTGAAAATTATGCATCTGCGTAAAGGGATGGAGTGCTTCACATTTTCTATAATTTCAGCTTTTTACCACGAAGGCGTGGAAGTGACACTTTCCGAAGCACATCAGTAGAATTCAAACATCAGCTAATATTCCGTTCAGAGGATCCCAACATAGAAAACCACACACCTAATCAAGGATTTTCAGCCTCGAAATAAACCAAAGACGTTGATGGAGGATGGGATGGGGAGTATAAAGAATCATCACGCAGCTAAGCGTGCATCCGCGAACTAGCTTGGAGGGCGGAATGCATTAACGGCTACTCTAGTTTAATGAAGCGGTGGAAAGCCGTGTTGTCTAATATAATAAAATGCTCTGGCCAAGGAAAAAATGGTTGGTTTGGATAGGGCTCTCAGACTCAGAACATTCATCGCAATCATTTAATCGGAAGGGAATATTGCAATGATTTCTCCTAATAATAGGTGGCGTACTATGTATTGCCCGACTGATTTCTGACTGTGTCTGACTCGGTCCATTCCAGTATGCAGGGCCGTCTTTGACAGGATAACTCGAGGGAAGGGCTGACTTGCCATTCCATAGTTGCCATTGCATATCCCATTGCATCAGCATTGTTGCGGAAAAGTAAACGGAAGCAGGCGGATGAATGGCAGAATTGAGGCGCGGAAAAAATGTTTCATGAGATTCTGGATAACCAAGAGAAATTCCCCAGGTGGCACGGCGTCAAGATGTTAGATGCGTCGTGGAAAAGAGGGAGGGCTGCTCGGCACCTTATCGATGCTCCATCATTTCCTGGTCGCCGAGCGGAGTGAAAGTAAACATCTGTCGTGACGAAGCGGTGGCGCGCCCTTGTGCCGCCGCGAGTTCTGGGAATCCTATCGAACGGTTGTACTACATCGCCCCGTATCTAATCTTACAGGCGTGTGCGGCCATTCGCCGGGCGACACTCCCCTACTCGAAAGCGCGTGCATGTTGCACCGTGCATGCGTGGCTGGAGGTCCCGAGTGGTCGAATGGCCCGGACCTCTCCTGGCCTCGTTCCCTGCTGATGCCAACTTTGCAATGTCTCTATTCAATTTTTTGGCGACAATTCCCCTTTGGTCTGGTGGGAGATATTCGGCCTTGCGCGCGTGCAGTGCGCTTCGTCCCAACACCAAGCACGTCCGGTGGCCACTTAAAACGCGCGCAGAGCTCTGGTAACAGCTGTCCGACACTCTGGGTCAGTAAGTAGACCTGACGTTGCCGAAAACCCGTCACTGGAGTGTACCGTGTAGCCGGACCGGCCCGGTGGTCGGGTTTTCCCAGTTTACTACTGCTCGTGTTTACTGTGTGGTTGACACGTGCTTTCGAGTTAAGTACTGCGGTCAAAATCGTTGATTAAACTTGAATTAACCCTGCATTTGTTTAGCTTGCCCATGCATGCTATGCAGAGGCGGTGTTGCCGATATTTTGCAGGGGAAGTGGGAGCCTCAAACTGACCGTCACATGAAGTTCCAGGGAGCCTGCTGCGACCTCATCGAATTGTGCAGTATGTAGATGGTGGTAGGTGGTGAGATCCTTATTTATTACTAATTTACGGCACATTTCGCGAAAAAAAAATCGACCTGATTTAGCTCCGCGAGTTACTTTCTCTCGGGCGAATTTTTCTGCACCTGTATATACATTTTTCAACTTGAGATCTCGGCTTTATGAAGTGCACGTGTTCTGCGACAGAGGTGGCCACAGTGGGGGGGCAGCTGAGAACTCCAGTTTCTTCTTGTCATATCCATGTCACCTCATATACTGTACCACTTTAGGGGCATCCTTTCACTGCGAGATGTCTCCTTATTGGTTTTTTGACCCCCAGATTTCCTTCTGAGACTTCTCGTTTCAATTAGGGGCCTCCTGTGCCGTCTTAGGAGCATTGTCTTACTTCCCGGATTCCTCCCTGTCCTTGTTCGGTCCTCTTGCGTCCAGAGAGCTCCTCTCCCATTGCATGAGCCTCCTCTCCCATTGCATGGATCTCCGCTCCCATTGCATGGATCTCCTCTCCCATTGCATGGATCTCCTCTCCCATTGCATGGATCTCCTCTCCCATTGCATGGACCTCCTCTCCCATTGCATGGACCTCCTCTCCCATTGCATGGATCTCCTCTCCCATTGCATGGACCTCCTCTCCCATTGCATGGACCTCCTCTTGCGACCCGTTGCGTTCGTTCCTGAGCTGGCCCACCTGCCAAAGGAAGAGCTCTCGGAAGAGCTAACACCACAGGGAGTCTGCGAGGTCGCGCGCCTCGGGCGCCGCTCCGCCTCCTCCCCGAGCCCGCTGCTCAAATTGGGCTTCAGGTCGCTGGCCCCGGCCCATCCCCCGGCCCATCGCCACGCCGGGCACCTGCGGTACCTCTGCCGCCCCTGGACCACCGCGGCCCAAGTGCTGTGCATCCCGCCAGAAGTGTGGCCGCCATAGTGGAGTGTTCCGTGACCGCGCGAGCCCGTGTACGCCCGCTGCGCGGAGGCACCGCACGGCGCAGTATGACTTCTGTGATCCACACTGCGCAGTCTGCGCCGGGCCGCACTACGCCTCACACCCCGCCACCCAGTCTGCGCCGGGCCGCGCTACGCCTCACACCCCGCCACCCAGTCTGCGCCGGGCCGCGCTACGCCTCACACCCCGCCACCCAGTCTGCGCCGGGTCGCGCTACGCCTCACACCCCGCCACCCAGTCTGCGCCGGGCCGCACTACGCCTCACACCCCGCCACCCAGTCTGCGCCGGGCCGCACTACGCCTCACACCCCGCCACCCAGTCTGCGCCGGCTCGCACTACGCCTCACACCCCGCCACCCAGTCTGCGCCGGCTCGCACTACGCCTCACACCCCGCCACCCAGTCTGCGCCGGGCCGCACTACGCCTCACACCCCGCCACCCAGTCTGCGCCGGGCCGCACCCTACGCCTACACCCCGCCACCCAGTCTGCGCCGGGCCGCGCTACGCCTCACACCCCGCCACCCAGTCTGCGCCGGGCCGCACTACGCCTCACACCCCGCCACCCAGTCTGCGCCGGGCCGCGCTACGCCTCACACCCCGCCACCCAGTCTGGCCGGGCCGCACTACGCCTCACACCCCGCCACCCAGTCTGCGCCGGGCCGCGCTACGCCTCACACCCCGCCACCCAGTCTGCGCCGGGCCGCGCTACGCCTCACACCCGCCCACACCCCGCCACCCAGTCTGGCCGGCCGCGCTACGCCTCACACCCCGCCACCCAGTCTGCGCCGGGCCGCGCTACGCCTCACACCCCGCCACCCAGTCTGCGCCGGGCCGCACTACGCCTCACACCCCGCCACCCAGTCTGCGCCGGGCCGCACTACGCCTCACACCCCGCCACCCAGTCTGGCCGGCTCGCGCTACGCCTCACACCCCGCCACCCAGTCTGGCCGGCCGCACAGGAGCAGCAGCGCCAGCGACCGACAGCCCCTCCAGCACCGCCCGCGACTCAGAGGCCGTCCTCTGTCTGGGACCGGCCCGGCCTCCAGCCCCTCTGGCCGACCCCCCGGCCGAGGAGGCTGCCCGTCCGCTGCTCCGCGTGACTAGGCACATCCAGCACACGTCGTCCCCTCCAACCCTCCACCTGCACTCCTGCCCTGCCCCGCGTTCTGCTCCCCTCGCCGACGCCCACATCTGAAGTCTTGCTCCACTGGAGTACGAGGTCACCCGTATCCCATTGGGCAGAATTCAAAGACTATAGTTTTTTTTAATTGCCCTTGATAGCCGCCGTTCAGGAGACCCGATGGCGCGACAATCACCCGTGTAATTTTAACATCTTTGGCTACACCCTTCATATCCATAACACAAATTATACGCCACGTGACGTCTGGGTTTCCATATTTATATCGGATATTCTCCTCCATCACCCGACCAACATTGTCCATAACCTAAATTGTGTTGCTGTATGTGTCGAAATTGCACCAAAATAGCTCACTGTACTCTTTTATATATATATATATATATATATATATATATATATATATATATATATATATATATATCTTTCTCTCTCTCTCAAGATCAAGCATATAGTTACCCAGTACTCGAATTAATTGGCCAGTTAAAAATATTAAGCATGAATTAAATAAAAATCATACTGTACAAATATCTGGGGAGCTATGCATTAGCTAATATGATAATGATACCCTCTCCCCACTACAAGTCGAGTTGCAATCCTATTGCTCGAACACTACTGGCATACGGTGGATGGGGGTCGGAAGGTTGGATTTGGCCCCTTTGACGTCAATGGTAGTCCCCTCCTCCCAGTGACGTATCAAGTGGAAGAAAATGTCTGGACTTAGGGGAAGGGCGGTACCCCCTTCACTCCTCACCTCCCCTCCTTCGCCACCTATGGCGCATAAAGATGGAATTGGCAATCCTCATTCAGTCACCAGACCTAGAAATCCCCAGCTGCTCGCTGCATTGAACGTCGTCGAAAAGCAAATAAAATTCATCCATTTCTTCTTGACCGGCACTGCTCTCCATCAAAATTCACACAGCCTAGAACACGTGTCTTACTTCGCTATCGTTTGACCTAGTTTGTGATTAACAAACAAGGTACTTTGGATTTTATAGCTTTGTTAGTTCTTGATGTTAGTGAAATGCCAACTTCACAAATAATGATACAACAGGTGTATGAACACCGAATTCGATGTGTTATTAGGGGTTTATGGCGCATCAACTGCAGTGGTTATACAGCGCCCATCCGCATTCGATGTGATTACACAGCTTGTGATTTAAGTGAAATTGGCCTCAGACCATCTGAAGCTCGATTGCAGCAAATAGTTATTGCACATGTGAAACTGATATTGGCTGGGACATTCCCAGGGATCCCACCGCTGGGAACCCCGGGATCTGGACCCAACCTTTTTTTGTGGTTTTCGACCACTTCCTGAATGTGTGATGGTGGACCTCCGTCGCGGTGAGTGCCATCACGGGCTTGCAACGTGTACATCAAGTGGCCAAGATCTGCCTATCTGACCTGTCCTTGATGATTGTTACTCCGGAAAGGGCTGTACGGCTATTGCAATTTGCGTGGCATTGCGCATTGCAGACAGCAAACATGGTGTTTCATTCACTTCATGATAGTGTTTGAACGATCATTTTAAATGCGGTTTTGGTTACCATTTGCTGAATAAAATGCTATCTCTATAGCAAAAGCCGCAAGAGACATTGGTACGGTGAAGAACTCCAACACGCAAAGGTCCAAATGCATGAGACCCGCGAAGTGTTCTACAATTTTATGGTCGCGGAAACACGTTGTTTTGTCTCTACCACGGGTATGTGAGGGGTTCGGCTGGTTTTGTCGGCACGAGACGGGAACATGGGAGCATGGCAGGGGCAGCGGCTGAGCTTGTGAATAGCGGAATTGAACATTTTGACATGTTGCCGAATCTCGAGATGTTTATGTTGCATAATGTGCGGGAGAGGGACGGTAGATGGCGGGGATCGTGACAAGACAGTCACCGTTTTGTCCCTTTAGCTTGAAAATCGTCCTGCACTCTTGGAGTTTAATCCCACGTGGGAACTGAAGGGGGCGACTGCATTGGAAATGTGTAATTATTGGTACCTAATCTTCATTGGTGGAACTGATGAAATATAATTATTGCAAACCATCAACAATGGCATTGATCATATCGAAACTTTCATCTGGCTCATCAAAGTTCGGCTAAATTTCAAGTTACCTGATTGAGCCCTGTGCAGATATTCGGTCTGTGTCCAGTTTCCGCCACACACAGGTGGCGGCACCAAGCGCCGGCGGCGAACAACTATCGCCGCCCGCCCTGCCACCTGGTGGTAAGCGCCGACCAAGTACGATCACTAGACATGGACCTCAGTCTTTGGGAGTTATACATTTTAGCATTGCATATCCGTCCTGATTTATCGAGGAGAACTCAATCCCCATTACTGAAAATATCAAACCCCAATGAGGCCTTGATAGCCTCCCCACAATACTCCCCAAGATCATGGTAAAATGATTCGAAAGGTATCAACAAAAATGAAGCTAAGAAAGGAACCAAAAATGCTCATCCTTTGGGCTATTCCAGGACAAATCACGGAGGTACACCGTAAATTGTTCACTGCACCCCCGTCAGTTTTTATGAGAAGAAAGAAGCTATCTGAAACTCAAATAACGATTATGAAATTTCGGCGTCGTTCAGAATGTTCTATGGTTTGTCTCCTTTTAATGGTAGCAATTCGCTCTTCGCTATACGTACATATATACATGTGTGTTGTTTGGTATTTGATTTACTTTTTCGCTCAATGTTGGCTTTGCCTCGTCTCCTCCCCCCCCCTACAATATTTTTTTAATGAACATCGGCGTATTTATATGCATGCATATCTATGTGTGTATGAAGGTGTATTTATGTAGGTATGTATGTATGAATGAAGGAAAGGGAATTGCTGCCAGTACAACGATATAGACGTATATACGCGAACTTCCCACACGACATCAATATTTTAGAATCGTTATTTGAGCCATAGATAGCTTCCTTTCACTTTATCCAAATTTAATGTGAGTGGTTAACAATGCACGTTCACCTCTGTGAGTTTTCCTGGAATAGCCCAAAAATAAAACTTATACAAAAACTTCCCAAAAAAAATAAAACTACCCTGTCTAGAACGGTGACGTTCCAATCCAGTGGAGCAATTGCCTTGCCCAAAGGGGAGTACGTCCTATGCAGAGGTCATAATGGTGACTGTTGTCCACTGGGATGCCCACTGCTGGCTAGCCCACAGAACTTTGTCCAAAGAGACATCTGTCTATAGTCCTAAGAGGGGTGTTCGTCTCGTCCAGAGAAACGGTCGTTTTGTCCAGGGTGGCACTTTCTGTGACCAGGGAGGCGCTTCTCGTGTCCAGAGAGACGGATGCCAAGGAACGCTTGCTGGAGTACAGGGAACGCCTGACTTTCCCGGAGTGGCGCTTACCTTGTCCGGATGGGTGCATGCCTTGTCCAGAGGGGCGACAGTTTTGGCAAAGAGACGATTCTATCCTCCAGAGGAGGCGGCTTTGTGGGCCAAAGGAGCGCCTTCCTCTCCCAGATTGGTGCCTGTCTTAACGAAAAGGGGCGCTTGTCTTGTTCAGAGTGACGCCTGTCTCATATAGATGGGCATACGCCGTGTACGGAGAGACAATATTTGAGAATATTTGACAATACTTGTTTTGCGACGAAGCCCATCGCCCCCCGATGTGCGTCTAAGGTCAAGATATTGACATTGGGAATGCTACATTGGGTGAGGATAGTGAGATGGTTGAGGAGCTGAGCAAGCAGTTTAAATCAGTGTTTACATTAGAAGATATGATTAATCTGCCGACCGTACACCATAGTTCAGTGACATGTGATCTGATAAATAATGTTGATTTCATTGATAGTGATGTTGTTTACAATCATATCAGGAAAATAAAGCCAAACAAGGCAGCAGGACCTGATGGAATTTATGCTCGGGTATTGTGGGAAGCTGAAAAGGAACTGGCATTTCCACATAGTATAATATTTTGTAGATCAGTTTCACAAAATGAAAGTCCAACCGATTGGAAAAGGGCAAATGTAGTTCATATTTTCGAGAAAGGAGAAAGAGGGAAAGTTGAAAACTTTAGGCCAGTAAGTCTTACATCCCTAGTCTGCAAGGTACTGGAATCAATTATGAAGGATATAATAGTTAGTTATCTGGAAGGAAAAAAATTGACTCAAGATACTCAACATGGGTTTAGGAAAGGACGGTCGTGTCTCACAAATCTCTTGGACTTTTTTAACTTCGCCACAGAACAATTTGATCAGGGAAATCAGGTTGATGTAGCATATCTTGACTTTAGTAAGGCCTTTGACAAGGTACCCCATAAACGGTTAATGATACAGCTTCAGACCCATGGTATTGCAGGTAGCATCTTTAAATGGATATAGTTGTGGCTTTCAGATAGACAGCAAAGAGTGATGCTAAATGGTACAAAGTCATCATGGCAAAATGTTCTTAGTAGAGTCACCCAGGGGTCAGTACGTGGGCCACTACTGTTCACTATATTTGGAAATAACGTTGAAAGTGGCTAAGCAGTAAAGATTTTAAATTTGCGGATGATTTGAAGGTCGTTAGGCCAATAACAGGTCAAACGGATTACATTGAAAAGGCCAGGACAATAACGGACGATTATCAGAGCATTCCTTCCCAGCCAAACCCTACCAAACGTCTCGAAATCGAAACGTGTACTATTATCAAGGAAACTTTATCAGGAAAGTTACATAAAGACACAGTTTTATCTCTCCTCCCTCATTCCAGCCGCACAGCAGAATTATACGGGCTCTCAAAAAACCACAAACTAGGGGTTCCACTGCGCCCCATAGTGTCGGCGAGTGGTGACCCCCTAGACAAGCTATCTTGGTTCTTGAGCATGATTCTTGTCCAGATACTAGCGTTGGTTCCCGCCCATCTGACAAACACGGAGTCGTACCTACAGAGGGTGAAAGAAGCGTTTCCTACCAAACTTCCGGAGGGCAGTATCGTTTTCACCATGGACGTCACAAATTTATATGGCAGTATTCCGATAAACGAGGGAATAGATGCTGTAATTCGCCTAATTGAGGACAATCTGGACGATATCTGTCTCTTCGAGATTGGGGTACAGGACTGTGTGAAATTGCTAACACATATTTTCAGCAATGACCTCATACGTTTCGGTAACTCCATGTACAAGCAAACGAAAGGAGTGGCTATGGGCAACCGATGTGCACCTCCTTTAGCAATTGCTTTTATGCACCGCCTTGAGTCGAGCTTCCTAGCGTCGTATTATTTGAAGCCAGCTCTCTACATGAGGTATATAGACGACATTTTTGGTGTTTGGACACATGGCTTGGCCTCTCTGCTCGACTTCTTTGCAGAAATTAACCAACAACATTCCAGCATCAAGTTCACCTTAGAACACACTGCTCATACCACTTCGATTCCTTTCCTTGATACGTTGTTTGTAGTTCAGGCTGATGGTAGCTACACCACCGAACCGTACTTTAAACCAATGGCAGCCCCCATCATCTTGCACTATGATTCGGCCCATCCGATGGCCACTAAAAAGGCCATGTTAACATCCCAAATGAGGAGAGCAGCACGAGTCTCCTCCGATACTATTTCGTGCGAGCGCAGCCTTGCGAAGATGACAACCCTTTTCCTGGAAAACGGATGCCCAGCACATCGGGTACACTCCGCCGCTCGTGCTGTCCACCCTCACAACAGGAGTAGGATAAGTGGGCAACGTCGGCATCGAGCATGTAGCAATCCCAACTACGTCTACATGAGACTTCCTTTTGTTGATGACCAACTATGTCGACAGGTAAATGCAGCTATCCGTTCGTCTCATTTAAATCATGTTAGGGTAGCCTGGACTAGCGGACCTACACTGAAATCTTACCTGGTCCACTCAGCCCTGGAATTGTCGCCATGCCCTGCTGGTAGACGAACATGCCACACCTGTAGTAACGGGTTCAAAGGTAGATGGACGCGGAAAAACGTAGTTTATAAAATAACGTGCAACCGCTGTCTTGAAATATCTTATTTCGGAGAAACCAAGCGTGGCATCAGGGATAGGTACAATGAGCACTTGGGAGATGCCAGACTTCGGAGAGAATACACACCTTTAGGCGAACACATGATCGGCAAACATTCTAACATGGAACACAGCGACACTAACGCAAACTTCAAAGTAGAAATTCTAGCAGCAGCCAGGGACAACGCTGATCTGAAGGTCCTCGAATCTCTACCCATACGTAATCTACGGCCGCAACTAAACACGCAAACGACGTCTTGGTATATCACATAAAATTACATAAACATAAGTTATATTTTATGTATTACGCGTTACATTCGATATATGTCTATATATGTGCGTACATGTATGTGTCGATATGTATATGGACCATCGGCCCGGGCTTCCTCAGAGGATTCTATCTTGACCTAGTTGATTTCTGGTTTGGAGTTTCTTGAAGTGTCTGCAGCAATGAGGATGCTTTTCTGTGATTCACGTGTATTTTTGCACGCTCTTTTCCGGCGTTATTTCAATTATATATAGTAGTTTTGTTTTTTTGTATAATGTTTTAAGAATTGTTAACCCTGCCATTTTTTATATCACTCCTGATGATGGCCCCTGGCCGAAACGTTGAGTAATATAGCATAATCCCTAACGCTACTTTTGATGTTGAGTAAACTCAGCACCTCCTGGTATATTGAGGGTCGTACATTTCGTCTCACGCAATGTTTAAATTTGTCCATGGTCTTGAGAGGGGAAATCTTGGGGAAATGTTTGAATTTAACAGAAATGATGCCATTAGAGGTCAAAAATTCAAAATTAGAGTTAACTACAGCAGAACAAGGTTAAGGCAGACTTTCTTCACCAACAGGGTAGTAGAACACTGGAACCAGCCACCAGAAAACATTGCTAGTAGCAGCACATTGAACATCTTTAAAAGCAGCATAGACAATCATTATAAGAATAGAGGGCTTGCTTTTCAGTATCACAGCGAGGGCTGATCGACAGATTTGGTGGGCAACTGGTTCAGTGCACATAGTGCGACCAAGAAGGGCCCTTGTGGCTCGTAGTTGTACTAGCCTTTATGTCTTTATGCTAGCGCGCGGGTCATTTATTTCACGTACCTAATGTCGATGAAATGTCAGCCGACGTAGCTCTAAGTACCTATGTAGGTCACCGCAGGCATTTGCCTCGTCCGCCACTCGGCCATTTGCGATAAAAGGTTGGATGTGGAGTCACGGCATGCGTGGCCGCTGCCACGTCCACTGGCTTAAGTTAATGTGAGTAAGACAGGAATGCTAACGGAGAGGTGGCACGGTACGTGCCTTCGGCTGGTGCATGGGTCTACTTCCTGCAGGTAAGGACAATTATGGCGAAGTTGAAGTCAGTAGGAATGCCAGCGAGGAGGCAGAAGTCAAGGTGAATGTGCATACCCACGGCTGATGGTCTTAGAATAATGTTTATTTTTCTTGCTTCATCGATCCTTTTTTCGACCCTGCAAATGAATTAAAGCTGATTCCCCCAATCAGCTGTGCCAAAGCCGACCTTAGACGCAGTATCCAACGTGGTCTGGTTCCCTGCATGTTCAATTCCCACTTGACTGTTATTGTCCCCGAGGTTTTGCAGGCAGGGGAGTTGCTGCAGAATGTAATTGGTGTGTGTGTGTGTGTGTGTGTGTGTGTGTGTGTGTGTGTGTGTGTGTGTGTGTGTGTGTGTGTGTGTGTGTGTGTGTGTGTGTGTGTGTGTGTGTGCACTTGCAATTCGTGTACACTGAGGCCATTTTCTCCTTACACACCTGTCAACCGAGGACATGAACTGCATCCTGAGGACATTTTATGTCCTCGGTTTTAACCTTCTTCTGCAACATTGTCAGATGCTTGCCAGTCCCCTGACGGGTTTTCGAGACATCCTCGGTTTTCATCATACATGTCACCGTGTGTCCAACAGGTGTGCATATTTGTACTGTGTAGATAAAGCGTGAGCAAGCCGAAATATTTAGTGACGTCTGAATTCATGATGGAAAACACTTAAGTACTTCGTTTGTTACTTGCTACTTGTCATCTGGGAGTGCAAATAAATTGAATTAAGTTATTGAACAGAAGCATCCAGAAAAGTGCACAATATTTTTTGGGGGTCATTTACCATACACACCCAAAATGTAAATGTAGTTGGGTTGTGTACCATAGATGAGGACAAAGTGTAGGCCTGAAAGTAGGCAACCCTCTCCATCATTCCATCTGATTGGAGGACGCGACGAGATTATGTTTGGAGCGTGGTGGGACGATGGTGTTTGCAGCTTGCTCCACTCAGGGGATGACTTGGACATAGTTCAAAGGTGAGTGTTTTTTAGGTGAGGCTATCGTAATGCGTCAATGTATTTGACATCTGCAATATGTCGGTGTATTCATAGTAGTAGCGGCGGAGTTATATCCGTTTGTGGCCCCTCAAGCACCTTCGTGGCCTTCGTTAGGCCTCTTCTGGTCATGGAAATTCATCCTGTTTGTGTTTTTTCGTCTGTCGTTGCCCACCTTGGTGTGGTAGGAGTGTGAAATTCGGTGAATGTTCCTGCCGTTCTTTACTCTATGTCGTGCCGATTTTTTTTATTTCTTATCCATATCACAGGCGGTTCCAAGAATGAATTCTGGGAGGCACTTTTTACATTTTCACATGCATTTGGAAACCTTGGGGAGAGAACGTGTATCGGATATTTGTATTATTCAGGTGGTTATAAGACTACAATGGTTCTTGGTAGTATCAGGTACGTTTATTCCCCATAAACAATTAGTTGTAAATTATCGTGTTATTAAGTACACATGTGCACTTTGCTCGTGCTTCTGTATTATTATTACTATAAACGACGGGATGCGCGCCAAGCTATCACCCAGATGTCCAATATTTTGATTGAGATGCATGGGCATTGTCGGTGCTGGCACCCAATGTAGTAAAATACATATTACATATTACCAATACATATTCTATATGCTATGCCGTTACGGCCGGTCACGTGTTTTTACTTGACCCGACCTGTGTAATTGACAGGGAATGACGACGAAGGTCATCATCAGATTCACGGGGCTTCAATGAGTCCTGTTCTTACTTTCCGGTGTCTAACTGTAAAACGTTTTGTTATGTGGCCTTCCCAAACAAAACGTTTCGCGATATTCGCCAATTTCGGGTCATTGCCCTGACCTGGAAGGTCACTGGTTGACCGAAAACTGTAAAACCGGATACCGTTCGTTTTCTCTTATAGCGAGCAATACGCTTGTTTTTGTTTCGCGGCTCTAGGGGGCAATCTACAAATATTGTCAAAATAGTCCATTGTGATTGGCTGGAAGAAAATAAAAATTGAGCTGCTACTGATGGGTTCCAGGAAAAATCATAATTTTTTATATGATTTGTACATACTTTGTTCTAATCAATCGATTGCAGGTGTAAATTATTTGCTCACACGTGTTTGAATTTTATAGCGCACCTCTACTTGGAGTGTATTTAACTAAAGGAATGAGATGCGTCAAAGCTCAGCGATTATCCGAATTTCTCAGCCACCAGAAAACGTGGGAAGAAGAGAATTGATCATTGAATTGAATTCGGGATGGACCCTTGTGGCTTTTAAGTCTGAACGCGTTATGACCGTATGAGGTGCCGTGTGTTGTCACATGTCGGTTATTCTGTGCTGAATTGTTGGCCCCCAAAATAAACGCTCCGTTTCAGCCGGGTGCCACATGATTTAGTTGTAGCATTTCATTTTAAGTGGCGGATATTCTAAGGTGCACAATGTGTACTAAAGAGATGATTGAGGTGACTGATCATCTATGTGCTGGAGCTAGGTCCAAATGACAAACACCATACAATGTATATCTACGTATTACGTTTTTCTTTTCCCCAGGCTGCCAGCCTGCCAATCTTGGTCTGTCACACACCGGATAAAAAATCGTCGATCACCCGTCCGCCCTGTTTGTCATCAATCTCAGCATAAATCATGAGTGTTTATTTTTTCCATGAGGCAACGAGTGAGCTACATTCTTGCTTATTCTTTCTCATCACCAACATCGGTGAACATTTATATCTTTGTGACGTAAAGTGCTGATACATGGAAACTAGAGCACACCACATACCCACAAGTGAGACTGTAATGAGCTTTTAATCCCCACATTCACGCACATACCGGAAGTTGACGAGATTTTATTTGAACAATAACAGGCAGGGGTGTAGCCAATGGGAGTCTGTGGGGACATGTTCCCACAATTTCTGAAAAGTGGCGATTTGTCTGCAGCAGTGGTGGGTTTCCACCGATTTGTATCGCTTTGTCACATGCCGTTGCCGTCACACCATGCCGTTTTGCTGTGCTTAGATTCCTGACCAACAGCCTATCTGTCCGGATGTCGTTGGTACCGATCGAACCATTTTGCTCATGACAACGTGTAGACTGCGGATGCAGCGGAAGTCCCGGTTTGACCTCGTTTGACCTAGACCATATCGCTGCCGCAGCATCATGCTAATTTCTTGAGAAATGCTATCTACCAAATGGTGGTCAGAACAGCCAGAATACAGCAAGTGTGTGTGTGTGTGTATGTCTATGTGTATTGATCGCTTTTGCCCTGGGCCGACTTTAGTCAACCCGACTCAGTTCACCGTGAGGCGCCTCAGCATGAGGAGCAATTAGGAGCAATATTTGTCATTTACTGCACCTAATAAATCTAATAAATTGCTTCTAGGTTGGGTGGCATGACCCTAGCAGGCGAGGCGCCATAAATCTGGCAGGTGTGCTGACGTGTGAGGTTGAAGCAGCCATGAATAATATAGCGAATAACTCCATACCTTGACGGCCTCGTATGTCAAGCAATGCGAAGCGAGGCCGTGTCTTCCAGGGTGCTCGACACAAATTGTGGAGCAGTGCTACTGCACTAGTCCATCACCATATTCTTAATATAACGGTGCATGCTGAGTCTTGGTAGCCTTCGCACAGTATCGTTTTTGTTCCTTCCATTTCGTTCGTTTTATTTGGCTGACTTGGCAGCATTTGCATGAACTTCTTTGTGCATCAGAAAATGGGTTGTTGAAATCAATTAATTATGTGTCTTGGCCATGTGCTCGAAGCCAAGACACATAAAGCCGTCAATACAAACTGAGCCTCCACTATTATGAACATCGCAATCCTTTGCACCCGTCCTTTGCTAGTTTGCTTCAGAAAATGTGAACAATTTACTCGGCGGTAGTAATGGTTCTTTATTCGCGGCTAGCTGTTGAGTTTTAGTCCTAATGCCATGGAATCAGAGGGCCAGCTAAGGGAACTGTTGTGGCTGCAGCTTCCGAATAACTCTTCCGTTCGTCTTCATTTTTTTCGCTCTATGTCATCATCCCACTGACCTTCGATTGTGAGCATTAGATTCAGCTAAGGTTCGACACGACCTTCGAAATTCAAACAATCCACAAATTTGCATCATTTACGAGAATCAGCGCGAGCTGCCTGGTCCGGTCGGCGTGGTGACTGAAGCCGGTGGGTGACCTGGTGGTGAACCATTTCCGGTGGGCCACCTGTCCACGTCCACGGTGTGTCACCTGGCCCGATACGGGCCTGACACGCTAATGGATTGTGGGACAGTTACCAATGTTACAAACACAACACAGCACGTGAGCGCAAATGTTGTCACAAATATCCGCTAGATGATGGACTCAGGATATACTAAATCAGGTTACACATATTTTTCACAGGCGCCTTCGTGGTTCTTTGCGTTTAAGAAGTTTAGCGAATCGACGAGAAGCGTTGATAGCTAGGTTATGTTGCAAGGGCTGATCCAATGGGGAGGAAGCGAAAGGGGCGCCCCTTATGACTCGAAGGTCGTCTTTCCTGGAGGTTCCAGTGTAGCCCCTCCCTCTAATTTCTCAGCGCAACGCGCTCCCCGCCCTGGGAACAGTAGTCCTCTGGGAGTCCGTACGCACGCCGCGAATTTTTCGGCGAAAGGCACTTCTCGAACAAAAACAAATGGCGCCCTTCTGGGAGATCGGAAATCGGAACATTTGGCCGGCTACCTCGTCCAAATGTTCTGGACCAAGAGCCGTCCGTCTGGAGAAATGGTTTCCTCATCCTTGGCAAAATCATAAAAATGTCAGTAGCATGGTGAGGGGGAGGGGGCTTGTACCTTCATAGAACTTCCGCTTAATCCTCTTTGCAGATTGGTGGGTACGCCGAAGTCTGTACTCTCTCATTCAGTTGTGTCCCATTCGTCACTCCGCTTGGAAAGTATCAGCCAGATATCTAGAGAGCAAAGAGGTTGGGGTGAAAGCAGAACCACCCATTCATCTATCTGAGGGTGAAACTGCCCCCTCAATGCTTGCTTCCCTCGTCCCGCAATAACTTCAACTTCTAACATGGAGACATACAGAATGTGACCCCCTCCCTATTCATTTTTGTCTGCCTATTTATTGCCTTCATGTGCTTTGTCCCCTCCGATCATTTTAAGAAATCAACATCGGTGGGATGACCCTTTCGGTGAAATGGGCTCCCTCTCACAGATGCCTTCACTTCGCATCACGACAACTTCGAAACGCAGCGTAATAAATAAATAAGGGAGGAACCGTAATGTTCCTTGATCAATTGTGTATCATGAAAAGCAATGCATTCCTCCTGGGATAGCTTAATCAATTTGAGAGAAAAAAATCCAATACGAAATGCGTACACTGAACTCCCATAGGCGCACGGCCTAAAACTGGCCGCGTTCCCGTGTTTTTACCTATCTTCCGCTAGGTGGCAGGTTGGTGCCGCTGGTACACACAGATGAAAGGCGCCAACGCGAAGTTTCCAATCCAGGCGTACATCGTCCATGGCTTGGCTGGCGTGACAGCACGTGCGACGGTACAATTTTCGACCGACGACGTTGGCTCCGGCCAACTCACCGATCCATCGATGCATTTGGAGTCGGCTAAGAAGGCCAAAGTTGATGTTTGGCAATGTCAGCATCCAGTGCAGCCTCGACTGTATGAAAAGAAGGGAAAGCCGTGGAACAAAACGGAACTGGGTAGAGGGTCGGCATGGAACAAAGGTGGGCAGTGGGTCACCAGGGAACGGAATCCAAACACGGAGCGAGGAATTGCTAACGGGGTCAGCAGAACGGGTAACGGCCCTGGGGTGCGATGCCGCGGAGCATGGACTGGCGGATCATAGTCGGGTCCGGACGGTCGGGAAATGACGTCGCCGAACAGGACCGGGGACCTGACCGGGGTGCCTAGCTGGTGAAGCGCGAGGACCGTGACCAGCGAAGGTTCTCTTCCTAGATCAGGGGTCTTGGAACCGCACTCAAATCAGACTCGAGAATGACGGTGGTACGCATACTACAGTCATGACGGACCGCAAGATTGCGAACCTCTGTCGGCCTGAAAATCGATTACGGGTTGACGTGCGTGATTTCCATTTGAAGATGATTATTTTCCAGTCTCATATTTATATTCTTTGAGAGTTGCACAGTACATGGGTAGTGGGGAGGGGGTACTTCCGCTGGGTCGGGTAATTCCTCAAGTTCACAGGTCAGGTCAGTTGACAAGTTTGCGCTGGCACGGGATATCGGAATGACGATTGTGCACGGCCTTTTAAATGCTTTATACTACGAACACTGCTGGCAACATCGCTTTTTGGCGATGTCAAAAAGGAACTTTCCACTAGTAGAACACACGATCAATAGCCATGCTTAATCTTGTAAGGTAAAAGGAATATTCATCAAGAAGTGAATCTACATGCTCGTGCTCCCGGAACTGTGACGGCGCTGTGTTGGGCTAATGGCCCTATTGCATGCTCTTTACCGTCTCTGGAAGTTCCAATAGGGCTCCCATGTGGGCCCAGTATTCCAAATTGTACTCACATTTGCAAACTTCAGCGGTCGGCTGCAACAGCTACGACTTTCTGGACATAACTTACGACTGTCGGCACTGCCGGCCGGCTGCTTCGTCTCCGATACCATCGCTTTCGCCGACAGCAACCGCAGTTGTTGACCCGGTGTTTGAGCCGTCTGCATGGGCCCAACAACATCGTCCAACGTCACTCCGGCAGACGGTCAATACCGGTCACCGGTCTGGAGCGCACGTGTCCTCAGCATCAAACAGCAAGGCTGGCGATGTCTGCGATGTCTACGGTGTCTAGCAATGCAGCGTCGGAAAATGACCTTTTCGAATCTTCGGCCGTCCAAATAATGATACACTGTCCCAAAAATCAACTTCCTGCATTGCCAGATGAAGACATGCTTGACTAGCAACCCCAGCTATATGTCATTATCCGATCAAATCTAATGAGTTTTTAGAAATGGAATATGTTTCACCCCCCCCCAATCCATGCTTTTGGATCCGCCCCTGATAGTCATCCTAATATGTGCTTATTTACGAGTTTGGTTATGCTGTGTCAATTTATTCTGATGGAACCCGAGTGGAAGAAGATAATTTTGACGCATGTTAGTTCCATGGTGTGGCGTGGCGGGGAGCGTTCATTATGTCAAAGGTTCATTTACTACCAAAGTTCATAACGCCCAAAGCTCAAAACGTCCAAGGATCATAATGTCTTTAAAAAAAACTAAATCAAGTAAAAAATGTGTTCGATGGGGAGTGTCCAAAATGAGCAAAGTTCATAATATCCCACGATCACAACCTCCAAAATTGGCTTCACAGGGAACGTTGGACGCGCATGGTGTTCAAAGTTAATTCAGGTCCAAGGACCATAAAGACCAAAAACAGTCTCTCAGTTGTCTGCTAGAGGAGCCAGCGAAACCCTGACGTTAAATTCGTGTGGCGGTATCCCAACTTTCTGTCAACAGTGGCAAGAGTGCGGTTATTGTCGCATGACACCTCGTAAATGTGCTTCCTAATGTCGTTAGCTGGCTTCTTCAGGTGTGTATTCTGAAATGTTCTCCAGTTTCTCACGGGACGAACACGTTTAATCAGAGTCGCACTCAGTGGAAAACAAAATTATTGAGCGGGTGCAGGGGCTGCGCTGGAGAATAATGAGAGGGCGCCTTCTCGCTTCTTCCTCCGAAAAGAGCGCCTCTGGCTGTACAAAAAAAAATTCCGCTCCAAGGGGAAGGTTTTCCCGGTTGGGGCGGCGCCACCTTTCCCTGGGGAGCGGGGAGTTACCCTCGCCACAATGGAGGTGCGGTGTTCCTTCAATTGGAAAAATCTTGTCCCTCTGGGACTTCCGAGTGGATCCCCGATCCCGTTTAACGAGTGTTTCAGCCGATCGGATGGGGAGCGGAGCAAACCGATTTTATGCCAATTATTTAGTGTTCACTCCCCGTCGCCGTCAGGGATAGGAATATGTTGCATGGTAGTTGCACCCTGAATTTACTTCACGGCTGGAAAATCCACAGTCTTTGCAGACAGTTGCGGATCGACCGCGATGGGTACAGTTACCCATACAGTCAAGGTACCGTCGACATTGAGGAGCACCTCACTAATAAAAAAACATCGCTTTAGACAGTTTAGTACCGAAGTTGTTTATGGTTGAAGCAACGCTTTCCTCATAAATGTCTTTAGTTTTATCCCAAATTTGAAATGAAGGTTATTTTTTGTTTCAACCAGGTGACCTTGAGAGCATGGCTCCAGTGGCTCTTCTGTTGACCCGCCACTGCTCCCCCTTCCCCACCACCACCGGCATCACCTCATGTCACCTCTTCACCTATTCATATTTTATCTGAAACGTCTGATGGTAGATACATATAGGAGAAGAAGACGCATAAAGGAGAAGAATGTACTATCTGTTTTCCCTTCAAGGTCAATGCCATATATATATCGGGCCCGACTGTGTCAGCATCGGTGGGCCTGACGGGATCAACCGCGGTGGGCCTGGCGACATTGACCGCGGTGAGCCTGACGACATTGACCGCGGTGAGCCTGGCGACATTAACCGCGGTGAGCCTGGCGACATTAACCGCGGTGAGCCTGGCGACATTGACCGCGGTGAGCCTGGCGACATTGACCGCGGTGAGCCTGGCGACATTGACCGCGGTGAGCCTGACGACATTGACCGCGGTGAGCCTGGCGACATTAACCGCGGTGAGCCTGGCGACATTGACCGCGGTGGCCTGACGACATTGACCGCGGTGAGCCTGACGACATTGACCGCGGTGAGCCTGGCGACATTGACCGCGGTGAGCCTGGCGACATTGACCGCGGTGAGCCTGGCGACATTGACCGCGGTGAGCCTGACGACATTGACCGCGGTGAGCCTGGCGACATTGACCGCGGTGGGCCTAACGACATTGACCGCGGTGGGCCTGACGACATTGACCGCGTGAGCCTGAATGACCGCTAAACGGCTAAACGCGCCTGCAATTACCGCGGTGGCCTGACGACATTGACCGCGGTGGCCTCGAATTGACCGCGGTGGGCCTCGATGCTGGCGACATTGACCGCGGTGAGCCTAACGACATTGACCGCGGTGGCCTGCGATGACCGCGGTGGGCCTGACATTGACCGCGGTGGCCTGGGCATTGACCGCGGGCCTCGTGGCCTGACGACATTAACCGCGGTGAGCCTGACGACATTAACCGCGGTGGGCCTGACGACGTCGGCCGCGATGGGCCTAACAGCGTCGGCGGCAGCGGTTCTGACAGTGTCGGCGGCGGCGGCTATGTCAGCAGATTCGCTCTGAACAAAAACCGGTTTTCCATGCGGCACATGTACACAACAGTATGCCGTTGACTACAACTCCCGAGAACATTGGCTCTACAGCATGTATATACTTATGAACTTGCTCATAAAACCCCAAGGTAATAAATAAATAAATAATTATGTCGACGCTGGACTTTTTGAGGTACTTCATTGTACCCCGCGCGTAACAACAAAAAACAGCCATATTCTCTATTTTTGTCCTCCAAAACGTCATTTTCTTCCGAAAATCGATCTTTCACTTTTCTCATAGGATAGCTTAGTGTCTCTGATTGGAACTCAATAATGGGAACGCAATGCTTTTGTGGGAATACCCCGCATGTGCATTCTTGGTTAATTTCTCCACCCCGGCAATAACTGTGTTCGTTAGCCGAGCTTCTAGCACGCAGTGCTGGGCGCTACATGACCAATGTAGTCGATGCGCCCTAAAGCCCTAATAACTAACTAGCACGCAGTGCAATTACGTGTTGAATGTGACTCGCCCAATTATAGATTAACTGGGACCAGCTAAGCGTCGCAAAGCGCGGAATCCGATAACGTCACCTGTTACGGACGCTATAAATGATTTCACGGCCAGAATTAATGGAATCAGTGCATCCGGTCCGCGATCAGCCATGACATGCGGGCGGGGGTTGACCGACGCTTCTAGGAGGGCGGTCCGAGCTCGACGTGGCGCAGTGTTCAGGCCACAGTTGAGCACAAACTGCCTGCCAGGTCAGCCCCGAGCGACGACCCCACCCGATACTTCGCGCTGCTCGGAGCCGTGACTGCCGAACAAACAGATCCATCGGGACCGTCGTTGCCGACGCGCTCGCCGCAGGTCGCTGGCGGCTGGTGTAATGTGCTCGCACCTAAAGTAAAGGCGCCGCCAGTCGCCTTAGGCTGCCGGCTGGTGTAATGTGCTCGCACCTAAAGTAAAGGCGCCGCCAGTCGCCTTAGGCTGCCGGCTGGTGTAATGTGCTCGCACCTAAAGTAAAGGCGCCGCCAGTCGCCTTAGGCTGCTGGCTGTGCGCCTCCGTACCGCTGGGGCTGCGCTCATCATACCGGGAGGTGTGCTCGGAGGGCACACAGCTGGTCGCGGCACGGTGCGCACACAACACGTCCGCACCGCACCGCACCTAGCCGGCCACCCTGCATGCACACTGCGCAAAGTGCACGTTGCTCCTGCACATATAAAACGAGAAAATAACATTGACATAATAATGGTAGGAACTGTCATCAGTAGTCGCCACGGTAGGGTAGATCGGGTCCAGTTGATGCACAGGGTGGCTGATACGACAGCATCTTCTCCAAAAGTATGAAACCGGTTGTCGTGGCTGTCACACATGTCGCTACTGATACCATCATTTCGCAGCAAAAACAAGCGCTGGTCCTTTCGAACCTGAATGGTGACGATGTGACGACATTTTTTTAAGCGAAAGTAACATTTAAATAGCTGTGCATAATTTCAAATGCGTCGCCCACTTGCTAACGTTTTGGTGTACGTTATCATTGCCAAGTTCTCTCAGCTTTGCAACGGTGAATTGCTTTCATCGTTTGACTCTACACTGCACTCGCAATGCTGCATAACATGTTGCAGCCTGCACCAGAAAACCTGCATGGCAAATTGATATAGCCTGCATTAACTTAATCGGTCTGCCTTGCAACATCAGCCTGTATCAACTATTTGTTGACTGGTAATGAAATATAGTAAGCACACAATTGCATATTTATTATTAAGGTGTTTGTTAAAACTCATTCAGGATAATCATATACAATAATTATACGATCATTTCTCACCAGACTGAAGAGAAGTTGGTTGGTTATTGGTTTACGACACATCAACCGTTGAGTCATGCAGCGTCGCCAATCTCTCACGCCGATTGGTCGCGGGCGAAGAGTAGCGGCATGTGAGACTCGAACCCACAACCTTTCGATTGCGAGACGGGCATCTTACCCTCAGGCTACTCGTCCCCAGACTGAAGAGAAAAAACTGAACGAAGGAAAAGGTGCAGCTTCGGAATAAGCGTTTGCCCACTTCGTGTGTGTGTGTGTGTGTGTGTGTGTGTGTGTGTGTGTGTGTGTGTGTGTGTGTGTGTGTGTGTGTGTGTGTGTGTGTGTGTGTGTGTGTGTGTGTGTGTGTGTGTGTGTGTGTGTGTGTGTGTGTGTGTGTGTGTGTGTGTGTGTGTGTGTGTGTGTGTGTGTGCACTTGTACTTCGTGCAAACCGAGGCCATTTTCTGTTTGCACACCTGACAACCGAGGACGTGATGTGTATAGCGAGGACGTTTTTGACGTCCTCGGTTTTCAAACTTCGTCTGAAGCATTGCCAGATGCTTACCAGTCTCCAGACCGATTTTTTCGCCATCCTCGGTTTTGACGATATATGTGACCGTGTGTGTCCAGCAGGTGTGTATGTGTGTACTACGTAGACAAAGTGTGAGCAAGCCGAAAGTTACAGTGCAGACGCGTCGCGCTCATGTTTGCAACTTGACACCACTCATGCTTGCAGCCTGCTGCAAGGCAGGACGGGCCGGTCGTCGGTAGGGTGCCGAGTTGGCTTCCGTCGACTCGGCTGGCGACGGGCGGCCGGCGGCCGGCACACGCGTTTGAGGAAACGAATTGGCGCTTCGGTTAGGCCGATTTTTTACCAGTATTGTGGGATAGGACAGGGCTGAGGCTTGGAGGTTAGGAGCTGCGACAGCTATTATGGATGTACTTTGCAATTGGTCGTTAGCGCAACAGAGGGTAGAAACGTCTCGTGCGCAACATAAAGATGTAAGCGAAGTACGTTTTGAAACATCTTTGGGCCTACATCTTAACCCGCGCCGTCTCAGAGGAGGAGGCGTGTTTGTTGCATCCCTTAAGGTTTTCCGCGGATAGTAAAAAAATAAAAACAGCGCACGGCAGCGCGCGAAAATTTGGCATACCTATTCCCACATCAAGTTGTTATTTTGCGTGGAAATTTTGAAGTCGGGTCATTCACGGGGCTGAACTAGTCAAGGTCAAGTCAGGTCACCTCCAAAAATGTTCAACCAATCGTCACACTTTAACGGGTAAAGATATTTGAATGCACTTTCAGCGTTTAATTTTCTTTATGGACGCAACGAAACGCACCAGAGGTATGGTTGAACTTTCGCTTTTTATGGCATATTTGCTTAGCATATTTGCCCATTTAGGCTAAAATCGAAAATTGTGGCTCAAATAAGCAATTTCCATGAGGCGACGTTTACCTGAAACAACTTCTCTCGGTACGTTTTATCTATTAGAAAAAGTATTTAAGAATTGAACCAACAATTGAGCAACATAAAAACAATTGGTATATTTGGGTGGGCGAACATTTTGCACAATGCCAATTTCGTCTTTCTATTCTGATTCCAATTAAGTTTTCTCAACGAAATTGAACTCCACAGAACATACATGACCTCAACCTTGACCACATAAACCCCCTCAGTAGGATGTTGGGGTGGTTATTAGCCGTACTCGTCGAGCGCTTTCCAATGAGACATCTTTCGGTTTCGTGCGACGTTTGGTTTGGAGATTGGAGGGGTATATAATGAATCTCTCCTGAGACGGGGTGTGAGGATCTGACCGGAATGACGGGGAGGGGAGACGTATTACTTCCGGATTTAATGTTTTATCGTTCAATCCGTCGCACTGACAACGAATGACTTCGTTCAGATTCATAAACATAGATTATCATCATCATTTTACGTTGTTGCAAGAAACCCACTCCAATATTCAAGATGATAAAGTTCTGGAAAAAATAATGGGAATGAGACATATCCCTCACATATGGTGAAAGGAAACATGATTCTGATATACTGCCATTCCTTCCATCTTTTCCTGAACATGTCAGCAATATGGACAATGTTCTTGTGGATGCCAAAGGAAGTTTATTAGTCGCTAAGTTCACCTTCAAATGTCCTAGAAGAAACCATTGGAGCTGTGCGCTTCAACCCAGCTTTACAATTTTGGTCAAGTCTTCTATTTTACCATCTTTCCCACATTGGCTGAATGGATTGCTTCCAAATGAATTAAATTGCATGCATATTCGTTCATCCTCTTCAGGCTGGCATCATCACAAGACCTGTTACTTAGACTGATCTGCTTTAGCAAACATTTTTGATCATATATGGGTGAGCCTAGGCCCGGTTAAGCGAGCACGAAGGAAAGTTGCCAATATGCCAATAAGCGTACGTAATTTTGTACTGAAGCAACATGTACAATAGCACATTGATGCAGTCCACTTCGTTTGCTTTGGCCATGATGGGGCAGGGGTGACGGTTGCATGCCACCGTTTCTTATTTTTGGGGGAGGGAAAGCATTACACAAAAGCATTCCGAACTTAGCGCAGTTTGGCTTCACGTGCATTAACCTCCGCCCGTGTGGGGGTTGCGAGGGGTTAGGCGGGTGTCAATGCATCCATTTTTTTCGCGACTACGGAGGAACGGCGTGGGTTTGGGCGCCGCTGCTTGATGGGACCATCTATTGCGGACTTGATCAAATGAAAAATGAAAATGCCTCATCATATAACTGCGCTATGACGCCATAGGCGGAAATATATCTGTTGTTGTTAAGGCAAGTGTGAATTATTGGCAATCAACGTCACTTATTGCCCACACATAAAAATGTTGGATACGGTGAGATGATAGGCATCTAAGCTCATGTGCGTACATCAACTTGTTTCCAAAGCGATTGAAAGTTGCTGACGTATCTGGACCTATGATAATCATTTTCAGCTTCTGAGCCACTCGGGGTTTAGGCCGAGATACATATACTGAGAGTTTCGGTTGGCTATTTGGTTATTGGAGTTTAGGGGCTCATCGACTGCATCGGTCATTCAGCGCCCATATCATCGTCAGTCAAATAGTAAAATGCTAGCAAAACTCAGTCAGAATTGAATATCACGAGGTTAAGTACGCATGATACCTTACCATGCTACGATTCTCATTTCGTCCGGTATAAAATCGAGTTAATGAATATATCACAGTGTAAATCAAAGAAAACTTGATTTCTGATAGGAAGCGGAAAAGCCCTCCCGGTTGAACAATTGATGACTTCCCTAAGTGAGAGAGAGAGAGAGAGAGAGAGAGAGAGAGAGAGAGAGAGAGAGAGAGAGAGAGAGAGAGAGAGAGAGAGGTATATCCAAAATGACGCCTTCGCTCATGGTTAAGTCGGCTGCAGACAATCAGTACGTGACTGAGAGTTTGGGGGCATTCGGACTTCGGGTGCTTCGCACTGCATGAGTTCAGTATAGTAAACTCCGGCGTAAGCCTATAGCAACACTTATAATATCTAAATTTAGGTCTATGCATCCCATGAGAACGAAACAATCGGTTCTCTATTCCAAAATGATCAGAGCCAAGTAATTAGGTAGACCAAAAAGGCGCAGCTCAATGAAATAGTTTACGTACACTGATCTTTATTGACAACGTTTTATCTAGAATGATAGATGCAATCCCTAAATCACCAGGCATCTCCTATATCAGTGAAGGACGCCCCAGTGCCAGTCAGGCTGTCCTCATTTTCCCGCGAGAGCCTCCTCTGTCAGATGGCTTCCTACGCCGATCACGGGGCCTCCTATGTCCGTCAGAGGCCTTCTGTATTGGTCATGGTAGTCCTTGTGTCTGTGAGGAGCCTTCTGTGTCAGTTACCTCTTGTATCGGAGAGAGTCGTTCCGTGTCGGTTTAAGAGTCTCCCGTGTACCTCAACAACACAATTTTTATGGATATTAGTGTGAATTTCTAAAAACTGAGTGAAAGTATTCATTGTCAGGGCCATTTTTGGTCACCTCCTCTTTAATTTTGATAAAGTGGAAGGCGCAGGCACATATGTTCATTCAGTTCCATCAACTTTAACCTCATAATTTACATTGACTGATGTGGCAGGACGCATCATGAGGTGTGGAGATGCTGTAGCGGACAAGGAACTTCAGATTTCTTGCGGCGTGGTCACTATTGAGCACACCACGGCATTTGCTAACGTAGGCGAAAGAACGCGAACAACTAACAAGTATACTTCTGAAGCGTAACGCAGTGGTGACGACTTCTTTACCATTCCTTGGGCCGACATGATGGATGTGTCTGGCACTTTCAAATGTATGAATCATGATTCCTTGTCAGATGCTGAGGTCACACACCTCGGAATGGACCTGTCCAGGCGAGTGCATGTCAGTACTGTCGTCAGGGATGCATGCATCGGAGGAAGGGGGACACGGCGGGAGTACCCCTGACACTGCCAAAATATTGTATACACTTTTCATACATAATAGCCATGGCTTGGATGAATTCATAAGCACTGCTCCTCGTGTCTGTCAGCAAACCAGCCTTAAGATGCTGATTCGCCTGTCAAATGCAACGTGGCATTCAGCGGCTAATTCGACGGCCGATTCGGTTAATTCAGTTCTTTATAAATGGAGCTGAACACAACAGGGCATAGACCACCGCTTTGGGCTGTGTTCGTTGCTACCCGCATCCAGTATCCGTCGCCAACACGCAATGGCACGGGGAGATTTTAAGTTCTTTGGTGAGAGACATCCGTTGCATCTAGTGCTATGGTCCATCGGAGTAGTCGCCGAATAAAGTGAAGGGCTAGGTTTCACGTCAGTAGACTGACATAAAAGGAGACGGAAAGTTTACTGATGGAGTTTGCGTTACATTTGCATTACATTGCATTGCATTGCATTTTGTCACCTTATCCAGAAATTTTACAGATGTGGTTTACTTCTCTTCAAATATTTACAAACGGAGAATGTTAGCGAAGCGAAAGAAAAGCTAGCGTGGTGCATGTGACCAGCTGTCGCGATTAATACCCATTTGTATACTTCGGGTAACAAATGAATATCTTACATTGGCTTGGACCTCGCAGTGAAGGGATTAATTAGACCCTCTAAGGTTTTCTGAAATAACTCATAATCGGTCTAAAGAATCACTTCGGTAATTCATCATATAACCTGACAATTGATGAGCGTGCATGTCAAATGTTGACGTGCAGTCCACTAACTTAACGAAGTTGGGGAACGCCAAAATCAGGTGACGCAGGGTTAAAATATTGGTTTTTCATTAGGTGTGAGATGTCGAAATGAGCATAGCAGGATGTCGAAATTTGACATGTAATTAGTGTAATTTCAAATGTTTTGATGTCTTTCAGACTAAAATTTGAGTTCATGGTGTAAGTGATTATGACTGGACCTTTATCATTTGTTTTGAGATTCATAATTTAAGAAAAGATGTATTCAGGATAAGGAGAATAATAACTATGATGAACTGGTTGGTTGGTTATTTGGGCTTATGGGCACATCGACTGCTTCGGTCATACAGCGCCCATATGATGAACTTGTAGTGTATCCCATATCACATAGGTCATCCCTTTACCCGATATCCGTATTGCAAAATGTTCGTGTAACACCATTCCATATTGAGGGCAAGCACATGCATTTATAAACGAGATACTGTTACAAAGGAGACATAAATACTTCATATCAATGAGCAGGATGCTGATACTTCTTGGAGAAGGATTTCGATTGAGTGTTCCGAAAGTGGTATATTCAGAAAGTGGAATAATTTATCACTGAGCAACTTTGATACGCCTGCATATTGTATTCAATGCAGGGCTTCATTACTTGCTGAATAAGGACTTCAGGAGTGCTGGATGATACCCGGTTTCAGGATACTGGGTAGACTATCTGAAACAGAAGAGGCTCTATGATACGGTTTCAGGAGATTTCCTGATCACAGGTCATTGGTGCACCCCAACTATGGCATATTTTAATTGTTGAAGGGCATCAGGATGTCTTCAGTTGAGTTCATGTTGGCTTCATAATCAGCAGCTAGTAAGCAAGGATGTCACAAAAGCCATAGACAGGGAGGTCGATTGAACTTTCATTAGGTGGTATTTTCCACCAATTTTCTTGAAAAATTTCACACTGAGGTGACGTCATCTAGTGCAGTTTTTAAATGTGCATTAAATATATCTCACAAACCGTTTCAGATAAAGCCAAAAGTTAACCTGTACTGAAGAGAGAAATTACTAAGGTAAAGCTAAGAAACAAATAAGTAGCCCATGTGATGTCATCGGGTCAAACGGTAATTTACCTTTGGTATTTTGTACGCAATGTTGTCGCTAATTATTATTTTAAACCTGAATATGGGTACTGAGGGATTATATCCCTCAATGGTGTTCTAGGTTACAGGTCACTCCCCGATTAAGTCGCTGATGGATGACCCGATAAGAGTCGAGAATAGAGTTGTTCACTTTTTCTTCCAAACACTGGCATGAGACGTAGCACGAGCACAGCAGGTTCTGGCACCGCACGACACATGGCACAGCAAGCTGGATGATGGCACATAAGAAAGCATGGGGATAAAAAAGGGACCATCTAAACAACGAGGGAAATCTTGATTGATGACGAAAGTAAGCAATACCAGAGATGCAAAACATTTCACACACGGACAGCATATCAGTCTCTACGTTTCAAAGTTATTCCACACATCATTGGTTAAGCCCTTTTTCCTGGTAATCTTGGACAATTCAGTTCAACATCAAGACAATTTTAGATATATACTTTAATTTTATTACTAGGAGTACCGACACTGGCACGGCAGTGGCACGTACAATTATGGCATTGTACAGCAAAAGGCTCATGTTCCCAGGATTATGGGTTGCCGTGTCTTGCCACTGCGCCAGAAAGTGGAAACTCTAGTCGAGAGTACGAGCATCGCAAAAATAAGACCCCCTCCCCGCGAGTTACACTAAGCGGCCACATGCTAACCAGTGACGTTTGTTCCGCGGTCATAAAAAAAATGGGTGGCAATGTGATACGCTCCTGAACGCGAAAGGGTTAAAGTTAAGCGAACAAAAAGTGTGGTAAGAGCTGAACAATTCCACATGATGCTTCACCATCATCCCACATCCACAAAGGAGGCATTAATCCGCCGCCTTTCCGTATTCTAGCGAGTGAAAATGAAGTGTGTTAAGTCAATAAGTAGTTATATATATATATATATATATATATATATATATATATATATATATATATATATATATATATATATATATATATATTGTTTCAGTAAAATGTTATGCACACCTGTGGCAAGGTAGCTTCATGTCTGACTAAACACGGCCAGAAATTACCCGTTAATTGCATGATAGAAAATATTCGTCTAAGTACGTCGGGATAATACCACGCGCTTTAATAATGTCAGCTTCCAGACGAAAAACGGATATGTATGTAGGTTGTTTTCAGTGAATAGTATGTATATGTATGCAGTGAATAAATGACCACATCTGAAGAACGGGATCCGATCAGGAATCTTTTAAGTAGTCATGTTGGTGTATGCATGGCTTCGGCTATCATGCACTGATTTCGGTTTACACTCAGATCTGAACATGTCCCATCAAAATACACCAGGAACAGAGCTCCTTCCGCTTCTGGATTTTGGAAGGAATTTTCCCTTTTCTTCTGGCCAGACCTGGCCAACATGATCGTAGATTACACAAATGAAGCAAAAGGAAGCGCGGTGTTTTCATATCGCACAGCTGTGGAGTGATAACATGAATAAGAAAGAGGATGATCCGCAGAGTATTAACCCGTCCGTCTCGAGGAGGAGTCTTCAACCGCACCCCCTCAGGTTTCTCCCGGATAGTGAACGAACGGCGGGCGGCAGCGCACCCAAATTTGTGATGCCTTTTCCCACGTCAATTTGGCATGCGGTTTCAAAATTTTGAAGTCAGGTCGTCCAGGGTCAACGAGTTAGTCGACGTCAAGTGAGGTCACCTCCAAAAAAGTTCAACCAGTCGTCACGCTTTAACGGATACAGGTATTTTAATGAAACTTTCAGAGTTTGCTTATCTCTAGGGATGCAACAAAACGTATCTGGATTTTGTTTTTGTTTTTTGACTACATATACATTTTGCATATTTGCCAATTGCAGTTCAAATAGAAGATTCTGGCTAAAGTAAGCATTTTGATTAGGGCAAGTTGACTTTCAACAACGTTTCTCGGTCTGCTCTATCCATTGAAAAAGGAAAAGTAAAGAAAACTTGAAAACTGAAACTTCTGCCATTGCATAAAAATATAATTTTCATTTTTGGGGGGCCAGGAAAAATGTATTGCCGTGGTCGATTTCGCTGTCTTTTTCTCATTCTAAATAAATTTTGTGCTTTCATGTATCCCCAAAATGAACTCCCCAGAGCCAAAAACATAATGTAAGTTGTGAATAGTCATGAAAATCTAGCCCCCCTGGTGACGTCACCTTTGGGGGAAATTCTTTTCAGGGGTGGATCTGGACCCTACTCGTCGAGCGCTTTCCGATGACACCTCTTTCGTTTTCGTGCAACGTTACTATCCGCCCCGCCCCCCGAGACGTGGTGTGAGGATCTGACCGGAGGGACGGCGTGGGTTAAGAATATATAGAGTTGCGTACTAAATAGTTTCTATAATAGTGGCTAAGGCCTTGTCAAATATATTTCGGAGTGTCATGGGAAGTACGTGAATAATGGTCTTTCAAATTAAACGGGCTCAGTTTGAGGAACATTTTTTGGTTCTAACTTGCGAAATCTACCGGATGTTATTAAATACTGCGAACATCATGACTTGGAGAAACAGAAGAAGCCAGGATTGACGCAACCAGCTAAGCCTTTTCGATTTTTTCTATAACACTACACAATGTATTCCAGCTGTGGATGCGTTGATTGCTATCTTGAACGTTTGGAGCTGGTTTTCCAACAAAAATGAAATATTTGGGAGAAAATGTATTATCCCATATCAGTTTGTGTAAGACATAATGATATAGGGGGTACTCCCGCCAAGGAAATAAAATCACTCATGCATTGAGCGAAGGTCCCATTACCCATTTAATACCATACTATTTTCCTAGAGGCTCATTTGATACCAAAATGACGACGATTATACCCAAATTACAAGTAAGTGAGGACATGTGGCATATTTAGCAGCATGGTGCACATAAGAGGTCATGCAATTCGTAGATTTTACGAGTTAACTTTTCGAGGAAGCGTAGAAAACCACTGTTTATCTTTTACATATGCTTGTAGTGGAATACTGGCATTGCGTTCATGTAGTACTCTCTCCGGACCAGGGTGAGGCTCTCGAGAGTCCCGCCCCACCTCCTCAAGTTTTCCCGGGATAGCTGCCGAATGAGGTGACACATTGACACGAAACTGTAGTACGTTCATGTATATCTGATTTTGCGTATCTTGAAACAAATTTGAGGGCAAGATCATCGGCCCTTGACTCCAAACGGGACAAGCACAGAAATGTTCCCAAACATTTAAAGAGCCACCATTCGGAGCAATTACCGCATATCAACGCCAAGCTCAGACCATGCTGTTCTTTCATCAAGGCGTACAACTCTTTGTCATTAGGGGCGCTTGGAATCGTTTGAAGGGGCGCCATTTCCTCGGATGGGAGCCACTGTTTGGGGGACGTGGTGCATTGCAGTCTATCGTGGGTGTTTTTCCCCGGTCAGAGAGTCGTCACACTTCTTTGGATTTGGGGTGGGGGGGGGGGGGCACATGCCCAATTGTCTCTCCCTCTATTTAGAACCTCTGGTGCTGAGTAGCCCCATGAAAGTGGGCAGCGTCATCCCGATCGCTCCAATAGCCTGAGCACAGGACGATTTGGCAGTGGGCATGTTGGCGCTAAACCTCTGCTTGGTCTTAATTTTAGACACCATGATTTTGCTGACAAACACGCTGGGCTTGGTAATCTGACTTTTCGAGAGTCACAAACATTGCTAAATATGGTGTGTTCTTATAGCAGCACACCAAACTATGGAGGATGCAATATTATCCATAGAAGCCTGTTCAAACCAGACGTTTACCTTTTCTGTGCGTTTCGCGTGCGCCTGAACGAAACAAAAATTAGTCAGTTGAATTTCCTTTGCTTAAACGCGAAATTCCTGAAGGTGGTGCCTTTGTTTAAAGACTTCGCGTGGCAATTATACACCTACTATGAAACGCATACAAACATCAGCAGAACCCTCTGATTCAATTTGGAATTATCTGAAGAACCCACGTAGAATGCGCCGAAACCGGCATGTCTAAAGAAAATACCAATATTTACGTGCGCAATAAGGTGTCACAATAAGCCGGAAAACCAAACGAAACTTACAACAACCGAGACAAACAACCGGAAAATTAAATCCCTCGGGTTACTTTTTGCTTTGATCATCATTAGCAAGACAAATTTTCGCACATAATTATTGTCGATCCGACACACTATAGACGTCGTCACAAATTTCGCTTCCTGTCACTCCACCTTACGAGGCTTATATCCAAGGATCCTGGCTCGTTGCAACTTTTTTTAATAAGATAGCTAAAGAAATTACCTCCACAGATCATATACATTCACGTTTCATCCTTTTTTTGTATGCCTATACAAGTGGCACGAATTACGATTGCTAAGTTATCCACTTGTTCTTGCACCTTGCGCGATATCGCGAGCAATTTCAGAAAGCATGCCCAAAAGTCGGCACATGCAGTGGGGTTGTGCTGGGGCTCATCCAGTTGCCGACATCCATTGTGCGCAACAGGAAGCATGTCATGGGGACAGCTGTCCGCCTTTACCCATGACCGTTATGCACACGTATTGTCATGCATAGTGTACGTTGTCACTACCTAGAACGAGGATCTGAAACCAAGCAGATGACGTAACAATTTAAGCCATGGAACGTTCACAGGTTCGCTAAAAACCGACGAAACTTCGATACACATAATGTGTTAAAGTCGATTCCTCAGCACTCTTGTATAAAACCTGCTACGGGACCACGAACATTTTTATTTAGAACCCGTAGGCTACGGTAGCAAATAGACTACCTTTGTCGCACTTCTACATTTTGTTGGATCGACGTGCAATTTTGTATGCATACTTACGTTATCAAGGGCAATTGAAGGAAGATGCATCCAGAAGGATTTTTGTTTGGCTGTTAGGGGCACACCCTTGTGCACAAAGGTCGGGACCTAAAGTTGTGCAATGCTCAGTTATTGCTACTGCCGTCAAGTATTCATCATTTGTAATTATTTCTGTAGATTTTCATGTCGTTAATTCCCAAGTTCAATGTGAAGTGCAATAAATCCGAGAAAAAATGAGGCCATATGCTAAGACTGAGTTCCTACATCCTTGGTGTAGTCTCAGTCCGACCACATTTACCTCCGCCCCACCAACACTTTGTTCTCTCAACGTGGGGCCATGTGAGGAGGGTTTTATCAACCAAATTGGGAATCACACTGCATCCATGTGTTGGGCCACACTAAAAAAAAATTTCTTCTAACTACTCCATCCATTATTTTGGTTGTAGGTTGCAATGAAAATGGGGCGGTTTGGCCCGTCAATTGGTTAGCTGTATCTTCCAGTGAACTGGACCCACCCAAATGTTGGCGTCAGGTTTCCATTGTCAGGTTTTTGTCAAATACCGCATTTTCCCGAAATTGATCAGACCCCATCAAGTAATGGCAGATGGAGCATGGATCCCAAATGCCCCAGAAGTGGCGGCGTCCACGATCAAAGCTAACAATGATGATACAGTTGCACGACTAAATTATAAAACGTCAAGTTCGTTACGAATTCAAATCAAATCCGAATCGAGCAAAGTATATTTTCTACGCTCCTAACAAAAAACCGTATGACATTGACAACTTTTAGCTTAACCTTCACTGGACTGATAGCCCTTGCGGTTCGCAGAATTCCCAGAACGGAAACCTGGCTACGCCATTGTGAATGAAGTTCTCTCGGAAAATGACACAAGCAAGTACAGACTTAAGGGCTGAGAAGAGAAGCATGTGGGTGGATGGGTCCTTCGGTATTTTCAGACTATTTTCAATTAGAAAATGCAGGTATGATCTTAGCATAATATTAACGATATCGTAGGCCTTAGCTCTTCTACCTTGGCATAAATATTGTGGCAGCTGCGGGGGATATCACCCCACAAATTCCACAATAGGAGACTAGAAACTTGACAATTTTCGCCCAAACGCGAACTGAACACAATGACTATTCAGTAGGATACTGTGCCTCGCAATCATTTGTCTCCCCACAACTTTTTGTCTCAAACACAGCATGTTTTTCGATGATAGTGGTCCTACGCTAAGGAAGCCTCCATCAGTGGCACTAGGTTAACCCGTCCTGTCTCGGGGTGGGGGGTCTTCAACGGCCTCCACCTCAGGTTTTTCGCGGAAAGTGAACGAACGGCGCGTGGCAGCGCGCCAAAATTCTGTGTACCTTTTTCCACATCAATTTGGCATGTTATGTCAAAATTTGTAAGTCAGGTCATATAGGGTCAACGAGTTAGTCAAGGTCAAGTGAGGTCACCTAAAAAAAAGTTCAATCAGTCGTCACGCATTAACGGATACAGATATTTTGTTCAAACTTTCAGCATTTTCCTATTTTTATGGGTTCAACAGAAGTACGAGAGGAATTTCTCATTTTCCGTTTTCGACTACACATAAATTTTCCATATTTGCCTCTTGCACTTCAAATATAATATTCTGGCTAAAGTAAGCATTCTTTATCAAAGTAAGTTGACTTCCAACAACAATTCTCGGTCTGCTCTATCCGCTATAAAAGAAAAATTAAAGAAAACTTTAAAACTCAAAATTTTGAAATTACAAAAAATTGGGGGGGGGGGTAAAAATTG
>JAOTOL010001007.1:0-15000 GCA_034440575.1 Imbricaverruca yamaguchii
AGTATCAAGTTTGTTAATTCCCCATAAATGATGGGTTGCAATTGATCGTGTTGTGAAATACACAACATGCGCACTATGTTCGTGTTTCTGTGCTATTACTATAAACGATTAGATGCTCGCCAAGCTGTGATTTAGCCGGATGATGTAGCGTTAAATTTTTATTAATCATCAGTATCTACCTAGCAAGGGTGTTGACTTCTGAAAGTCGTAAGGGCATAATGCATGGAGGAAACGAGCGATCAAAAACTCATTGGGGAGGTACAATCCATAGGGCTTCATGTTTAAAGTATGAAATACTGGGGAATAGTAGGCTATGCTATGGTATTATAATAACTCAAATGCCATTTTGGTGTTATTTTGCGCATACATTCAAAATTAAGCAATTGCACAAAGAACGAGTGGTTCCATGATCTTAGCAGGATTCATAAACACCGAATTAGACGAATGGATTCCAAGAATTGACAAAACAATTAAAGCACAAATTTACGATTCTGCGACAAATGTATGTAAGGACAAATGTACGTATGGCAGATGTACGTAAGCAAATGTACGTAAATAAATGTACATATGGCAATTGTACGTTAGCACAGATGTACATATGGCTAATGTACGTAATAGCAAATGTACGTATGGCAAATATACGTATGCGCAAATGTACGTATGCGTAAAGTGCGTAAGCGCAAATGTACATATGCGCAAATGTACGTATGCGCAAATGTACGTAAGCGCAAAAATACGCAAACGCAAATGTGCGTATGGGCAAAAGTACGTATGCGCCAATCTACGCGTGCGCAAAAGTACGTAAGCGTAAAAGTACGCAAACGCAAATGTACGTCAGCGCAACAGTATCTACGCGTAAAAGAATGCGAGAGGAAATGTACGTATGAACCAATGTAATAATATAGTAAATATATAATAAATAATGTAATAAATGTACGTACGCACATTTAAGCTTACGTGCTTTTGCGTTTAAGCACATTTGGTTAGGTGCATATGCCATACGTACATTTGCTCTAAGGTACATTTGCGCGTGCGTATATATCCACATACGTACAATTGCCATACGTACTTTTGCGCATACGTACATTTGCAATACGTACATTTGCGCTTACGTACATTAGCCATACCTACATCTGCGCGTACGTACAATTGCCATACGTACATCTGCGCTTACGTGCATTTTCTTACGTACATTTGCGTACGTACATCTGCCATACGCACATTTGCTTTACGTACACTTTTCCGGTTGCCCAAATTTACCCATCTGCCAATGACATCACTTGCTTGTTGTTGCCAAATTGGACAGTACAAATTGATATGAGGGTTGCCGTTGTTTCATGGCCACAGTATTCTGTCATTAACTAATGCAACCTGATCTAAATTTAGGCTTGGGATTTAGGAAGGGTACTTAGGTTAGGTTATATGCTAGGTTAGGAATGTTTTCGATAGGGGACGTGCACAGCCACGCTACTGGTGGCGCTTCGTTTGCACCTCGCGGCCGATGCTCGAACTGAAAGCATGCCATTGGGTCGCATGGAGGCCGCGGCCGCTAGATGCAAAATCTTCAAGATAATTGTCAAAAACAAAGAAAATATGCCATCTAGAGATTTTGCCCCACCTGTGATGGATACAATCACAATTTCTGCATCAGCTGATACCACTTAGACTCCAGTATAATGGTCGTTAGTAATCGTCAATTTTGTTCTAAGGCTGTCATGTCAGCGGATCTCCCTATAGCTTAAGCTTGGGGAACGCCAGAAGCATAATGTGGTCGCATGTGAAATTGAATATTTTGATTAAAGGATGTATAGTGGGATTGCATGTGAGGTGGCACTGGTACTAGCCCCAAGATGCCGGCAGATGAGTCATCCAGTGCGGCGACCTCGTGACCGAGTCGGGCCGGCCGGATACGTGGCCTGGTGGGGCGTGTGCGGGATGAACCAATCAGCGATCGGGGATATCCGAAACGCGGGAGCGGTGTCAAGTTGACCTGGCAGGGTGTGTGCTGTGCGGGGGCCAGTCTGGTTACCGCCGATCGCTGAGGAATACACGGTGCTGACATCAAGGTTTTCTCTTCGTGAACTATAAGCTATTTCGGCCCTTGTTTGTGTTGCGATGCTGGGGCCCGGGAGTGAGGACTCTGTTACGGTAGTGCGAGTGGCAGACGAGTCGCCGGCCGGTCAGAAGTTTGATCCGTGCCTGATCGACACCTTTGACGGAACCGGCGACGTCGTGGGCTGGTACACGCAAGCGGTCCTGCTGTGCGAGTACCGGGGTGCGTCGCCTGCGGATGTGCTGCCGATGCGTCTGAAAGACGGCGCGTTCGCCATCTGGCAGCAGCTACCGCCGGAGGACCGCCGGTCGCTCGACCGGGTCCGGGACGCCTGCAAGGCGCACGCGGTGTTCACGACGCTCCGACTCCAGGACAACGAGAGCGTCGATGTGTTCCTGACGAGCCTGCAGAAGTACGCCGCCCTGTTCCGCGGCGTGTCGGACCAGCAGATGGCGACCGCGTTGTGAACGAGTTACCCGCGGCCGTTAGCGCTGTCGTGCTGGCGGGAGCCCAGCCAGGAGAAGCGGATCTGTTCAGCACGCTGTCACGCGCACGCACGGCGTTGAAGGCGGAGAGGCGTCGCGCGACCGAGGAGGCCGTGACCGCCTCTGCTACCGCTGCGTCGGCCGCGGTTCATGCCGCCGCTGCACGACGTCTGACCCCGGCCCTGCGGCGGCGCTCTTGGACTTGCGGCGTCGTCGGCCATTTCGCGGTCGCCTACCCGCGACGAGTGGGAAACTCCGCCGGGGGCAAGCGCCGTCTCCAGAGGTGTGAGCGCGCTCCCGGTGGTGGAAATGTCTGTGGACGGCGTGGCACGTCGGGCACTGATAGACACGGGATGTACCGATGTGCTCATCTACGACGGGTGCTGCTCGACGTGGGAGCCGAGGTCGGTGCTGCTGCGCGCCGTTAATGAGGTTAACGCTGAGGTGTGTCGGCGTCACACGTGTGGTGGTGGCCTAAAAGGGCAAGCGGGTTACGCTCGCGGCCCTGGTGGTGCCGGACAGACCACTGATCGTGGACATGATTATGGTCATGACCGGGGTGACGGCGCTGGGAGGCGTCGTAGTGCGGGCCGCGTCAGACGTGGGGGTCTGCACGGCGACGGCAAGGGCAAGGTGTGCCCCGTTCTGGACTACCGTGAGTTGAACGGTCACGTCCTTGAGCACACCGCCGACGCGGACGTCTGTGTCGACCAGCTGCGACGCTGGCGACGACACGGCGCCCGTGTCGCGGTCGTTGATCTGCGCAGGGCGTATCTGGTTGGACAGACGGCTGTGGTATCAGACGGTCGAGATTCGCGGACAGCGGTACTGTCTAACGCGGATCGGCTTTGGGCTCAACATCGCCCCGCTCGTGATGAAGGCCGTCGTGAAAGCTGTGCTGCTCCACGACCGGGACGTGTCCCGCGGCGTGTTGCCATACGTAGATGATCTGCTGGTGGACGAGAGTGTCGTCAGTGCAGACTACGTAGTGGCGCATTTCGCGAGGTACGGCCTGGCGCGCAAGCCACCGGAGCGTGCGGCTGCCGGGACGCGCCTTATCGGGCTCCGCGTCAGCCAGAATCAGGAGGGCGCGCTCCACTGGAGGCGCGACAATCCGGTGGCGGGCCCGCCGGCGGTGCTCACTCGTCGGGCAGTGTTCGCCTGGTGCGGCCGACTGGTGTCGCATGTGCCCGTGGCCGGCTGGCTCAGGCTGGCGGCCGTGTGGCTCAAGCGACGCACCAACGCCTTGTCGACCGGGTGGGACGACCCGATTTGTGACGAGGCGTTGCGCGGCCAGGTCGACCAGGTCGACCGAGGCGTTGCGCGGCTCGGTTGAACGAGGCTGACCCGGCCCACGGCCCCTGATGTATGAACGGAGACTAGTTGGTCGTCTGGACGGACGCCAGCTCGCTCGTGGCGGGCGTAGTGGTGGCTAACGCGGACGGCGGCGTCGTGGAAGACGCGAGTTGGCTGAGACCGGAGTCGCAGGCCGCTATGCACATTAATATGGCAGAGCTCGACGCGGCGCTTAGCGGTAACAATCTTGCTGTGGGATGGGGGGCTCAGTACCGTCGATCTCCGCACTAACCCTGCCACCGTGCACAAATGGATTGACGACGCGCTGAGTGGCCGCTCGCGCTTGCGCACTAAGGCACACGGGGAGATGTTAATTCGCAGACGGATCGACGTCATCTGGCAGCTGGTTGCGAAGTTCAAGCTGTCCATGACGATCGGTCTTGTGCGGTTCGCCGACAACCCGGCGGACATCCTCACCCGTGTGCCGAAAGAGTGGATGCGCGACTCGGCCTCGGCCGACGAGGATGGCGACGATGCGCCGGCCGTGGTGACCGCCATTGACCCACGGCCCGACGCGAAGCCCGAGTGGATCAATCAGGGCGGTTCACGAGGGCTGCGGACATCAAGGGGTGCGGCGTACCCTGTGACACGCGCGGCGGCTGTGCCGTGAAACGCGGGTGTCACGGTCAGCGGTACGAACGGTGGTTCGGGCCTGCAACGTGTGCCAATCGATTGACCCGGCGCCGGTCCGATAGGACCATGGGCAGCTGAGCGTGCCGGACTGTTGGCGGCGCCTGGCCATCGACGTGGTACACTACCGGGACGTGGCGTACCTGTCGGTGATCGACTGTGGACCGTCACGTTTCGAGCTGTGGCGCAAGTTGCGTAACGTGACAGCGGGCGAGATCGCGGGGCATCTCTATACGATGTTTTTGGATCGCGGCGCGCCCGACGAAATATTGTTGGATAATGCTACCGCGTTTCGTAGCCGGTGCATGGCAGCACTCGCGGCGCAGTGGGGCCTGCAGCTGCGATTCCAGGCGGTGTATGAGGCGGGCGGGAACGACATCGTCGAGGGCCACCACCGGACGGTGAAGGTGATGATAGCTCGACAGGCCTACTCCATCGTGGAGGCGGTGCATCGTTACAACACGACACCATTGGACGGCGCGAACGCCGCCACCGCCCCCCGCCAGCCTGTACGTATATGCGGGTCGTGAGCTGCCGTTTAACACCACCGCCCGGCCCGGTGCGGTGCGTACCGAGCTGGTCGACGCCCCGCTCCAGCGTGGAGATCTAGTGTGGCTGCGACGGCGCGGTGCGCCCACGCGTTGCACAGAGCATTCGCGCGAGGGCATCGTGACGCGGCTGCTGCCGGCCCCCCTGATCGAGGTGAATGGTCGCCCCTGGCACGTCCGCTGTGTGCGACGGCGCGTGGACGACGGTGTTCGCGCCGCGGCGGAGGACGCAGGGGATACGACGACGACGATGACGGCGACAGTGACGACGACTAAGGCGCCACGGAGTGGGACAGGCCCCTGCCCCGTCCGCCGCCGCCCCGGCCGGCTGTCCGCACAGTGATGTGACCCGGCGGCCCACAGGGGGTGGCGACGCCTGGCCCGTCGGGCGATGTCCCGCCTCCGCGAGCGGAGCGACCGGCCCCGGTGCGCCCGCCTGACGCCCCCGCCGACGACTCGCTGGACGACCTGGACCTGGCGGTGACTGATCCGCGCGACGCGACGTATGCGCCGGACGAAACGCTGGACATAGATTTGGACGGGTGGCGGGCTGCGCCCCGCCGGAGCGCACGACTGCGTGGTACGGATGGCGTGTCGAGTGATGTGGGCGAATGATGTTTGAAATCATGGGGGGAAGTAATGAGATTACACGCGAGGTGGCACTGGTACTAGCCACAGGATGCCGGCAGATGAGTCATCCAGTGCGGCTACTTCGTGACCGGAATGGGACAGCCGGGTACGTGGCGTGGTGGGGCGTTTACGGGATGGACCAATCAGCGATCGGAAGTGTCGGAAACGCGGGAGTGGTGTCAAGTTGACCTGAGAGGGTGTGGGTTGTGCGGGGGCCAGTCTGGTTACCGCCGATCGCTGAGGAATACACAGTGCTGGCATCAAGGTTTTCTCTTCGTGAACTATAGGATGGTAGGAACTAAAAATGCTCCCTGGAACGCCTTCAGAATTGATCGCTCGTTTCAATGAAGGTATTCCTAATTAACTGACACTGCCGCTATACGTCGTAAAATTTGATTAAAGATGAAATAACATCGCAACGATGTTTGCGAGGACAATGTATATTTGGTGCAGATGATACGGGTGCTGGTGTACGGAACTTTACTTATTTTGTATTCTTTCATATGAAACAAACTTTGTCTTAAATGCATTATTTACCAAACAGCATCATATAAATAATGCTAGTCACCGCATGCGAAGGCAAATGTTTGTATCCGCTTTCACCGCGAAGTGTGGGTAGAGTCAGCCTGGTTCGAGTCGGAACGAGTGGTATACAAATTAATGCCAATTATTATAATACTCATATCTGGATACGGTAGAACCTGACGAGTAAACATCATAGGTGTGGAAACAGGGGAGGGGTGGTGTGTCCCCCACTTTTTATGGTTCAAGGGTTTTGCCCCCCTTCGAAATACACGTGCACACTTTTTGAGACGTTCCTCTGGTGGACGTGGCCTAGTTCATAACTTTGACTAAAAGGTCACGTCCTTTGACGTATGCAGGCTTACCATCAAAGCCCACCATACTCCGACCCAATATAAATTCTAAGAGTGTGAGTGTTGAATGACTGAAAGCGAGCACGCCTACCTATCCCACCTAACATAGCATATTTGAGCCCTAGGGACCTAGTCGCTCGAAGCTTTATGTAATTTAACAATATAAGTATGATTTAATATTTTGCAGAATTACTTTGCATCAAAATAACCTAAAAAACCTCTCGTGCCGTCTCTACCCCATCCAAAGTCCGTCACGACACCCTTGCATGGTGTCACTAAGAGTCCATGCAACTGCTAAAAAGTGGGGCACTTGTGTGCTGTTCATTAATGGAACGTTCACAAGCTGAGCGCTCCGCCACGACTCGAGATTCCACAGCCTTTGGATTTATGAAGACGCTGAACCTCCTCGGGGGTGTCCAACTGTTGTGGCTTATTCAGATATTGTTGGGTAAATGAAACGTTCACACCTCGCTCAATCCACCAGAATGGTGGATTGAGCGAGGTGTGAACGTTTCATTTACTTCAGGTGTGAACGTTTCATTTATTTCAGAATCTGGGAGCGAACCGACACTGCGGATTAGCTGCCAGATTGGCCTTAGTATTGTTTTTTTTTTGGATCTGTTGAGTCACTTTTTCGTCTACGGATGCGCCTTAGGGCTCCGATCAATTTTTGTTGGGGGCTCAACACATTTTCGAAACCCCCGTTCGTTTTAGGGTTTTGTTGCTTTCCTGTGCTCCGAGGATTTGTCTTAGGTGCCGGGCGTTTTCCAAGATCGAGATACGTTTATTTAGTGCCTGGTCTCTTTGTTGCTTTTGGGACCATGTCGCTTTTTGCGGCCCCAGCCTTTTTCAGGCCCTTGTGCAGTCTCGTGGCCCATGTGTGCCTTCAGAGCTTCCGGTGTATTTCTTTTAAAGCTCCCGATATGTTTATTGAGGCCAACAACGCATGTGCTAAGGTTTCGTCGCTTTTGTACGAGACTATGCGCTTTGGAGGGCCAGTTGCATTTTCGGCCTCCGTTGGGTTCTTAGGGTCTCGCTGTGTTTATTTTGGGTTTCTGTCGCACATTTGTGGGGCCCGAGTACGATTTTGTGGCTTCGGCGCCAGTCCTAGCGCGGCATATCGCGCCCAGGCACGTGACCCATCGCCAATTTTCTGGGCTCAATACGAATTCTGCGTATCTTTTCTGATTGTTTTTAAACGCCAGAATTCTGGCTCAATTATTGGAGCCACTGGCGCCACGTTTTCGTATCTCACCTCGATTTTTTTAGCTCCGGTGTGTTTTTCGGGGGCGGACGCGATTTAAGAAGGTATCTGGTGATATGTTTTGTGCGCCAGAACCATTTTTCCGACCCGGCCATATACTTTGGGGGGGGATTCCGTATTATGTTGTAGGGCCCCGGCTTTATTTTTTGGGATATCGATGCGATTTTTGAAGGCACACTGTGCTCATGTGGGTCCCTAGACGCGAATATTTTAAAAATCCGATGTGATTTTTTATCCCCAGACCAAATGTTTGGGTATACCGATGGGAATTGTGGGTCCCTGGCACGATATTTGGGGGGGGGGGTCGGTTGAAGTTTGCGTGGGGCTTTGTACTTAGCTATGGCCGTAGGCGATTTTAGCGGTTCCTGTTGCAAATTTGCATACATCGGAGCGAGTTTTCCAAGGCCCGCCATGTTCATTGGAGCCTCCTGTGCGAATTCTGGTGGACCCACGCAGATTTGGACGACCACAGCGCGACTTTTGTGGACCCCAACACGATTCTTGGAAGCTTATCCTTATCAGGACGGAGGGGCATTGGCTCCTTTGATATGCCACTGCGGCCACTGAAGGTTTTTTTTAGCCGATGGCACCTTTCCGAGTATAAAAGCCATCCGGGTATTTTTTTCCGAACCTGCTCTTAATTTTCTGGTGCTGGGGTGGATTCGATCGAGTCTCGGTGTAACCTTTTTTGACATCGATTTATATTTTTAAAAGGCCTTTGTGCGATATTTTAGGTCCCGATACGATTCTTCGCTCTTCCGGTGCGATGTTTGTTATGCCCCGACACGTTTTTTCCGGGGCTCAACGGTTTTTGGTGGACTTTGACCCGATGTTTGAAGCTGCAGTGACATTCTGGTTAAGAATTGATTTTGGGGCGCAACTACATCTTTTTGGGGCCCTGGCGCAACCTTTTGGACCCCAGTGTGTGTGTGTGTGTGTGTGTGTGTGATTGTGGTTTTAGGGCGCATCGACCATGGTTGGTCTTGGACCCCAGTGATTTTCAAGGACTGCAACGCGACTATTTTAGTCCAATGCGATTCTGTGTGCCCCGACGTCATTTTATTGGATCCCTAGCGCGAGTTTAAGCAGCCTCGGCACTTTTTGGAGGTCCAATACGTTTTGGGGCTTTTGGCATCATTGTTGGGGCCACAAAGTGATTACCAATGTCCGGTTTGTTTTCGTTGCCCTGGCTTCATTTGTTTTGGTCCCAATGAGATTATTAGGGCACAGTACAACCTGTCGTGCCCCTGGCGTGATTTTCATGGTCCGGGCGTTACCTTTTGGTACCCCAGACTCAGCGTGATTATTAGGGGCCCCGGCCTGATCTGCTGGGGCCCATATCGCGTATTCAAGCACGACTCCTACTATTTCTTAGGGGCTTCTTCTTGCAAGCTTTAGGTCTCCTCCCGCATCTTAGGGGTCTCGTCTCATTTCCTGAAGTTTCTGGACCGGCTTTGGATGTGTCCTCATGTTTCCTACCCTCATCCAAATTCAACGCTCATCCTCTCATGTATTTGAGGGCCTCCTCTTACACCCGGGGCCCCTCTGACATGTCATGAAGTTTCCTCTCATGTTCCAAAGGAATTATCTGCCAAATTAGGGGCACCCTGCCACACCTCGTGGGCCTCATTTGTCCTGACAAAGCCTTGATAGGATCTGCACTTTTGGAAACCTCACTTTCCATACCCGCTACCACTCCCATCCTAAAGGCCTCCTCTCATTTACCAAGAACTCTTTCCGGTATTCGGGGCTTCTTTCGGTCCTCGAGACCTCATGATCCGTTTTGAAGGACCCTTCTCGAATCCGGCAGGGGCCTCCTTCTCTCCTCTTGAGGCATTCTTTTCAAATTAGGGGCCTCGTGCTCTTTGTTTTGACCCCATCTTTGCATATCTTAAGGGTGGCCACTATCTTCTCATGGACTCATATTCTCTCCCAGTTGCCTTCTCTTCCGAATTACAGGCAACCTTTCCTAGTTCAGCGGCCTTATCATTTCCTGGGGACCTTCTTACCCGTCTTGGACTCTTCTTCCCCGCCTGGGAGCCATCTATCTTATCCAGCGGCCTTCATCTCCTGTTTCAGGCAACTCCTCGTTCATCACGGGGTCTCATTTCCAATTGTCTTCCTCTTCCAAATTAGATGCCTCCTGGCACGTTTCTGGATCGTCATTTTCTATCCTGGTAGAACCTTACCAGTTTTTGGGCCTGCTTTTTCGTCTCCGAAACCTCATCTCATATCCACTGGCTTCCTCTTCCGCCTCAGGGCCTGCTCCCATTTTCTTGGGCCTCGCCTCCCGTATTGGGGCCTCCGGTTGCCATTTTTTACACTCTTGATTTCTAGGGCCTCCTATCCCCTCTTAAGCAACTCCTTTTCCAAATTAGGGGCCTCCTCTCGCGTCCTGGAGGCCTCATCTGTTAGCCTCACCATCCTCTTAGAAATGTTTTTGCGTGTTGGTCCCAAAGCTTCTCTCCTAGGATCCCCCTGTTCAAAAATATGGCCATCATCTAGCTGTGGGTGGGTGTGACCGACTGTGTCCGACTGTGACTGTGTGGGTGGGTCCGACCGACTGTGGGTGGGTGTGACGTGGGTGTGACCTCTCATTCCTGCGGAGATCTTTGGGCCTCTCTCGATTTCGGAGAAATCTCTATCATATGTCCTTATTGTCTATCGTAGGGGCCTCCTCTTCCATCTTGGCGGCCTCGTTTTCCAAACGAAGAATACCCCGCCACACATTGGAAGTCTTCTTGTCTAACCTGGGTGGCTTCTTGCCCGTTTCGATGGCACCCTTTTCGCTCTGGGAACCTTCTATCAACTGTCCTACGTCTCTTAAGGGGACCCGATTATATTTCCTCGGGGCCTCGTCAGTCCTGGGGCCTCCTTGACAGCATATGTCCCGCCAGCCTCCTTGTTCACATTCTTTTCCCGTGCATTTCCGGATAGGGGCCTCCTCAAATTGTCGAGCAGTCTCGCGGCAAGGGGGAGGACTTCTCTCGCTGCTGCTCCCCCCGGTGGCGACGCCCATGGTTGTTTGTGCACTTAGCACATACCAGCGCCAACACGGCTCAGCAAATGCTTCCCAAGCAGCAGAAATCCTATTTTGCCGTAACTTCTGCCTACGACTAGCAGTCTCTTGCTGTTTTTTTTTTTACAACTACAGAAAGTACAACTGCCCTAATTTCAGGAGACCCTCCTATATCGCATCAACCTCATACAATATGGACGAGGGAGGGTTTTCATAATTACGGAGTGTTCTGGATGCGCATATGTTGTTAACTTATATTCTATTGAGGAGCACTTCTGATGCATATTTTCGCGCTTTGAACACAAGTTGCCGCATGCTTTGAGGTCAATTTGAACATGTTATTCAGGGAGACCCCCAGCGAACCTCAAATGTATTCGTTTCAGAAGTGATTTCACAGATCCAGACGAAATTCCAATTTCTTCGTCTTGTCGCTGTCGTTCCACCTCCCCACACACCTTTTTCTCCCACCAGAAGTTTTGAAAATGGCCTGGTGCATACCACCAAAATGACATTTGAGGTCATGATACCTACCCGTTTTGTGAGGGGAAACAGGTATTTTAGCCTCCCTTCAAGCAGTTTCGAGGGGATGGCCATGTGACCATGACCATCATTACCCCTTAGATATGATCGTGCGTTGAAACACCGCTTCTTCATTTTTTTTTCTCGCTCATGGTACCTCGTTCCGGGATGCACCAAAATCGGAACATGGAACAAAAACAGTACTGGATCAAAAAAGAGGACCTGCTTTGTAGCTGAATTCTTCAGTAGGCACCCACCGAGATGGCTGTGTTGGTGTACATCGCACTTCCGCCGCTCTATCACCGTACGCGACTCCGTTGACGCTACTAATACCCCATCCCGGAGCGATGTCTAACAATCCTAAGTCGGCCAATTCTGATATGTCCGTATTGCAGCAAGAACCATGCTCCGAGCTGGCTGAACCAACCACCACCAAAGCACTAACTAAAACACCTGAACGTAAATGTGTGCTAGTGCTGTCCTCTGGGTGCGCGACTTCAACACTAAACTGGCCATTGTTCGCGAGACTCGCGCACCAAGCAATTCTTTGTTTGCAAGACTCCCACACCAAGCTTTACAGACAGCCCAAATGATCCTTGTAGCGTAGAGTTTTTTTTTTTGTAGTACAAGCTACACTACCCAACATCTCTGCATAACTCAACTTATCAAATATCCTTCCAGCCCAAACGTAACGCAGCCACTGGGCTCGCCCAGTCCGGCAGCACTGCTCTCCTTACCCCGTACCAATCTGCAGTGCACGTTATCACCACTAGGTGGCTACTGGTGTAGCCGGTAGCCACCGTCACAATCCTCATTGCCCGACTTGGCTCAAAATTCACATCTTCCAATCACCTTTTGTATAAAAAATAGGCCAAATATATCTTACATACGTGGGCCACAAGTTACTACAAATGTCTCCTTTGCACTTAAGTGCCTCTTCGATTATACTAATCTACAATATTATATGCATTTATATGAGTTAAGTGCATTATACCTATAGTTTAAATTATAAATGAACCAAATAAATATGATATATGAAATAAATATTCGAATTAAATTGCCAATCAAATTGAATGAATAAATCGCATATATTTCGCAGCTCTACTAAACACCAGCTCCACATTTAAACCATTACGCAAAGCAACATACCATCTGGCAGCTCCTGCTGTGCTATGGGCCTTTCCTTATGGACCAACCTTGCAGATGAAACTATAATCGTGCCATTGATAGCAGGGGCGGACACAGACGAAAAGGCACCCTTATACTCAAGTGCACCTCCCACTCGCACCACGAATTTGTGCGTTGAAGGGACCATTTGAAGGATATGCCAGCCGTAAAAACTCCTGAATCCGTCCCTAATTGGTAATCGGGCCATTGAGCTATTATTTGGTCACACAAGCTTTAAACGAAGCCGGCGGTGGGCTGGCGCCTTTCTACTTTGCCAAACGTTTGCATTCGTTGCGAAAATGAGGATACAAATACAGCCACACACATACAGGACATACTCTGGTCAGCATGCCAATGATCGACGACTCATCAGAATCCGTACGACCAATAGGCAATACCTGAGCTATATTGTATGCTGCCATGAGCAAATTACGCCACTTGCGTCAGTGGGCGATCACGCCACGACCTCCGGAAAATCGGAGAGGGTCCAGACACGGCCGACCAAACTGACCACAACACACGGCCAGTGAACCGGCACAGATGACCCAATGCACAGCACCGGCTACACATTCACAAACTCGTGCACAAGGCGACACAATGCAAGGCGTGACGCCGAGCAACAACGTGACGTGACGCCAAGTAGCACGCGAAGCAACGCCGAGCAGTGAAGTGACGTGGAGCGACACCAGTCCGGCAACGTCACACAAAACAATTCAGACAATTATCACTAACCACTGACTAAGTGACTGCCACGTAGCACACGCAACCGTTGCACTTATGTTACGACTTGATAGTGGCCTTGGTCTCGACTGATGCGTCACCTGCCCATCCAGAGGTGGACGAGGCGTCCAAAGCAGGTGCTGTTGCCCCCGCCGACTCGGCCTCGGCCTTCGCCATCTTTTCCTCGAACTCCTTGTCATCATCTGACGTTCCGTATAGCTCCGGGAAGCTCTGCATGCACTCATGCATCTTCTGAAACGGCTCGTAGCAGTCGCTACCGCGCGGCTCGGCTTTGCTGCGAAGTGGATCGATCGAGTCACTCCGGGGTAGGACTTGCTTTAGGACAAAGGGGTGTAACGCTTTCCTAAAATCATGGCCAGTGAATATCATACGCTTGGCTAGAACATCGGACGTTTCAGGAAGTAGGACGGACAAGATCACAAATCATGCTATGCAGCGAAGGTTGGGTGTGGTCCGCAGCTATCTGAAATATGACATGTGCACATCAGCAATGCCTGTTGGTGCACACATTGCATTGTTTGGTGCATGCGAACCCAAAAAGCCATATAGTTGCACGCCTGTCAGGACACGACCCGGCACACGGCAGGGTACATAAGTGTATGCTCTACACCTGCCATGCAGCGTGATGGGATCCGATTCATTTCAGTCACCCTTCAAATTAATTTTTTTAATGACCAATCTCTACAAACTTGGAAACAAAATCAATATAGGCACATTGCAAACGTTGCTTCAAATAGGTAGGCATGAAGGCGTGCACGATTTAGAGAGCGGGTGTAAAAAGGTAAGCAGCCAAACAACTCACACAACTCCTTAGTCCAAGAGCAGACGCTCCCACCATTAATCCCATCAGAAGGCAGAGGCCACAAGCCATATTGTAACCGAGCCAATATCAAGATTTGCGCAAATGTGAAAACAGCGTTATGGTGCAGTGTGATACAGGCACACAAAACATCCATGGAGTGTTATCTTTGATGCAATTACACGAAATCCACGAACCTATTTCGAGACGAAATAGGTTTGACCATATGATTGTGACCATATGATTTCCCGCTTCCAGGGAAGCGGGAAATCATATGGTCACCCACTTTCCACCCTGTTGCGTTAATACAGGGTTAAAATAACGGGATTTCCGTTAGGTGTGTGTTGCCAGTAAGACCACCGTAGGATGCCTAAATTACCTATGAACTGCTATGCACAATATTTAAAAGTTCCTGTAAACTTAAGAAATGTTTATGCAAGATGGATTATTCAAGGTACATCTAAAATTGCATTGAGCGAAGTCGCGACCTGACCTATTTCTGTGGCCGCACCCGAGGCGCAGAGCTAGATAAACAGGCTGTTTCTGAACTGTATCATCAAGAACATAAATCTACAGAAAATTATCTTCATATTTTGCAACTACCTCTTTTTTCCTATCTTTTTATTTTCGGATCATATTGAAAGTCGAATAGTGCTGTTTGTCAACGAACTGCTTCGTGAGAGTGATCAAGGATTCACTCGAAAGTGGAAATTACGATTCTGGTGTCACAGGTTTGAAGAATATGCTCTCCGTATTCGATTACCACCACATTTTCTCTTCCAGATTCAGGATTTTAAAGCACAAATTCAACCATGGGTGAGGGTGGGGTGCGAGGTGAGGGAGTAGATGGTGGATGCCACGACAAAACGGTTTTCCAGCGATATCTCCGAAGGGGTTTGCCATGCGTGCGCGAT
>JAOTOL010001007.1:20000-207430 GCA_034440575.1 Imbricaverruca yamaguchii
CACATTTTACAGCTTAAATACTCATGAATCCATCCAGCCATTTCAAAGTCAACATCACGCAAGTTCTTCAATCACTTGTGGTACTTGTCACAGGAACTTGTTACTTGGCCTTCTTCGACAGGCGGGTCAGTTCGTCAACCAAGAGACTGATGATGAGTACCATGAAGAATGAAGACCAAGATCAGAATCATTCCAAGGAAATCGATGTTGCTCTTGATTCATTCAAGGACAAAAACTTGGAAGATTTCGTCTTAGCAAGGTCAATGAAATTTCTGCGAATGACGGAACTTCCAGATGGATTTCTCACGGTTGATCAGAACTTTCGGGATGACAGGGACGACTACAAGCAGGCTGCAGAAACAGTCAACTCTCTAAAAGTTGGCAATTACCATACTGAACGTGGAATGGCACTCATTCAGGAGTGCAGTGGGTTGATAACCCGTGATGAAACGCAACTGCAATTCCTGCTGCAAGTTGTCGAGAACCATCGATAAATGTGCCCTGATAGCAGAAAACAGTCATGGTTTGGGATGCCGTGAAATGGTGTGCTTGACATTGTCAGACTGATACTATGAACTATGTCAGAAACTGAACAAAGAATTCACTATTAACGTACTCAAAAATGAATATTATGTTCAAATGTGGTGTTTAAAATGACTTATGATATAGTCTGATATACTCGTAATTCGTTGATTAAATTGTTTTTTCTTCAAAATCTTTTGGGCCCTTGAGCTATCCCTAAGCGTAGGAATGTAATGCTGAAAGTTTTTTTTATAGTGTTTCTATATTATAAGGAACAGATTATCTGTGTAAGACTTTAGGAAATAAAAAACATGATTCATTAATTGTTATGCTCCACCTTACAATAGCACATATAATTTTCGCTCCAGCTTTTGGCAATCCACTCGAGAATGAAGAGCGAGACAAACTTACAAACTTAGGCACAATTACTGCACTTGCTTTGATGCTCCTCAAACAAATTAGTAAATTTGTTTTACCAAAAAACAATACAACCAATAATTAAAACCCGCTGGCTGCGCTGGAAGGCCTATTGCTATATATTGGCATCAGTCTCCGTCAATCGGTTCATTGGTTCGCGAGCCATGCCGATTTGAATATAAGCCGCTTTGAATCAACCATTGTTCATCCTATGTGTATTATTATATCCACTTATATCGCATCATTTTCGCGTATGAAAGTGCCTAATGCACGTTCCTCAAAAATTGATCGAAGAAGCCATTTATTTCGCCTGAAATACACAGAAACTAAAAAGGAGAAGAAAAAGAAAAACTTTGAAGACATGCCAAGCTCCGACTACGGACACACCAATTTCTGGAAACGAAAGCGAAAGAAACGCAAATGGGAAACAGCTCATATGCTAACGCATTCCGAAACGTGATCGGCGTAACGAAAAAGGAACAAACCTCAACATTTGGACAACCCAAATTGTTGAAAAGAAAGGAAAAACGTAGATGATAAAACTCATGCGGCAGGATCTGGCGTTTGTGCTCAACGTACGTTACATTTTGAAAAAGTACAGCCACCTGGGTGAAGCTAGGCCATAGCTTGCATGTGATTGGCCAGCCAGCCAACCGCCAGCAAACCACTGCATTAGTCCTTGATGCATTAGCCCTTGAAGTATGTATACCAGAACCTTAACCGTTGGGCCGACAGTATTTGTATGTGATTGGTGCTAGGCGCATTTGCATCTGCACTCGAATTTCTTCCGACGCAAACAAACGGCTGAATAGTTTAGAACAAAAAAAAAGTTCTTGGGTTTTCTCAGCAACTCGCTCGGCATGAGCTCGTCCACCGGCGAGGTCAGGCGAAGCAAAATCTTGGACATCATCCCTCGCTTCCGGGTAGGCGAGTTCAAGCCACCGTTCTTTCTTCTCCAAAAACTCCTTCAGACTCGGCCTTCCTTCAGCGCATGGTATCTAGGAGTAAGTGACTGCTGCTGTTCATGTACAGCGTCAAATTCATTCTTTGGGACGGCCACCAGCTTTTTTGTAGTCCAGCCGGTCCTCTCCGGACATGTTCTCCAGGAGTGTTAGCGTCGGTACTTCGATGCTGGTGTTGCTATAGTACACCATCCCATCGTCAGACCAGTTATTTGCCTTGCATAATATACAAGGTAAACAACTAGTCTCGAACTGCATCACGTAGGCCTTCCGCTCCGTCTTCCCGTCTAACATCGACGTTTTATGACTATCCTGATAACTGAACACATTCTGTGATGTCAGACACGCCTTGAATAGCATATCCTGAGATGAAACTTGGCGCCGTCTTGGGGGGGGTTAGGGGCGCATCGACTGCAGAGGTCATGTAGCTTGGCGCCGTCTAAATGTCCCTGTTTATCAGATATATATTCACCGATCTGGGTTGATCTCCCAAATCAGATGGTCGTGCTAGGATTCAGATAAGGATCTCCTTTCAGCATAACAACCTGTTCAGCAAACCTGCCAGGCAAACATTCGTTCTTAAAAATGTCTCAGACGTGCCAATCAAACGTTCAGGTGCCAGTCAATGGCTACGGTCGTGGCGAACCTGTAGTGGAAGCAGGAGAAGGCCTCCCTGAAGTCGACACCACAGGGACCAGTGGCCATACCGCCAAGACATGGACAGTTCCAGTTGATGTCGCCATCAGGACCGATCAAACCTGCCACGGCGACACATCTAGTCAGCTCAGCTCTCACAGTCAGTGCCGGGTACAGCAACATCCGCCCCCCCCCCCTTCCCCGTGGACAGGGTATGGTGCGATAACGCATCCCGCAAGCTCAGAAACAGGATTTCGCCAAACGTCCAGACCAGTGATCAATTCCTGAAACATTGTGTAAATTAACACCCGCTGACACCACAAAACAATCAGGAATATAGAAACTCCGGAATAGCTTATCCAACAGTTCGCCTACAGCTTGAATTGTTCGCTCTTCCAAGCTCTTGTCTCAGAAAGCAATTTGAACAAACGTGTTCTCTTCTCCAATAGGGTTTCCCAGGTAAGGTAGGGCAAAGAATCACGGTAACAATAGTACTATTGTTTCAACAGTTCCGACTTCCAAAGTCTTCGCTTCAAACGGTCTCCAACCCCCTAAAAAAAAAGAACAGGAGACGCGACTCCACTGAACAAAATATTTCATGACGCAGGCCTAACTTCAATTCCCTTCGTACACCCATGTTCTTGACTATCACTAGCGGTGTCACCAAGTTTTTTTTGGACGAGAATGTATGTAGGAAATAATTGTCCAAACTAGACCAAACAGTGAAAGAAACAGTATTCAGCTTTTTTAAACCACAAGCCAGCGCGTCGTCTTTGAAAAATCGCCTTAGCCGATGATAGAATACCGTCATTTCCTGAACCACGAAAATAAAGAGCTCCAACAAGTGCATGTAATCACAAACATACCTGTAGGCTGCTCATCCTCTCCTAGATGTACCGTGCTAGACTGTTCATAGTCTTCCTTGGTAAGAAATATAATCTTGTCTTTTCCTGTAAAAATAGTGACGTAAACGATTAATTTAAACCGGTAAAAATTAATTTCATAACATTTTGCGTATTTATCTAACAGGGAAATACGTCAAAATACACGATGCGGAAATGAGAATGACAGGAAAGCATCGCCTTCATACAAAGAAATCCAACGCGACAGTAACTTTGATGCTGATCACATTTTTGCTCGTTTAGTCCAAATTTCACATTATTGACTTGCCATTATCGGTGTGTTTATGTCAAACATTTCCCGCGTTTGCAATATACCCGTTAACCTTCGAACCTACCCAATATCATGCATGTTTAAGCTACAGCTGTTTACAGAATTACTGACATGCAATCACGTATAACACTATCTAAAGTTCCTGCATGCCATTCAGAAGAATTTCATATCACCTTTGACGACATAATATGGTACAAACTTTCACCACCCCGGAAGATATGCTGGGCGGTGTAGTATGAGCCAACCTCTACTTTCTCGCTTTATCATGGCCATCCTGACAAGACAAGTGTCTACTACGCAGAGCCAGTGTGTGACCTGTTTCCCCTCCAGTTCGCCGCTAGGTGTCACGGTGGAAGCACGTCCGTTTTGAGCTCCAGCTTTCCAGATAAGTCGTTGCAGAACAGGGCAGTACACTACTCTAAGCTGTGCATAGGTGTTTAGCGATTACTTCTGTGATTGTATTTCATTACTTTTTATCTGAAAAGCACTTTCGCATCACGCAAATTATACTATATCAACCTAGCGAGGCTGCCGAGCGCAATCTTGCTTTTAGGCGCGGCCTCGTGGCTTCGATTTCTGTAGTGTGGAGGAAGAGGTTTTGGTATTTTTAGCGTTAAAGTTTAGGCTAGGATTTAAATAGTTAGCTTCAGTTACACTAGGTATATCTCCATATACCGGGTAATTGTAGAGGTATATAGGCTTCTTCATTTTCTGAGTATTTTAGTATTTAGTTTTTTTTTAGTTGGAGATATTACAAGTGTGTAGATATCATAAGCATATTAAAAAAACACTAATACTCTCCTAACATACTTTATTTAGTTTTGTGGTGCAGAGTGTGTTTGGTGTTTAAGTTTAAGATAGAGTTTAACTGGTACTAAGTTGGTGGTATTCATAAGTGCTGTGTGACCACTCATTTTTCTGTCTAGCCATAAGTGATATTAAAAGTGAGATTCATATAGTTGTCTACTTGTCTAGAAGACAAGTAGATTAGACATTTAGTTTATTTAATTAAAAAAACAAAAAAACAACACAATTGTTTAATAGTTTCTGCTTAGTGTGTTCGTATTCTTGAGGTACTTAGATAATTAACTGACAGCATAGGATGTAGCGATTTATAGTTAATAATAGTTAGGTTTTTTTATCGGTTGTTTAGCGAGTTAATTTGAATCTAAATGTAGGCATAAGCTGCATCCTGTAGGATGGTTTCGACCAGGATGCAGGCACTAGAGGAAGAGATTAGGACCCTTAAGGCAGAGCTTTCCAAGCTCAAGGCTGCCCTTGTTGCACAGGGTAGGCAAGAAAAAGCAACAAGGGGTCACTCAGTAGCAGGGACATCATATGCCCAGCTGGTCGCAGGTCACCAGGTAGCTGAGGCTTCCCCTATTGTGGAGGTGGCTGGGATTTCTCGAGAGGGGAGTGTTAATAGTGAACAGAGGATGGTAGTTCTGGTAGGTCACAGGAGTGGAAGTGGCAGGAGGTTCGGGGGTGGAGAATTTGGAGACGCGAGCCTAAGGAAAGGGTCAGTGAGTGGCAGGTGGCAGGTGGTAGGAGCGGGAGGAAGCCTAGTCGAACGGCCTAGCGGGCAGGCATATTAACATCGAATAGGTTCCAGGCATTGCAGGACTGCCCCCAGGATAGTATTAGTAATGAGACAGTGCTGGTCGTAGGCGACTCTCGTGTGCGACATTTAGATCGGGTATTCTGTAAAGGTAGGAGGGACAGGAGGTGCATCACCAGGCCTCGTGCCAAGGTGAAGGACCTGGTACCAATGGTGGCACAGGTCACCAGTAATCACCAGTTTAGTGCAGTTATAGCACAGGTAGGGGTAAACAGCATAGGTCCTGCTAGGAGTGAGGAGCAGGACCTATGTTGCTAGGCAGGACTACAGGACCCTTCTGGCCACCCTGAAGGGTAACAATAGGAGTCATTGTAACTGCAATTTTGCCTAGGGCTAGAGCCTCCCCTGAGTGGAGCTCTAGGGCACTGGCAGCCAACGCCAGGGTAGGTAAGCTCTGCCATGAGTTAGGTTTCACCTTTGTAGACGAGTGGTGCAGGTTTTATGCATCATGGGACCTCTATCAGAGGGATGGCCTGCACTTCTCCGAGAAGGAGGTCCATGTGCTAGGCAAAGTGTATGAGCATGTCCTTCAGGGAAACTAGGAAATGGGGTGGGAGGGATGAAATTGTATTGCCAACTCAGGAATATTCCAATAGTGTCAGCCAAGGCAATAGAACCTCAAAGTCAGCAAATAGGGACAGCAGTAGTTCAAGGAGGCAGAGTTCATCTGTGATAAAAGAACTCTTCAGCATGAAAAAGTCAAAGGTGGTTATGGAGCATTTGTTAAGTTTATGATGTTTAATGCTCAGAGTATCCGATCCAAATTTCATGAGTTCAAGTGTTATGTTGCTGAGGAGGAATCATATTTTGTTTGCATTATGGGGGCATGGGTCAGTGAAGGGTATTTTGGAGATACCTTGCAGGACTATGACATCCAGGGATACAATATGTTTTCGTGCAATAGGAGTACAGCAGTGAAAGTTGGTGGTGTAATGCTCTATGTGAATAGCTTATTCAGTTCTCAAAAAGTAGCAAGTAGGGATAAAAATGTGTCTGTGGAGTCCATTTGACTTGATGTCACTGTGGGAAAAGGCAACAACAATCTTCTGAGGATAGGAGCTTTCTACCGATCAGGAACCCCGCCACATTCTCAGCAACTGGAGCTTGATGAGGTGATTTGTGAGGAAATCGGTAGAAACTTTCTGAGGAAGTGCCTTATTCTTGGTGACTTTAATCTAAAAGGATATGAAAATATTGGTGCTGGCTCCCCATCATGAAAAATGTTTAGGAAATGTCTTGAAGAGGACCTGTTCTTACACCAGTTTGTATCGGAACCTACCAGGCATGGCTCATTCTTCGACCTTGTATTCTCGGATTTAAGTGACTTGGTTCAAGACTTGATTGTAGGAGAAACTCTGGGAAGAAGTGACCATAACATAGTTAGATTCAAGGCACATGTAGGGGAAGTTATTAAGGATAATTTGGTACAGGTTCCAAATTTCAACAGAGCAGTCATTCACTGCATGAGAGCGGCATTAAGTGCCATCAGATGGGAAGACGAATTCTCCAGTTTAAATGCTTGTGACATGTGGGAAAAGTTCAAATCTTACTCGAAGGAAATTCAGATTAGACATGTCCCCCAAAAGGAAAAACGCAAAAGAAGGGTAGGAAAGCCAGCATGGCTTACACGAGACTTGATAAAAGCAATTAAGGCTAAGAAAGCTGCATTTAGTGTTCAAAGAAGCTTGAAATATCGTTAATCTGAAGGCGTATCGAAAAGCTAGAGACACTGTGAAGCAAAAAACCAGAGCAGCAAAGCGAGCAAAGGAACTGGATTTAGCTAGAAACTGTAATGGGGACAGTAAAAAAAAATGTTTAGTTTCTACAAGCTGAGTAAAGTTTCTAGCACAATTTGTCCACTGGAAAGAAATGGGACTACCTTGGGTGAGGATAGTGAGATGGTTGAGGAGCTGAGCAAGCAGTTCAAATCAGTGTTTACATTGGAAGATATGACCAATCTGCCGACCGTACACCACACTTCAGTGACATGTGATCTGATAAATGATGTTGATTTCATTGATAGTGATGTTGTTTACAGTCATATCAGGAAAATAAAGCCAAACAAGGTAGCAGGACCTGATGAAATTTATGCTAGGGTATTGTGGGAAGCTGAAAAAGGAACTGGCATTTCCACTTAGTACAATATTTTGTAGATCAGTTTCACAAAATGAAATTCCAACAGATTGGAAAAGGGCAAATGTAGTTCCTATTTTCAAGAAAGGAGAAAGAAGGAAAGTTGAAAACCATAGGCCAGTAAGTCTCACATCCCAAACCTGCAAGGTACTCAAATCAATTATCAAGGATAGAATAGTTGGTTATCTGGAAGGAAACAGACTGATTCAAGATACTCGACACGGGTTTAGAAAAGGACGATCGTGTTTCACAAATCTCTTGGAAGTTTTTAACTTCGCCACAGAACAATTCGATCAGGGGAAATCAGGTTGATGTAGCATATCTTGACTCTAGTAAGGCCTTTGACAAGGTACCCCATAAACGGTTTATGATGCAGCTTTAGGCCCATGGTATTGCAGATAGCATCTTAAAATAGATAGAGTTGTGGCTTCCATATATACTGCAAAGAGTGATGCTAAATGGTACAAAGTCATCATGGCAAAATGTTCTTCGTGGAGTCCCCCAGGGGTCAGTACTGGGGCCACTACTGTTCATTATATTTGTAAATAACATCGAAAGTGGCCTAAGCAGTAGTTTTGAAATTTGCGGATGATTTGAAGGTCTTTAGGGCAATAAGAGGTCAAAATGAGCATATCTCGCTGCAAAAAGACTTAGACGAACTTGTGAAGTGGTCCGAAGAATGGCAAATTTAATTTAATTTCGTTAAGTGCAAAATCATGCATGTAGGTAACCAGCATATGAAGGCTCCATGCTTGATGGGTGGCCACGTGCTATCAGTGATTCAATAGGAGAAGGATTTAGGTGTTATTCTAAACACAAAATAGGGGGAATCAGAACAGACCAGGGAAGATAGGAAGAAGGCACTGAGAATGCTTGGGGCAATAAATAGGAATGTATCATACAGAAGTGAGGAAGTCATCAGGAAGCTTTACTGTGCATATGTCAGGCCACATTTGGAATACTGCATCCAAGCTTGGTCTCCTGCTATGAAAAAGATTATTAGCTTTTAGAGAGAGTACAAAAGAGGGCTACAAAAATGGTTAATGGTATAAGCAACCTGGCATATGAGGAAAGATTGAAGAAATTGAATATGTTTTCACTTAGATATAAAAGGCTGAGAGGAGATCTCATCAAGGTCTTTAAATTTGTCCATGGTCTGGAGAGGGGATATCTTGTGGAAATATTTGAAATTAACAAATGATGCAATTAGAAGTCATGAATTGAAAATTAAAGTTACCCACAGCAGAACAAGTTTAAGACAGTCTTCCTTTACCAGCAGGGTAGTAGAACACTGGAACCAGCTGCCAGAAACCATTGTCAGTAGCAGCACATTGAACATCTTTAAAAACAGCATAGACAATCATTATAAGAATACAGGGTTGCTTTTCGGTATTACAGGGGGGGCTGATTGATAGATTTAGTGGGCAACTGGTTGAGTGTACAGAGAGCAACGAAGAAGGGCTCTTGTGGCTCATAGTTGCACTAATCTTTTATGTCTTTATGTCCACACTGATGATGGGTGCGGTACCCGTACATTGTTTTGGGTGTTGCAGGCCGCCTGTTCCCCATCCTTATTGTAGCCTAGAATGTCTTCATGTTACACAGCCCATGCGATTTCCACTAGACAGCCTTCGCCTTCGTGTCAGGTGCCGGCACGTGAACAAGTGGCTCACTATCCGTTGTTTGCTCGTTTGCTAATTGACTTTAGAGAGATTCGACCAGTTTTCGCACCATCAACTGTTATCCTAGTGCTTCACTACTGATGGAAACAATTACCCTCGTATGTACGCAGTTTGAGATCCAATCGCTCACAAGTAACGGAAAACCTCCAGAATGTAGGAGCTTTGAATTGTACAGGCGCGACCATTCGGGCTCCACGCCAGTTTTCTTTCGTGACCCCTTCTGAATGTTTCGTATCATGGAATGCTTTCCCAGATCTCAATTTGATTTCTTGGGGTCCCAGTCCGATTTTCGAGGGGCAACGGTGCGATTTTTACCTCGGCGCGAGTTTTCGGAACCCAGCCGCAAGCTATCGCAGCCCCGGTGCAATTTCTTGGACCCCACAACTTTTTTGTTTGGGGGGGGGAGGGGTCGAAACCATATTGCATTTTCAGGTGCCGACGTATTTTTTGTGACCAACGTGATTTTTTTTTGGCCACGATATTTTTTTCCAGCGTGATATTTTTCGGTCCTGCTGCGACTCAGGGCTTCCGGTCGCGATTTTGTTGATGTTGTTTAGGGTACCGATGCGTTTTCTGGAGCCATTGCCGCGTTCTATTTATTGAGGCCATTGCTGAATTTTTGTCCTCCACCGGGGCACAAAATCGTTCAATGTCAAGTCGGGTAATACCAGGTAATCATGTAGCTAGAAAGTTTCAAAATCCAAGGAGTTTGTAATTCAAGCTGCACAGATAAATATACCATAAAACATTTGGAGGATGCAAATGTATGCTATCATGCAAATGTATGCTAAATCGTTCAATGTCAAGTCGGGTAATACCAGGTAATCATGTAGCTAGAAAGTTTTCAAAATCCAAGGAGTTTGTAATTCAAGCTGCACAGATAAATATACCATGAAACATTTGGAGGATGCAAATGTATGCTATCTCTCCACTTACCTAAACAAAATATTGAACATGTATATAAAACTTCTTTTTTTTGGTTGGGAAAGTAAAATGAAGACTAAAGTAATATGGAAACAAGAACATAACTTAACCTAACCCAATCTACCGATGTTCAGGAACCAAAACCTAATGATGTTTGGGTCACCTAAACCTATTGATGTTGAAGCACCTAAACCATATCTAACCTTAATCCAACTTATGTTGGATCGCCTATCGTTAGTATGCCACTGAATTAGTCCACATCATCTGCTGTGTCAATGGTGACATGATATTAAATAGTGAATATATTGCTTGTTTCCAAAAATTTCAGAAAGAAAAGTTCTCGGAAGAAGTTTCTTGGTAACCTTCAACAGCCCCAGTCCATGCATTTTCGTTCTCATTTGATCTCATATGGTTTTATCTCAGCACCACAAATTTGATTTTTATTTTCACAAGAAAAACTGATGGACATTCCTTGAATGCCCCTCTATGGTGTCGAATGAACAGAAGTAACCACACCTATAGTAGGATAAATTGTCAAGAGCACACAGGATAGTTCCTTTTGCGTGAAATGTACTGATACAAACTCATTTGATGTAAAACTAGTTTGCCTATTGCTTGCATCTTGCTTGCCAATGCAGAGAAAACAGAATACATCAGCATGACAATCTGGATTGTGGCTTTCAAAACAATTGTGAAATTAACTTTTTACTTCAGTATCTATGGTGGGTGCCAGTATATAAAGATGGGTGCCATCGAAAATCAGATAGCTATGGATGACAACCATTTATTACATCCCTATGTAAAAATTAGAGAGCACACTTTAATGTACATACAAAGCCACTAGATATTCTTCTGATCTAATATAATTTTAGATCATCACACGTCATGTTATCTTATGCAAGGAATAGTATTTATTGCATGCAAGCCCTTACAGTGTAGCCACACTTTTTGGGCAGTATTGTGCTTCAAAGCATTTGCAAGACAAGTACTACACATCTTACTTCCATTGAGGGGTAAGATGTGTAATAAGGGGCTAAGGGGTTAAGTTTAGTTAAGGAGTTAAGTTTCCACACTAAGGGGTTAAGTTTGGCTTGGTAGGTTGTGAGAGGTATGTGTATTGTGAACAATTTCTAAACATAAGTCAAGAAGTTTTGATTAAAAATAACTGGTATAATTTGTTTCCAATTTTGTATTTCACTCTTCCCATACATTGGAGCTAGGTTAGGTTGTAACCCATACTTTTAGCATTATTTATATGCTACATTAACAAACACCAAGCCCATTCCTTGAGTATTTTGTGGTACTTCATGTTGCTCACCAACTGAAAAATATGCATTCAGAGAAGAAATGAGTGGCCATTTTATTATAACCATGTTCATAAGCATTGCATTGGAAAAACAAATTATCCCAATCACCAACATTTTGAAATCAGATCATCTGTAGGGTCAATGAGTTAGTTGAGATCAAGTGAGGTCACCTCCAAAAAAGTTAAACCAGTTGTCATGCTCTAACAGGGATTTGAAGGAAACTTTCAGCATTTGCTTATCTTTCTGGATGCAACAAAACACACCATGGGATTTTTTTCTCTCATGTTTTTGATTACTTCTTAGTTTTGTATATTTGCCCATTAGAGTTTACATCGGGTGGGGATGGCCAAGTGGTTAATTTGTTGGGCTCTGGGTACCAAAACTCCTGGGTTTGACACTCATGCTGTTTGAGACGTTTCCAAATCCAGCAGTCCACCTGTGAAACAGTGTGGGTGGTGCCATCAGGAGTGAATGTGCATAAAGTGTCATGAACCACCCAGTAACAAAGAGTTAAAATTGAAGATTGTGGCTAAAGTAAGCATTTTTTCATTGGGGCAAGTTGACTTTGAACTACAGTTTTTGGTCCCCTCCACCCATTAGAAAAGAAAAATTAAAGAAAACTTAAGAGCTCAAAATTGTGAAATAAAAAAATCGGGTGGCCAAAAGTGTTATGGGTATGGTTGATATCGTTTTCCTTTTCTAGTTCAAAGTGATAATTTTTCTTCAAATCTCCCTCCAAATGAACCCCTAGAGCCACAAACATGATTTAAGTCATGAAACACTAGGGCCCCTAGTGATGTCACTTTTTGGGGAAATTGTTTTCTGGTGTTTTCTAGCCCTACTCATAGAGAGCTTTTCGATGACATATATTTTGTTTTCATGTGATGCTTAGTTTGGAGATTAGAGGGTGGTCTCTATCAACCCTCCCCTGCACCCCAGATGGGGTGTGAGGATCTGACACTAACTGCAATACCCACCTATGTAGGTAGGTATCAGGCAGCTAGGTGTCACCCTACCAATAACAGTTTGGGCATAGGATGAGCAATGAAAGCAGGAAATTTGTGATTTGTATAACTGTGAAGCCTTGGCATGAGTGTGGTTAAGGTACCCATGAAACCTGTTTTACACATTCTACTACTATCAAGTAAACAAAAGGGCTAAGTTTGTTAGGTTAGGCATACTTGGAGGTTATAAAAATAAGGTGCAACAATCTTAATTCTTGTTTTGTTCAAAATCATGTCACACTTTGTGTTAGCTTTTTTAAGTTGATGACTTTTTATAAAAAATTGTTTGAAAACATCCATTTTTTCACATGGAGGGTTCAGCTGGGTTAGGTTAACTCACTCTTTCCTTTACTTTAAATGCCACTTTTCCTGCTATATTACCAAGCACTTGTATGAAGAATTTCCAAAGTGAAAACCTAGCCAAATCTAGCATCAGCTAGCCTGAACTGTTTCTTTTTTAGAGAAAAAACTCAGTTTAAAAAAATCAGTAAATATGGGGACCAAGGTTAATGTTGACTTCTGTAATTATTCCTTAATATAATGTTTTTTTTTTCATGAGGAAGACAATGCCACCACTTATTTTCTCCCAAAATGATTACAAGAAATTTACAATTATAATATTTGCTGAACAAATGTAACCCATTCCACAAAATTATCCATCCCTGGTATCACAGACATATATAGAAGAAATTTAACACCTCATGCACTCAATTTAATACTCTTTGACACCAAAAACCTTATGCTTCTGCCTTGATTGAGCATTTATTCCTAATAAGAATTAATTGCAGCCCTACATGACCAAGCACACTTCTCTGAAGATTGGAGTTATTGATAAAGAGTGCTGTGAATATTGCATGTCATCACATCATCAGATTTGTTTCAGATGATTCAGATTTTTCAGTTAGGTCAGGTTAGGTTAGACTATATTATGCAATAATACATTTTATATATTAGGCTATGTTAACTTAGTCCACATTATGTTATTTCAATTCAAGTGAAGCACAGTAACAATTTTGTGGATCCATCCAGCAGTGCCGTCCACATCCAAAACACTGAGTGGCTGTGCTACTACATGAAATAGTGTGTGCAGGTGACAGAGCATGACAAGCAAGTATTTGCAGTAATATCTCTGAAGGTATTTGTTTTTTTTAAAGGAATTTCACTGCCCCAAAATTCATAACTTCTTTATTGAAGCATGGAAGATTTATCAGCCACAATTGAAACAAGGAAGAAACAAACAAGCCACAACAAGGGCCATCCAACTAAGGTATTTCCTTATGACATCACCATGATCAATTGTATCAATCACAGTTCTCACCTGGTTGACTGAAAAGTAATCATTTAGAGGGAAAATATGTGGTGGCATCATCTTACCCACATAAAAATGCATCATATTAAAAATATACAAAATCAACCCTGGCACCTTGACTTCCATATCTACCCAAACACACTTTTTCCTAAGTTACAAAAGTATAACCTATCCAAACTGAACCAAACTTGTATACCACATGGATGTAAAATGTATGCAAAACTTGTTAGTTAGCTATTGGAGTTTAAGGGCACATCGACTGCATCGGTCATGCAATGCCCATACGCAAAGCTTGTCTCGCGGTTACCTTTCGATATTCTGACAACCTTACCTTCTTCCCTGCAGTATGACATCCTGCTATCAGTTGATGTCTACCTGAACTTTTAGGGCAGTAATAATGTTAATGAAATGGTTTTCTGGCATCAAACTAGTCACGAATCGTGGCGGTGGGACCTATATCAGTCAGATACAATGCATAAAAAATGGAAACGGACAAGCATCTAAAGGGCCTTGCGAGCATCCCTTCACACGCGGCAGGAAAACCCTGGCACCCGGCGTGATATGGCCAAAGCGGTCTTGGCCAAGGCGGCGAAAGCGGTCTTGGCCCCTGTCAATGTTCATTGGCAGCCGGGGACGTCATCTGGGCGCTGATTTGGGCTCAGCACATTATCACGACAGCAAGAAATGGTACTTTTCCGCGTACGTTCCTGGCTAACAAGTATACGTGAGTGGTGCAAATTATACGTCATCTGAAAGCTTCTTTCATGGTATTTCCATAATCATGGGAGACTTTCACACGAATGTGTTAGGTATTGTATAAAATGGTGTTATTTAGACCCATGTCATATCCATCGACACTATTTAACTTAAGCGGGCCGAGCGACTGGGTGTTGGTAGCGTGGTTGGTAGCGCGTCGGCTTGCCGACTCGGAGGTAGCCGGTTCGGGCCCGGAGGCCGGCAGCTTTTTGTGCGCGTCGTGGGAAGCCCTAATAAGCGACAGTGAATTAAGACACTGTTCACATGGGACGACCTTTTTCATAAAGAGAAGGGAAATATTCTGCAATATTCAATATTCAGATATTCTGCAAGGCTGGGTTTCTGCCACCTTAAATTTATGGTTTGACACTTCTTCTAATCAGCCAGGCATAGGAAATACGGAACACGTCACCGCTTATGACAGTGTCCAGGCCCACAGTCCCTTCCTGACACGGGCGGCGGACCATCGGGGGTGGGACAGGAGACAGGATCCCCTGAATTTAATCATTTGTGGCACTACGGCAGTGCATTGCAAATATTGAGCTAAAAACTAACGGTTGCCCTTTCCCCTCCCACCAGTACACGCCGACCAACATTAGTCCCTGCTCCTCGAGGTGTGCATATAATAACAGTACATGATTATCAAGGTGACAAAACCAACAATTGTGCATGCTGCCGAACAGTCAAATGACTGGACCCGAGCTGGAGTCAGAGCGATGCCAGTTCTAAGCTCGGCTCCACGCCTTTTACGATACACGGCGAACACACGCCAATATCAACACGCCATGGATAAATTAATTCTGGGTATGGTGCCTTTCGTTTCCAAGCCACCAGCACGCTAGCAGAATAAGAAACAATATTCAAGGTTCAATGAATGACTAATATGCTTTACAACCAATGGGGAAACTAATCGTGAGAAAAGCGCCATAATTGTGCTAAAATAAAAGCACCATATTTAGTAGATTTATTGGTATAGTCCAAAACTAGAATGCAATTCAGCAGTATTCCGGAATAAAAAAGCGCTTCTGGTATATGACGTCACTTGGCGTAGGTTTTGTCTAGTTTCAACTAACTATACTAGAACAGCCAACCTTGGAGTACCTGTTGTCTCTAGTTATCTTGGGCCAAGGAGCCAAGCAGGGGGGTGTCATCCCAATAGCGGCCATAGAGACAATTGAGCTTCCATATGCGATATATGACGTGTACGATGCGTCACACATTCACAGGTAATATTTCAATGTGATTGCATGCAGGTGGCCACAGATGCATGTTTTTGCAATATGCAAGCATAAGGAGCACAGGCCATAACAAAACAGTAGTATACTTCTACTAAATTGCAACTGAAATCGATTTTTTAAATTGACAGCGATTTAAGCAGGAAAAATCAGTTATACAGCGTTTTAGACTGGGATTCCTACCAAATTTCGCATTTGCACGATTATGGCTTGTGTGTGACATGCATTGCGCACCATGTTCTTGTGTACTTTAAGTGCAAAGTACTTTAAGTGCTTCTACTATTGAGTCCCTAGTTAATAGATCGTGATTCATTGTATTCATGAATCATGATGCTCATGCATGAATCATGATGCTCAGATTCATGATGCATGAATCATGATGCTCAGATTCATGATGCATGAATCATGATGCTCAGATTAATGATGTATGAATCATGATGCTCAATGTCATGATGCATAACTGACGCTAACTTTATTGATGTGAATACCTTTCCAGAGACCTTGTCTCTGCTTTACATGTGAAGATTTTGGAGAAATTTGATCAGCACTTGAATGTCAAGATGGCACAAACATTGGCATTGATATCAGACTATAAAGATTATGTGATACAATGGATATATTCCACATAGGAGCAAAATTTGTATATAATTTCAATGCATTATCCGACTATGAGGATTCCCTTGTACTTCCCGGTGGATTGAGTTAGTGGTAGATAGCATGGTGAATGATTAACATGATATATTGCCAACCATGTGAAAAACGATCAGCTCTGCAGCTGGGAACAATGAAGAGCTGAATAGTATGCTTTTATTTCATGGATTTTGCATAGTTGAAGCTGGACAAATTTCACATGACTCAATGATATGCTCCTGGTTGTGGACCAATAGGCAGTTTTACAGAGGCGATTTGCTCTCCTGTCTAGTTGTGGTAGGTCCTTCCAAGTTATTTTTACTTCATCTAAAACATTCCAGATATACACTAAAAATAGTATGGCATACAACATTTAATACTAAGAAAAATTGGCTTCATTTTTTCAATCTTTGTCATTGACAACAATTATTGTTTGGTGTTGGAAAGAAAGCAGTGTTAGATAGTGTCTGCTACAGTTCTAATAAATCATTTTATGTTCTAAAACCCACATCCCACTAAGCAATTCAGCCATTGGTGTCCATCGAGCATCCCAGTCATGAATTGTTCTGTGGATATTCATTATTTGTGTGGTGTGATCATGTCAGTAGTATCAGGTATGCATGCATGAACTTGGTTGGTATTGATTGAAGCATACTTTTGTCCCCATGTTATCTACTGTTGATCAGAAAATTGGCTTATTATGATAGCCTTCGCTAATTTAACCATAGCACCAATTTGCCACCTGGCAGTAATATGTTGGCTGCCAGATACCATAGAGCTGAGTGGAGTCTTGAGAAAAATCAGAAAGCTCTTTGTTATTTGCTGATGGTTGTAGGTCTAATTATACATATTTTAGCAGTGTTGATAGTAGAAACTATTTTGTTCTTAAAACTTGAATCCATCTGGATCATTATACCAGATTTCCTCCCTCTACCTTGCTTCTGAGCCCAAGTGACCTGGAAGCCTAAAGCCAGTGTAAAACCACCTATTTTATCATCATCACAATTTGAATAGCAAACCAGTCAATGGACGAACATCGGCATCTGTGGTTTGCATGGCCCTGACTGTGTTATATGGCTAGGATGTTTGATACCCACAAGGTATGCTACAATTAAAACAAATTACCTCAATGGGAATAGGACAGCAATGACTGAAACACACATTTTGGTCATTCTTCCAAAAGGAAAGAGCAATAATTCAATGAAGTGATAGATCACAACTGTTGTACAGGGAATACATTTCCACTTGCAAAACGATGATGTGTAAAATGTTTCAGCTTCATGTAAATAGTTGTAAGAATTTCAGAAGTAAACAAACTAAAAAAATGAATACTAGCCTAACCTGTGCTGCTGCAATAAAGATATAGTACATTCCAACTACTATAGCATGACACCACAGTCAAGGTTGTCAAGGTGCGACCACATCTTGTCAGTATGCTGCTGAGACTGGTTGCCGCCTCGTGTTAATCAAGTATATGGAGGGGAAATTAATGTGGGATTTATATGATGGTATATAAGGCTTGTATGTTGGAGTTTTATTACATTATCTAGTTATTATATTGTATCTAGCTATTATGCTAAGCTTGCATTTCTGCATGTCATTATTATCCATCATCATTAGCCAAACATCAGACATAGTGTATGCTACTTTAAGTGCTTAAGGTGGTGTATGGAGATAGATAGTTATCAGATTGATGGACACGCGTCACCACCGCCGCGGTATCCTACTTCTTACTCCTTCTATCCCTTCGAGACTCCGGGACCGCACTGAGGGGGGGGGGTACAGCGTAGCTGTGCACGTGTTCACGTGTTATTTGGCAAAGACGTTTCCCTGTGGCTTTTCCCAGATCATTTACGCCTATCGACACATACACACGCAACCCCACAGGCGCTACACTCCATCCACACATGCTGGCTGACTGTGTACCGGTTTCGCTTATGCTAAACAGTAGAATTGCAGGCCCGTGATGCGGTCGTTTGCAAGTGCCTGGTCGTCGGAATTTGGCGACCCCATGATCCTTGCATCTGGGCAGTCCACTCGCATTGTCGTTTCGTGTGCCTCCACAATGAAAAATTCCTAAAATTTAGTGCTGCTATCGCAGCATAAAATGCAACGCCGATAAACGTCCGCCGAATACGATGTCTATGGCGTTGCATAGTAAACATTACCGTACTTATAATATATCTTAGTCGCCCAACTCAAACACCAGTTGGCACTAGCATAAAGATCAGTGGCGTCGACACGAAAATTCCAGGGGGCAAGGCCGAAAAGGGGCCTCCTGCTCCCCGAAAAGGGGCCTCCATTGTGCTAGGGCCTCCTATTGTTTTTAGGCTCTTAGTATGGTTCTGGAATTAGAGATATGCTTTCATACTGATGTCTGTTCTTGGTATGGTGCATTATTTACTCAAAACGCAATAGCAAGAATCATTTTTCGCTGGAAACTGGGTCATACCATAGTAATATGCGGCGAAATACCTAAGTGTCAAAATCAACCAACGTCTCAATGCTTTCTCGAACAGAAGAATCTTCCCGCTGGCTTCTAGGTTCCAGCGAGTTGGCAGGGCTGATGCTAAACATATCTTACATATATCTCCCATTGATCAACCCACTTTTATGTTCTCCAAGAATAACTGAATAAAGCTAGATTCATCACTACTATCATTTATTACCACCTGCATGATGTCCTAAGCAAAGTTTAAGCAATTACTTCTCAGTCCTCGGACGATAATTTCGCGAAGGTGACAAGAGGCGGGTTACATTAGACTTCTGATCGCCATCTTAAGAATTTGTGAATTTTTCTGACATTTGATGCTGGCTGCAAGGCACCCGCTAAGATGGCTAAGGCAACAAATTATTTGCGAATGAATTAGCGGCAAGAACAAGCATTGAACACCAATTCATAAATGACAATGCAACAATGCATAAATGGCAATGCAAACATAATGCAAAACCTTCAAATTCCACGCCGTCATGCCCATAGTTTCACTGTGCTGTACCGTGTTGTTATTGATGTTGAGAATGCATGGAAGCTGGGAAGCTCTAATCAAGCAGGGTGTAATAACAGGACAGAAGTTTGTAGGCAACAGATGCATTTAAATGCATCATTCCTCACATTTGATATGGGGATGGTACTGTTCTGCATGCTTGTGAGAGTTAATTTGTCCCCTTAACGTCGGGTTTGCCCCATGAACTTAATTTTCTCAAAATTATTAAGAAAACAGTGCAGTACCTATGTTTGCATCAAGGGGAGGGGCAGGCGGAGTTTCAGGGGGCCCACCTACGCCATTTAAAAGGTCCTGGGATTTCGACAGCTATTTTGTCAAAGGGGACCTTTCGAAATGAAATAATGAGTGATCAACTGAATTCCCTGTGGAGAAAATTAATCTACCACTATCGTATTAATTAATATATCACTATCTTCCCTGATTCGTCGGATTTTAACCCTAAGTCCGCCATCCAGTTCTACTGTTGCATTTTGATATCCCTTGATAAATCAACTCACACTGCTGAAATTGCACCCATACCACAAAAACCGGATCGGTATCCGAAAATATCAAGCTGGAACCCTGAAAAATAAAGAGGGATTCCAAAAAAGTCCAGGTAAGTAAAATGTATCTGAAGAACAGATCATATTACCAGATGCCTTCACCAATTGTGTACGCCACCAAAAACACACCGAATCTCGAAAAATCGAGATGGGATACAAATGCATGGCGCCAAGGTCTCGAAAAGTCTGGCCGGAATTCGGACTTTTGACATTTAAAAAAAAATCAGAAAAGATCCAGAAAGATCGCGTTGAGCCCAAAAATCCGACGTTGGGTCCCCGGAATCACGTGCCTGAGAGCGACAAGTCAGGCTGGGACACAGAAAAATCGCACCGAAGCCACAAAACCGTACTCTGGCCCCACAAATGTGCGCTAGAAGCCCCAAATAAACAGCGGGTCTCCAAGAGCACAACGGGGCCGAAAATACAACTGCCGCTCTAAAGAGCACAATATCACAAAAAGCGACAGGGCCTTAAAACATGCGTTGCAGCCCTACATAAACATATATGGAGCTCTATAAAATACACTGGAAGCTCTCAAGCCACGCAGGGGCTATGCCAACACACAAAGATCTGAAACGGTGGCTGGGGCTACAAAAAGAAAAATGGTTCCAAAGCGAACAAAAAGACCAGAAGCTAAATAAGCACATCGGGATCTTCGAAAATGTCGTCACACGTAAAAATATCCTCGGTGCATAAAAACACCAAAACCCTAAAACGAGCAGAAGTTTAGAAAATGTATTAAGCCCCTAACTTGAATAAATAATATATCACCCATCACTTTAAAATGTAGAATTTCCAAATTTCAGGCATTCCAGCTCGTATCACCTGGTCGCCAAGACGCCAACTTCCGTGCACGTACACACTCATCTTGCGCGTTCGGCGCATTCGTCACACTTACGATGTTACGGTTGGTTACGGTTTCTGCTAGGCCTTCTGCTAATTGCTGCCACATGATAGGCTTGCGCCATATTTGACGTGCTGAAATGCTTGGTATGGGCTTTCGCTGCGAAAAGTCGAGTAATTAAACTTGATCATTAATTCCCTACTTCCCACATTTTCTGGTAGTTATGAAATGCGAATTCCGCTCAGCTTTGATGTACCTGATGTCTTTGCTGCTATCCTCCCAGAATGGCTATCGAACCGAGGCCCTTCCTCAGTGTTCTTTTTGGACCCGCTGCGTCTTTCTTGGTCAACGGGTGATATCTTATGGCTCCAAACCATTTTTGTTAGAGGCCTAATTCATTTTCGAAACCCCTCTTCGTTTTAGTGTTTTGTTGCTTTTTTTGGGCACCGACGATTTTTTTAACGTGTCAGGGAGTTTTCGAAGATCCAGATGTCTTCATTCAACGCTCGGTGCCTTTGTTCGTTTTGGAACCATGCTGCCTTTTGCGGGCCGACCTCTTGTTCAGGCCCTTGTGCGTTCTCATGACCTGTGTGTGCCTTAGGAGCTTTTTGTGTATTTTAAGGGTCCAGGGTCAAGTGTGCATTTATGGCAGCAACGCATGTGTTAAGGCCCTGTTACTTTTTGGGAGACTATGTGCATTTTTGGAGGGTCAGTTGTATTGTCTCCTCTACACTTCGGCCAGATCATCGCTGGTCATGTGGCTGCGCTGCCGCTCGAGCTGGTCGTACAGGTGTAGCGGCGCCTCCACCAGGTTCGGCCGGTGTCTGATTGCCAGCACTGTTGGGATGTAAGCGCCCACAACGTATGATGAAAGCGCCTGCAGCTTGGCACTGGGGCTCTGTTGGGCCATGTAGGCACGCAACAGTCTGCTCTGTGCGGTGTGCCATCGCGCCATATTGAGCTGGCCATGAACTCGCTGCGCTGCTTCGCTTCCATCGCCCGATGTCACACATTGGGCGCACTACACCAGCAGGCGCAGATCTGAGGTCAGATTGCGTCTGACTTCATCTGACAGCGGCTTTCGCTCAGCTGTTGCCAGGGGCTGGAACTGAGCGACATGCAACTGGTGCACCGGGCCCGACAGCACCTTGCCGATGGGACCCGATACGCTGGAGGGACTGGTGGTCGGCCCATCGAGCCTCTGTAGGGCAGCTCGGCCCGACACGGCCCGGGTGGCAGGGACCCGACACGAAAAGGTTCACAACATATCCGTGAACGCCCACCTGGGCGATGTACTTGTCGGGCACTTTAACTGCGAAGCGCGGCACACCGGAGCGACTATTGCCTGGAAGCTGCTGCACTTCCTGGTTCAGCGTGGCACACAGGCCACTGCCATCCATGTGGTGGGAGGTGATGGGGCTAACGAGGTGGTGGGCTTGGAAGGCGGCTGGATGGCCCAATTCGAAAAGCTGCTAAGCCGGCCGCTGACCCGAGCGGCCTGCCTCCTCCATCAGGCCACGCCGTCATGAGGCATTTGGAATGCAGCCGGGCTCGCTAGGCCTGTCATCTGTTGGCTGCCCAGGGAACCGCTCGAACCTTCCATACTTTAGAAGACGAAATCTGAGGTAATAAGATAGCTAGAATCTTGAAAACGGTGGCAAATGATCGAAAATGAATTGCCTCGACGATGTAATGTTCAAGCGGACTCATTTTCCCACCAGTCCGCTTATGAGATGCAGAAATATCCAAAATTTTGCCCCAGCCAAAATCTTCAAGTGGCCGTGGCCATCAAAAGATGTGAGCAATTTGCATTTCTAATGCTTCCATCGTGTTCAGCGGCCCAAAATGCATAAAATGAGGGGGAGCTGCTATCGATTTTGGCAAAAAGTGTGCAAACCGAACCAACCTATTACCTAATACAACGAAGAATGGCTTTTACGCGCGCCCTGGAGGGGGGGACGAAATCCGCCCACCCCTCCGGTTTTTCGTAGATAACTCTAGATTTTACCGGCCGATATACGCCATTGTTTGTGCACCTGCTAATAAATGACCGGCGCGTTGCTTAAAGTAAGAAAAATGAAAATCGATCGAACATTATTCGAGTTAGGGGTCGCTAAAGTAAAACAAATTTTATCAGCGCCAGATCACAAATATCGGCGTTGATGCGCTTCCCGTATATTAGCAAAAAGGAGGTGTTCTTGGAAAAACTAGCGACTTGTTTGATATACATTGCCATGCTACATTGTTTCAAAGTCATGTCAAGTCACCGACGTCAAGTCAGGTCAAGTTCATGACAGGTTTACACACGCCCTGGAGGGAGATGGCAAAATCCGCCAACCCTTCCGATTTTTCGTACATAACTCCATATTTTATCGGCCGATATACGCCGAATTTGTGCGTACCTGCTTAGCAATGACAGTCGCATTGTTTAAAGCAAGAAAAAATGAAAATCGGCCGAAAAGTTTTAAAGTTAAGGGGCGTTAAAGTAACAAATTCGCAGCGCCAGACCACAAAAATCGGCGCAGATGCGTTTCCAGTCTATTGGCAAAAGGGAAGTGTTCTTGACAAGACTAGCGACCTGTTTGATGCATATTGTTATGCTATATAATTTAAAGGTCATGTTAGGTCGCCGAGGCCAAGTCAGCTCAAGTTCATGACAGGCTAATGGAATCAAACTTGGTAAACTGGAATGTGTTGATTGTCATGACTGTCATGCGATTGATGTCACTTTACATGTTGCTCCCTACACATCCCGAAATCTACTGTTTTGTCATTTTGTGCCTAAGCGTTTCCGTACTTCATTCAGGTACTTCACTCCTTTCTTTGCGAAGTCGATTGTGTCGAGCCACCCAACGGACCAGTCGGGTTGGGAGCCCGGTTCCGGTAACTTGAGTAGGCAATGACCTAATAAAGTGCTCCTATATAGGTGACCCGGGGTCAAATGGCAGATCTGACATCTGTATTGCATCATTAGTAATGTCCAAAACATCAGTAATGCCAAATTTGGAGCATTTAAACATAATCACAGCGACCCATAATAATGACAAGCCAAGCCACGCAAAACCAGATTTTTTTTGTGCTATTTTGACCTCATTTGACCTTGAAGATACTGACCTAAGGTCATGAACTTTGCACACAATAGAGTTCACTATCGTGCCCATCCACCCTGTGAATTTTGTTGCTCTAGCCTTCATAGGAGCTGAGATCTTAGGGGGGGGGGGGCGGAATCCACCCCTCCCCCATCCAGTGCGCGTTATTTCCAGAGGCCCTCCAGAGCGCGTGTTAAGTGCTCATGGGTTTCAGACATTGCGTGAGACGAAATGCACGACCCTCAATATACCAGGAGGTGCTGAGTTTATATCAAAAGTAACGTTAGGGATTATGCTATATTACTCAACGTTTCCGTCAGGCGCCATCGTCAGGAGTCCTGACGATGGCCCCTGACGAAACGTTGGCCCCTGACTCCTGACGATGACCCATGGCCGAAACGGTGAGTAATATAGCATAATCCCTAACGTTACTTTCGATGTAAACTCAGCACCTGGTATATTGAGGGTCGTATATTTCGTCTCACGCAACCTATTACCCATGTCCTGAGTGTTTTTCGTTGCTCCGGCTTCATTTGTTTTGGTTCCAATAACACTATTGTGGAACTGTTCAACCCGTCGTACCACTAGAGTGATTTTCATGGTCCGGCCGTAACTTTTTGGTATACCCAGGCTAAGGGTGATTTTTAGGGACCCCGGCCGGATTTTTGGGTAGCATATCGTAACTTTGAAACACCCCGACACGGCTTCTACCATTTCTTATGAATTTCTTGCAAATTATAGGCCTCATCTCGCGTCCGAGGTATTTCGTCCCATTTCCTGGAGCCTCTAGCGGTTTTCAAAGTCTTGTGTCCTACCCTTCACCATATTCAACTGTCCTCCGCACTCGCCTTGAAGGGCCTCCTCTTACATTCTGGGGCCTCTTTACCATGGCATGGGGCTTCCTCTCATGTTCCAGGGCATTATCTGCCAAATTAGGAGTACAAATTTTAGATCTTTCCTATCGCAATGACCTTGTTATTTCTCGGGGACTTTTTGACCATCTGCGAGCCTTCTTTTCTTCTTTTTCTAGGCCTTTGGATAAGAAAGATAGCCTAGGAACTATCTCTCTTATCCGATGCCCTTTCTCTCAGATTTTAGGGCCTCCTCGTTCATCATGGGGTCAGATTTCCAATTTTGTGTCGTCGTCTTCCGAATTGGGTGCTTCCTGCCATGTCTCTGGATCATCCTTTTGTATCTTGGTGGAACCTCACCCGTTTTGGTATCTATTTTTGCGTCTCCGAAACCTCATATCATATACACTGGCTTTCATTTCCGTCTTAGGGCCTTCTCTCATGTTCTTGGAACTCCCTACCGTATTGGGACCTCCTTTGCAATTCCGGGGCCTCCGTGCTAATCTTTGGCAGCTTCCTTATTTCTGGGGCCTCGTACCCTCTCCTAGGTGACTCCCTTTTCAAATCATGGGCCCCCTTTCAAGTCTTGGAGTCCTCCTCATTTGCGTTTGGAGCCTCATTATCCTCTTAGCAGGTTGCTTTTGCGTCCTAGTCCTAAATCTTCTCTTCTAGGGTCCTGGTCTTCGAAAATTTGGGCCTCATCTGGCTGATTTCAGTGGCCTTTTCTTGTTCCTAGGGGGACCTTATCCATCTTGGGTCCCCTCTTGCGTCGGGATAAATATCTCATCATTTTATAATGTAGTCTAGTGTACTGTATTTTCCCATGTAGTTCATTATTTTCTAACATTATTCTCTTCCAGCTTGGGGGCCTCGTTTTCCAAATTAAGAATATCTTACCCCTCATCGAAAGCCTTCTCGTCTAACTCTGGGTGGCTTCTTTCCCGACTCGGTGGCATCCTTTTCGTCCTGGAACCTCCTGGAAACATTTTCAGTAGCAGCACATTGAACATCTTTAAAAACAGCATAGACAATCATCATAGGAATAGAGGGCTTGCTTTTCAGTATTACAGGGAGGGCTGATTGACAGATTCGGTGGGCAACTGGTTCAGTATACAGAGTGCAACCAAGAAGGGCCCTTGTGGCTCATAGTTGCACTAATCTTTTATGTCTTTATGTCTTTGTCTTTTCGTCTTTGGGGCCTCCATTTCGTCCTGTGGGCATCCTTTCCGTCCTGGGGTCCTCCTCCCAATCTCTGTTCTATGTCTCTTATAGGAACCTGATTGTATTTCCTGGGGGCCTCCTTGACAGCATCATCTGCTGCTCAGTAGGGCTCCTTGCTCACCTTTTTGTCCTATGCATTCCGGATAGGGGTCTCCTCAAATTTCCGGGGGTGGTGCCTCACAGTTTCAAGGCAGGGGATGGGGAGGATTTCCCCCACCTCCCCCCACCTCGGTGGCGGCATCCTGCTCCGAAACCACATCTCATATCCACTCGTTAGGCATCATGAGCGGATATAATACCGGTGGCGCCTCGGGTGGTGGCTTCGTGAAAGAACACCACCAGAGTGGGCTGGGTCTGATTAATGCTATATTCTAGTTTCTAGAGAAAGTGCAGGTGATTTCCAATGGTCAACTTTTAACAATATTGAAACAAGCTCTCTTATGATATGTAGTTCACTTTATTATCAAATCATTTCACCCTGTCACTTTGCCGTTAAGTGAAATGAAAACAATCGGCCATCCAACGTCTTGATAAAAGCGCGTCATACATCTTGTGTGATGTGCTGACAATTTCCAATGTTCTTAACGAAACGAAAATCGAGCGTTCTACATTTTGATATCATCTTCAATAACTTCCATGAAGGTTTTACCCAGTCACTTTTGGACTCAATTCCAGAATTTGTGTTCCAAATTATCACATCGTACTACTTTAAATCGTATATCAGATGTTCTGCATTACCGAATTAATAGCCAGTGGTCTCAAATAAACCGGTATAAAATCATCTGCCTTTTGATGCCATGTTCAACTAGTTTTATAAATCCTTAACCCTGTCATTTTTGCACTCCATTCCAAAATTTGTGTCTCGAATTATCACATTATATTCCTTCAAATTGAATATCGGATGTTCTATATTAGCGAATTAATGTCCAATGGCATCAAATAAACGGACATAAAATCGGCTGCCTTCTGATGCTATGCTGGACTACTTTTATACATATTTAACCGTGTCATTTTTGCACTTAACTCTACGATGTCTCGAATTATCACATTGTATTACATTTACTTGCATATCAGACGTTCTACATTACCGAATTAATAACCAATGGTCTCAAACAGTCATACAATCAGCTGTCTTTTGATGCCACGTTCAACTATTTTTTTATGGATATATAACCCTGCAATTTTTTACCTTTTGACTTCAAGCTGTCCGGAATTATTGAGGTTCTGGCATGGCTCGATGCACGTCAAGCGCAGACGGTTGCTGCCCAGAGGATCCGGAAGGCCGCCGAGGGGCAAGTTCCACCCTTAAACAATAATAAGCATCATCGGCTCTGCCACACCAAAATGGTATGGGAGAAATTCACGGTTGTAGATGCATTCTTTCCATTCAATGCCCATAAGCGCAATACTCTTAGACAATATCGAGAAAACCTGTCGACCTCGACTGTACTTGTGGCAGAACTCATGCCAGGTACTGGTGTTTGAAGTCTGAAAATCTGCCTGTTACTTTGGCGTTGGTGGCCCATTAACATTCCAGGAATGGTTTGCGCCCCACCATATCATGAATGGCGGTGGGTAGTCGGGGACGGGCCGGGGGCCGCCAGCGTCCGGCTATCCATGGTGGTTGGTTGGTTGGTTATTGGTTTTATGGTACATCGACCGTTGAGTAACTTAGCGTCGCCAATCTCTGACGCCCATTGGTCGCGGGCGAGGAGTGGCGACAAGTGAGACTCGAACCCACAGCCTTTCGATTGCGAGACGAGTAACTTACCCCTTCTCGTCCCCGGCTGTCCATGGTGGAAAGTTCAATAATGCAATGGGCAAAGTAACAATATGCGCAATATATAACTGTAAATGGCAATGGAATTGACGTCTGAAGACAAACTAACTTTTATACATCCAATTCGCATATTTTATGGAGACATCCTCATAAATTGCAACTATATTATCCGCGCACGCACTACTGAACATCCGGGCGCGCTTGTCGCGGCGCATGTTTCAAAGTTCTCGAATGGCATCAGGAACCTACCTGTTTTCTTCCTTCGCTGGGGGTTCTCCTGATGTCCGCATTAGCATTGCGTCTGACGCCTAACGTGGCTTGATTTTCCGTCTTAGGGTTTCCTCTAATTTTCTTGGGCCTCCCCTCCCGTATTGGGGCGCCTTTGCAACGTTGAGGCCTCATTGCCAATTTCTGGCGCTCTTGATTTCTGGGGCCTCCTACCCTCTCCTAGATGACCCCTTTGTTAAATTATCCTCCTCCTCCTCTTGGAGGCTCAGAATTTGGATGATCTTTTCGTCCTGAGGTCTTCCTGTTCGTCCCGTGGTCTCTTTTTCGTCCTGGGACATCCTTTTCGTCATGTGGAGCCACCTTTTTGTCCTGGGGGCCTCCGTGCCAATTGTTTGGTACCCTGGATTTCTGGAGCCTGCTACCATTTCTTAGATGACACCTTTTTCAAATTATGGTCCTCTTGGTGGCCCATAATTTGTAGGGTGTCCTTTTCTTCCTGGGGGCCTCCTTTTCGCGCTGTGGGGCCTCTTTTTCGCCCTGTGGAACCTCCTTTTCGTCCTGGGGGCCTCCTTTTCGCCCTGTGGAACCTCCCTTTTGTCCTTGGAGAGCCTCCTTTTCGTCCTTGGAGGGCAACCTTTTCGTCCTGGGGGCCTTATTTTGGTCTTGGTGACCTTTTGGTCATGGGGCCTCCTTTTCGTCCTGGGCCTCTTTTTCGTCCTGGGGGCCTCCTGTTTGTCCTGAGGGCCTTCTCTTCGTCCTGGGTGCCTCCTCAAATTTCAGTGGGGGGGGGGGGCGGCGCCACTCCGGTCTCACGGCAGGGGGATTGCCCCCGATCCCTGGTGGCGAAGCCCCTGATAAAGATTGGCGTCGGAACTCAGGGACAAATTTATTGAACAAATAGGTTGGACAAATACGCTGGTCCTGTATCTTTGGCATCTGGGACATCACCTTTTCCGGAGAAGAAACCTATCATTTTCCCCATTTATTTAGGGGTTCACTGATGCTGTTGGACAAGGAATTGCTCTGTAATACAGTGTTCAAGAATCACTGAAAAGGGCAAGCTGAAATTTTGATGTCACAGGCTCGAAAACAATTTCCGCATCCAAGTATGCAAAATGATTCCCCTCCCCCGTATGGATTAGAAAACGCAAATCCAACCCTGCTCCGGAGTTCAAAGGGTCCGTCACCGGCCGCAAGTACAACCCTGCTTGTCTATTATGTTTCCGGTTGCAGTCGACCCAGGACGAAATATATTAAATAACATTTCACATGTATTATTTAGTTGTTTCCGTTCGTACTTATCCCCTGTCTATACTTAATTGTACCCTTTAGACACGTAGCCAAAAACAATCGAGGGCACTGCATTCGACGGATGTTTCAGAAAATCATGTAGAAAGCTGAGCTGCCGTTCCACAGTCAGTACAACGCGACTTACTCTGTGCACCTAACGTGCAGTTCCCATTGCAGGCACGTACATCACGTAGGCCCGCCAGAGCAAAGCGTGGAACAAAAAGAAAGAAAGAAAAGATCGACCGCCAAATTGACAAGAATGCATATTAACTGAGCCTGATTGGTCAGCTGTATATCACACACCGCCTGGCACCAGTGCACCAGCACCGAGGTAGAGCGCACACTGTACTCAGTACTCTACGTTTGTACGTATGAGCGATTATGTAGAAACAGTCCAGTTATTATCACCGCTATGAGACCAGCTGTGACATGCCGGCATAGACTCCAAAAGAGTCAGAAAGGTCGAGCAGTGCAGGCAGGTGTTGTTGCAATGGCAACCTGCCCACTTGGGTCTCCGACCGCCACAGTGCACCTAGAAGAAACGGAACGAGTGAAATATTGTAATACTTTACCTTGCTGGCTTATTTCACATGTTATCTCATTCCCACTCATGTTGAGCACTGTGAGTGGTTGACATGCTCACAAAGCATGCTGTACGCTAGTGGAAACCCGAAAATCTAATGATTCCCAATATTATAAAACGCTTCCTAAAAATACCCCTTCAGTCTAATTAGATTACGTACACATATTATTCGCCCTAGTGCGAAATGAAAGACAACATGATGTCTGCTCATGGGTACCCTTCTGCCACTGAGAAAGAGAGTACATACATTCAAGCATGGTATATGGCGCGGGGTTATCGAACGATGTGAAAAGACCACATTGCCTGTATAATACACGCAGATGATACACGCCCGTAGACCCGTCCGCGGGCATGCACGTTTTGAAACCAAATGTGTCATGTCACTCGTAACAGTAGTCAGCTCGCAATGCGAAATATCCGTGGACTGCACAACGTGGCATAACACAAGTGACACGTTATCACCAAGGTAACAATCATCAAGATTCCATTAGGAATTGACAGCGGAAGCAAGATAAATGTTCGCAAGGAAGACTGGGTAGTTGGGAAACTGGTCAGGCACACAGTTCAAAATAGATAATCACTATCACTTGACGTTCGCTTCGCTGAGGTACCGGCGTGGAGACGACTTCAAAGTAACCCTAGTCTTGTGAGGTGGTCGCCCAAACGGATTCGCCATGAGAGTTAGCCTACCAATGCAGTTTCTGTTAAGACTGATGTTGAGAAAGCAAGGGATGTGAGACATGACATGATAGCACCCGGGGTGTTACGTCCATCGTGGTTGTCCCCAAAATGTCGGCGGACTCGACTGCGCGGTGGAATGGCACGTCAGACATAGCAGAACCAAACCAAGGCCATGCTGTTCTTTCACGAATACAAACAACCTGCCATCTCGGAATTTTAAATAAAGCCAAGGTTACGGAGCATGTGATTAGGCAAATGTCCAGTCTTTGTAACCATGTTCAATGCGAAAATTTAATTTGGTGGTTATTTACACGCCGAAAATACTAAAAAGCACACAATAAGCATTTTGGGTTAAAATATCAAATATCAAATAATATATCAAAGGTCAAACACCAGGTCAGATGTAGTATGATATATATTCCACATAATACCATCTGATACAGAATGTTGTTCCTAGTGTAATCACGCCTGAAGTCGATCTCAGTACCGCCTACGTCGTGGGACATGACATCGGATGGCCAATGAATGATTTGAGATGACTTGACCTCGCATGGTCTAACCTTTTTTGACCTCTTTGGAATTACCTCATATGCGTTATACACTTGGGCGAAGATTGAAGCAATCCATTTATCAATATATGCATTGTTCAAGGCTGACCAAATTACAGGTCACCAGGTGAGAAACTGGACAATCTACGATGATGCTTCAGCACTGTTAAAATACTGTTTTTTGTTCTTCTCGTTACGTGTGAGACGTCGAAACGAGTGCTGTAGGTTGTCCAAATTCGCCGTGGAAGTGATGTTGCTTCAAATGCTTTTTGCGTGCCAGAAACTCAATTGTCCTCCAATTGCGTACATATTTGCGCATTTTTGTTAACAATAACGATAAAAAGTCCATGATGTAAAATGACAATGTATGACAGAGCACATCATATGCAATTTCCTAACATGGAATTTTCCCGCGAGATATTAGTGTACCATGGTCCGTGCTGCTGAGCACAAGCATGATGCCTGCAAACGAAACACCGCTAGGAATTAGGGATGACGACTTTATAAACTCAGCAAAGAGCACGATGTCGTTAATTCTTTGGAAAGGATGTACATCCAGTGTTAGTTAGTTAGTTATTGGAGTTTAAGGGCGCATCGGCTCACATCCAGTGTTCGGAAAGTGGTATATTCCACCATATTTCACGAATAATTATCATTGTGGTTCAGTGCAATACCAGTTCTTGAAGCACGATTATTCGCGCCTAAAAAGGGATGTATTTGGGATATTCAGTCATGAACCTACTTGACCTAACCATATGCCGTGTTTTGACCTCAACCTAGTTTTTCTTCGGGTATTAAATATATGCATTTATAGTGGCGTGCATTTTGGCCTTGCATTCTCAATTGAAATTGACCAGGTAGGGACTTTTTGTACGGCGTTGGAGTGTAAAAATGTGTTTATTTAGTGTACGTTAAATTGTGGAAAATGTGTTTTCAAAGAGAAGTAGCGTGAGGATCCAACGTAGATAATGATTCGGGCCGGTGTCCAATAATTATTCACTTGATGTGGAAGGTAAGACCAGGCAAGCAATCCACTCTAAATCATATATCCAACTTTCGAAACAATTTTATTCTCCTCTTGATACAAATGACTCATGTGGAGTGATTTGATACCATGAACGCTTTTATCCTTCTTGATCTGCATCCATTTTGGTGATATCAATGCCACATCCAAGAGATGAAGTCGGGCTCAGCATATTTGTCAGCAGTCAAAACCCATAAGACCGGTGCTTTTTGCAAGATTAAGGCAATGAACAGCTGAGAAGACATCTCTCTATTCAATACCGAGGCTGGACATCTCTCTTACCGGGCATATTCCCAGGTCGTTATTTCCGAGACATATTTTTGTATTGAAGTTAGTTAGTTATTAGGGCTTAAGGGCGCATCGACTACATTGGTCATGTAGCGCCCATGTTTTTTTTTGTATTGAATCGGGACCATGATCGCTTAACATTAGCAGGACCCCAAGCCATGGGGTCTCGGCCATCTGACTCGCAGGGGATCCCCAGCATGTTGAATATGCTTAGGGATGCGCACGAGTTTATCAGATTGCAATGGTTTCCTGTCGTGTGCATACGTTTGGCCTCGTGTGATCTTCAAGGTCATGGCCTACCGACTTCAAACATCGAAGACATATGAGAATGCCCATTAGCAATCACTTATCCTCTTCATTTCTTACTACATCTATCTTCTTTAATTTCAAATGTGGCGGGAGAGCGGATCCAGTTCACCACCTCACCGGAGCGCATTGCGATCGGCCGCTGTACCAAGGCATCATAGCCACGTGCAGTCCAGCTTGACGCCGACATACGCACTCACCGTCGGTACAGCGACTCCAGACGGTGGCAGCATCGTCGACTGACGACGCCACCGGCGCGGTCTCGACCAGACACTGCGCCGACACCGCACCGTCCGTCTGCGCTGAGGCCGTCGGAACGATGCCCAACTTGTGCAGATGTGCTCTGTTGATCTTGGTTGGAGAGCGGGCTGGCGGTGACCGACGGCAGGTTGCGATACCCACCAGATGAAGCAGCAGCTGGCGCCGTCGCTCCGGGAGGCGAGGCACCATCCCGTCCAACAGGCTAAATGGACGTCCAGATTGAATTTAACCAGCAAGAAGGTGATACCACCGGGCACATGACTTTTCAACATTCCAGACTGCAGTTTTTGGAAGTAGCCATCTATCTGTCACAATGAGCCTGGTGTTGACTTGTCACAATACATGCGATGCTTAAGCGTATTTGGTGGTTTCCAAACCGCAACCATCACCTATTGACATGTGCCATAAACGTGAACAAAGACCTACGATACGATACGGAAACCAAAGACCAGTGTAAAATAATTAACCATGTGGACTGTAAATGCACAGTTAATGGAGTTGTGGTATTTCATCCTCGTCTTCGGTTTTTACCATTTTGCCACATGATGTATGCACAGTCATGCACACAACTGCTAAATAATGTAAAATGCATGTGACTGAGGCGAAAGGTATTCCGCTTTTTAATCCTTATGTGGCAATCCTTTATTTTCTTCCAATCTTTCACTATTCCCAAGCAACTTCTCCCTTCATCCACACAGTTAATGGTGAAGCAACTTTAGGAGACTGCCAAAGACCATCATGGTATTGACGTTTCAGCAAACCTTACCATTTTAACCCGCGCCGTCTTGGGGGCGGGGGTTGTTGTTATCCGCTCCGTTAAGGTTTTCCGCGTATAGTGAAAGAACGGCGCGCGGCAGCACTCCGAAATTTGGAATACCTTTTCCCACATCAATTCGGCACGTTGTGTAAAAAAAATGCCAGATCATCTAGGGTCAACTAGTTAGTCAAGGTCAAGTGTGGTCACCTCGATAAAAGTTCAGCCAGCCGTCACGCTTTAACGGGTAAAAATATTTTAATGAAACTTTTAGCGTTTACCTATCTTTAGGGATGAAACAAAACGCACCAGATTAGCGAGAAAAAAAATCCGTGTTTGATTACTTATAAGTTTTGCATATTTGCCCATTAGAGCTAAACTCGAAGATTCTGGCTGAAGGGAGCATTTTTTATGAGAGCAAGTTCAGTTCGAGCAATGTTTTTCGGTCAGCTCTACGTATTATAAAAATTAATAATAATTGAGAACTCAAAGTTTTTAATGAAAAAATGAAATCTTGATTTTTGGGTGGGTAAACATGTGAGGAGGGCCCTGGTCGATTTCGCCTTTCTTTTCTGATTCCCAATTTGTTTTTAAATCTCCCCAAAATGAAGTCCACAGAGCTAAAACACGATGTAAGTAATGAAAACCTAGGTGACATCACTTTTTTGTGGGGGATAACATTTGGGGTGGTGTCCGGCCCTAATCGTCGAGCGCTTTCCGATGACACCTCTTTCGTTTTCGTGCGACGCTTAGTTTGGAGATTAGAGGGGGTTGTATCAACCGCAGAGACGGGATGTGAGGATATGACTGGAAAGACGGGGAAGGGTAAAAAATGAATTATACGAATCGCATAGATCACACAGAGAGCACAAAGTAGATACTCTAGCAGATAATTGTCACACATTACAAACATTCTTTCCCAAGGCACTTCGTTGATTGGTATTCAGAAACGGATGGGGCAACACACCGCATTCAAACCCATTTGTATCTGAGAATACGCTATTAAAGCTTCATCGTACAAAGCCAGATGTGCGAGCCTCTTGTTTTGCGGGCCGATGCTGGGTGTGGTGTCTCTGATGTAGATTGTCTCAGCAGACGTCAGCAGCTGTTTGTCATAGCATTGCAAGATGATGGAAATGCTAGCCGTCAGCATGGCTCTGGTGAACGGTACTCCGTGGTGTTCTCGGAGATGGTTCTTGGGCCCACCGTCTTGGGGATATGTAGTGAGGCGGCGGCTGACATCAGTTTCTGAATGATAACCAAGGAAGTGCGTATCCAAAGACCATTTGTGAAATATGGAACAATTATTTCCTTGTGTATCTGTTTTATTCCATCTGTGTGACCTATGCGATTCGTTTAATTATTTCATTAAGATGATCAATGTTGGTCTGAACGTCAATAAATAGAAGCATAATGCAACCAATCACGCTCTGCATCGACCCATGAGTGGCTTTATAACATCTTTGTATCGTCTTCACGATTGCTGATTTCGGTAATATTCTGCATGATACTTCAAACGAACAACGAAGTCATCAAAGAACTAGAAAATATGCATAAAAAGAAGATAAACACGGACAATACTAGCCTTTAACGATGTGTGCATACGTGAAAGCCTGCTTCCGAAGTATTTCAATACATGCATATATATATATATATATATATATATATATATATATATGCGTGAACGTGTGTGCGCACGGCCGTGTGGTTTTAGAAGCTGACGAAATTCAACGATGATCTGGAGGATATCAAAAGCAAAGAAAATATGGAGGAAATGGTTCTGAAAGAGAACTAGTGCACAGGAGCCTGATCATACTTCTGGAGACATTGGACTACGCTTGGCTAAAACACTGTCACGTTTTATCTCATGGGTGTAATACATCCAGATCGATATCTGTTGGGCTGTGCATAAATTTTCAGTTACTGTTATATCTACTTTCGGGAATTTCGGTCCCCCCACGTCGGGAGAATTTGGTAGCGCAAATCATAGAACGGGGCTAAATAGCATTGACAGAAACTGACACTGAGAGAATCGCACCACCTCACAACGCCAGACCTGCCGGGTAACTGGCGGCCCGGCATGTGCAACTCACACTGGCAGTATGACGCTGCTGGACCTGTGTCTGTGCCTCAGCGCCGCGTCCACCAGTTGGCTCCAGCGCACGTTGCCAGACAACGCGGTGACGTTACTGAGCACACGCCACGTGGTGTCACCGGTTCTTCTGTCCGGCGCGGTGCCGTTCACCTGAGAATGTGTGAGAGTTCACCTGTAGTGAGAGTTCACCTATAGTTTCGAGGGGGCGACATTACAGCCTGTGCATGAGATAATGTGTACGGAGACAATAAGTTGTGCGTATGATACAGATGAGATGTGACACAATTACAGTTGAACAAACTCCACATTGTAATTGTCCAACGATTTATACCACTTAGACAATCTTTTAACGTCCTTTCGGTACACTAGCTCATACTTTTTCCTTATCACTGCAAGATTGATTCATACAAGTTGGACAGATACCATCACATTTCATGGTCCATTGTGCCAGTACCAGGTGGACTTGGAAAACGGAAGAGTGGGATTACCATTCCGATTATCTCAAGCCTTATCCATGCTTTGATGCTTTCCCTTTGAGGTAAGTACCGGATATTTCCACCGCGATAGTCGCATTCTACCACGTCATACCGACAAAAATTATATCGCGTTTCTCGAAGCAGTATTGTTTACTGAAAAATAGCACTGTAAAACGACCAGTCAAGATGCGTCACCGTTTAAGGAACGGATATGGCGCATATTCTGCCCAACTTGGTGAACAACTAAAAATGCCAGTCAAACACGTTGCTACTTAAAACACGAATAATTGTCAGTCCATAGTCCTTACTTGCGCTATGAATATCATCCTCACAATCGTCTTTGATAGTATAATCATGATAATAATTAATATAATCAAGAGTAAAGCAACACACCTTGGGGATTCTAGATAGATATAGGTGGAAAACCCAGTACTTATGAACTCATGTGACATTAATCATTGCATCATTCCTTGATGTGCGCTTAGTTTATTCGAGTAAAGAAAGCTTTGCTTTTAATACCCCAATGCCGCATGTAGCCATAGAGCTATCCTGCTCGTTCGAAAATTGTTACAATTTGGTAAGTGGTGGATGAAACATGCAATATACCAGCATACAGCTCCTATACGGGAGCTGTGCGAGCAGGGCACGTGCTAATAGTGCACAGCAGTCGAATCTACATGCATTTCAGCCATATACACAATGTTTTGAGTGTCCATACAGCCCCGCGACTTCAAGTATGTACGCAGAGCTGAGATGTTTTCGGAAGCGACACATTCACCGAGACGCGGAAATAAATAGCGCCATTCCTCCCCGGTACTGAATTCGAGATCCCAGAACAGAAACCAAGCAGGCTATTCTGCTACTAAGCGAGACGGAGCGGTCGCAGCGCAATATCTATGGTTGGCTGTCAGCACACGGGGATTATGGCTGCAAATTTCTTTGAATGCAGACCGAGAGCACTTCAGGTGAAATACTGTGAAAATGTCAGTAAATCTCAAAATGTCTAGAAACATTTTGGGGTAGATGTTAAAAAAAAATATTTTGCATCAAAAGGAAGGCAAAATCGAGACATGATCCCAACATGTTTCCCCATCCAATAATCAGCATTTTATGTGTTACAAATCGTGGCAATGTCAACCCAGTAGCCAGTGTTCCTGATTCTTTTCATTAAATTTTTGTCTTCACAATCTTTTCCTTTCCTAATTAATCATTTCTTTCGCAGAAAGTTATTTCTCATGCGGCATTTAAGTAGCGGTAATTTGGATGTCCTTTACGGAGAGACCAAACATATTTATCAAATCTTAATGTTTGTGAATCATACATACTGTTGGTGATATTGTTCTCAATAATCGATAGATTACCATAAAGGTTGGCTACATTTACTGCAAAGGTCATGGATCCCTTTGGCATGCCAGATAGAAATTGCTCATGTGGTCAGCCTAATTAATCATCATACCATCATCACCAATCAGCAGCATCATACGTCAAATCAGCATTATTGTGACATTGCCATGTTAGTGACTAGGGAGGGGCAAACATCCAGGCCGCCCCTGGAACATTTTTTTTTGTTATGAACCAAAAACGACATCAGATATGAGTGCGGAATTTTCAATGGCGTATTTTGCATCAATGTTACACTCTCTAGCCAAACGCAAATTTTGAGGTCGCCATGAGTTAGACGTGAGTGACGCTGAATTTAAGTCACGGTTGGTTACTTTTTACAAAAATGCATTGACGAATATATCCCCCTACCCGGAGAGCAGAGCCGGCCGTCTGTTGGGCCGCCTGGGCAATGGCCAGCAGCCATGCGGTAGCGCGCTCCTGGAGTCGCTCCGAGCTGGCGCATGTCAGCAGCTGTTCCAGCAGCTGCGTCAGCAGGCTGCCTTGGCACACGACCGACAGTGTCGGTATCCAGGACTGCAGTAACTGTGCCGACAGTGCACCATCTGTCGACCACCAGAGATCACCGTACAGACCACCGATACCAGGCAGTAGGCCACGCACTACGCAGCACTCGCCGCATGGCATGGGGGCTGCACCGCTCCACAGGACGGATATACCTACTGCAGGGCACGGTGGGTACACACAGCTCCACAGGGCGGATATACCTACTGCACGGCACGGTGGGTACACACAGCTCCACAGGGCGGATATACCTACTGCACGGCACGGTGGGTACACACCGCTCCACAGGACGGATATACCTACTTCACGGCACGGTGGGTACACACCGCTGCACCGGGCGGATATACCTACTGCAGGGCACGGTGGGCACACACCGCTGCACCGGGCGGATATACCTACTGCACGGCACGGTGGGTACACACCGCTGCACATGGCGGATATACCTACTGCACGGCACGGTGGGTACACACCGCTCCACAGGACGGATATACCTACTGCAGGGCACGGTGGGTACACAACGCTGCACCGGGCGGATATACCTACTGCAGGGCACGGTGGGTACACACCGCTGCACATGGCGGATATACCTACTGCACGGCACGGTGGGTACACACCGCTGCACCGGGCGGATATACCTACTGCACGGCACGGTGGGTACACACCGCTGCACCGGACGGATATACCTACTGCACGGCACGGTGGGTACACACCGCTCCACAGGACGGATATACCTACTGCACGGCACGGTGGGTACACACCGCTGCACCGGGCGGATATACCTACTGCAGGGCACGGTGGGTACACACCGCTGCACCGGGCGGATATACCTACTGCAGGGCACGGTGGGTACACAACGTTGCACCAGGCGGATATACCTACTGCAGGGCACGGTGGGTACACAACGTTGCACCAGGCGGATATACCTACTGCACGGCACGGTGGGTACACACCGCTGCACAGGGCGGATATACCTACTGCAGGGCACGGTGGGTACACAACGCTGCACCAGGCGGATATACCTACTGCACGGCACGGTGGGTACATAACAAACAGGCACAGTTGGAAAAGTAAGACATGGAAATCAATTAAAAAGAGAAGAAACAATTCAAATGGGAGGCGAAGAAAAGTGAACGCAGAAAAAATTACCAACATTGTGCAGTAATTAAGACATAGGTTGCGGGTCGAGCGAGTCTACTACAAAATAGAGGAGTAGAGGAAGTGAACTAGACAGGATATGACATAGCACTGCTTGCTAAACGAGCGAGGGGGAAGAAGAAGCGAGTCTACTCCCGTGTACATGCGAGTGCCAAGTGATCATATGTGAACCGACTCTCCAATGGCCACGCCAGGAATAAGCTTGGCTGATCGTTCATTTTTTTGCAACCTTGCAAGCTTATGGTATGCTACATAATCTCAAGTTTGACTCGCTTCATCAAGCTTAGATATCCTCCATAAAATTATGTTTCATCAATATGTCAATCATCACATTTCTAGAATACTCACAATGTTTCTTCGAAGAAAATATTTTGGGAAGCCCCAAGCCACGTGCGGAAGCCACTCAAGGGATTGCCTGTACCTAATTACAGTACGACAGCAATGGACCTTGGCCAATAGACGATGTTATGTGTATATTGTGATGCAGGATGACGAGAGAAGTCCATTTTGCTTCAATATTCCAGACTCACAATATAGTACTGATTAAAAATGCTGAAATGATAACATATTGTTTAAATCTAGGTCTAGCTCCATGGACAATACTTTTACTCACGTAAAAATACCCTTGCAACACATCACGGCCAGTTTCCCTTCGACGCTACAAGCTTGATTAATCACACATTAAAAACCTTGCATTTGGGCAGCACCTAGCCGAATATTTCACACTATAGTCAACTACTGAATGTCCACGATATATTTTGAGCTCTTGGAAGTACCACGATAACTTTTGCCGAATGCGCATCACAGTGAAGAAAAGCGGATGGATGAACACAAAATAAATTAAGAGAAATTAGCAACACAGGGAGAAAAAATTGCAGTCATTATAATAAAGTGAATGCCTCCCAAGCACCGTTTTACGAACAATTGCGCACAATTGAAGTTTATATATCTGGCTCTAATTCAAGGAGTGTGCAATTTTGAACAGGCTGTATTCAAATACTCCAGATATAATTAGTCAGACTGAAACAAATAGATTACATAAGATTGAAGCCCAGCAATAGTTTAATAGCATGCGCAACCAAACTGCGTTTGGAAAGCATAACACATTATCTTGCACACTAAGGGCTGCCAAGTATGTAATTGTGTTTCTTGGGAACATGGTACTGAACAAACAACACACTAATTATTGCAAGTAAACCATTATTAACTATGTTATGAAAGTGTCAGGAGCGTATTGAACTTTTTTTCTTCTAATGCTCAATTTCCACATTGCTAGCAAGACATTCGCACTTAAACTGTCACTTACTTCATCACAAATATATTGCAACTGCACTTGGAGTTGCCATTGAACCTCACAGGAAAGGGATCACAAATGTAAGCCTGCATTTTCATGGCATTTATCATCAAAGGGACGACTATCACGCATGCATATTGCAGAGCCATGCCTGGGTACCTAAGCTGTCGTCAATTGATTCGTCCCATAGAAATAATTGTGGATGCCCGGACTGCTCAGCTGAATCTACCATGACCAATGGTTGACGTTAACAGTGCAGAACTTCCAGCCACACTGCTGGTGCATCAGCTGGTCGCTCCCCACACCGTGACTTGGACGCTGGCGCGTGAGCACACAGCAGTGAACATGTGCGACTGTGACAGTGGTAAAATAATGGTATTTCGTTAGATGTGAAATGTCGAAACGATTACAGATGGGTGTTGAAATTTGTCATGGAAGTATGCAAACAAAAAATCGTTCGTTTTGACACTTAATTTTGAGCCATATGCACTCATAAGTGCATGCTTTTCGTATAATTTGTGGGACGCCTAACACAGGGATGCATATATACTAACGAATAACGATAAACATTTCGGTACCATGGTATTATCAAATGGCGTTGTTTAGTAGAACACATCATATATAATGTGCCTGGAATTGTCTTCAGAGATGTTTGTGTATCACAATCCGTAATGGCCAGCACGAGCATGATACTTATCCACGGAATACTCTCAGAAACGAGTCATGGAGACTTCATAAGCAGGTATCAACGGGCGCGATGTAGATTATTCCTTGGAAAGGATGTATATTCATTGCTCAGAAAGTGGCATATTCCGCCCTATTTTACGAATAATTTGCCAATGGACTGCATAGTCATATTTTGGATGTGAAGTACTCAACCCCACACACTACCGGTACAACGGCTATTCTACTACCCTCACTTAATGGTAGTTGTAGCAATAGCAGTCAGTTGGGAGTTGTAGCAGTAGCAGTCAGGTGGGAGTTGTAGCAGTAGCAGTCAGGTGGGAGTTGTAGCAGTAGCAGTCAGGTGGGAGTGGGATACGTAGTGGTCCGAATCGCCGACAGGCTTGCTTTTGTGAACAACTGAGCCAGACACTGAACCTACGTACAACTTTAAAACACCCTCAAAAATGCGTTTTAAACATGAAATGAAAAATGTGTCTTCTTGCACAGAAAAGTGCCTGGATGATTCGCCTAACTCGCAGAAATAGTCCTGAAAGGACGATCGCCACATCAACCTTGATATCTTCCACCCACAAAACATACCCTGACGTACAATATTGCCAAAATTTATACAAATATGCACGCTTTGTACATAGTGTATGGGAGGGGAATTCCAAGTCAATTTGTGTCTATCAATCGCGCCGCCGGCCACATCTTTATCAGTGCTGTACAAGGAACCAAAAGAACCTGTACGTCAATTATATTGGCCACCATTTCATCAAGTTCTACGAATCGTAGGATATCGTTTTCTCCAGTTCGCCTTTAAAGTGGTTGGCCATAGATGACGAGACGGGTGGGAGGGGGGATACAGGTGCGAGTGAGGAGTGGCTTCAGGGATCCCCACAGCAGCGTCTCCGTCACTCGGAGTAAGTTGTTAGAAACGTTGCTTGCAGCAACAACACAGAGTCCTACCAAAACTTGGCGAGACGTGAAGCGCTCCGTGCTCTGGCCGGGAACATCGTCCAAAATAAAAGAACATTTCGAGAATACAAAATAATGTGTACAAATATGAAGGCAAATATGAATGAGGTCGGTCAGCCGATTGACACCAAATCAACACCAATAAATAGCTAGGAATTTGGTTCTTAATGCAGTGAAGCAAATGCCATAGGCCGTTGTCTAAATAACATTTGCTTACAAAAGGTTGTTTGTCTGCTGCCTCTTCCTTCTTCATTGGTTGGAACCATGGGCAAGTGAAACCATGGGTCCCATTTGCTTGAAATTTTCGCACTCGTCAGGCGACGAATGGACAAGGTGCTAATTTTATCGTCTGGGGTGCGGGTTGGGCTCGCGGCATGCGCTCAATATTCGCGCGATACCCTCACTGACTTAGCATGCGTTTCGGAATTGTATGTACAGACCACGACCGATACCGGTGCATATTGGCATCCGGCTCGACTTACCTCACATGAAACGAGAGGTGAGTGACAGCACGTGAAACTCCCATATGCTGGATATCCGTCGGGCACAATTTCGTTGAGATCGGGTCAATGGGCTGCGTGTTAGCGGAGCGGGGGTCTTGGAAAAACGGGTGTCTAGAAAATCCGCCATTGTCAAATGGCTTAATACATCAAACACAATCTTACGTCGGAAAATGTCAAATTTGAATGCTCCGGGTCGGGCCCTTTCCGGCGGTAATACCTCGCCAATCAATGGTCGGATCGACAAGAAACGGTGACCACAAAATTGTCACGACGGTGGATGTATTCACCTCGTTCAAACGCTTCATGTATTCACCTCGCCACCATGAGATTGTCTGGTGGGTAACTTTCTGGCAGTTAAAAGCCAAATTTCCTCATAGAAGACTGCATAGCAAAATTAGCTAAATGCAGTGACTTCGGGTTACTTGGAGGACGCATTGTACAACGTACGAAAACGCATACAAGAAATCCCGATTACGTTTCAATCTTTCACTCCGGTGCGCCTACTGACTTCACCCGCTGAGCCACTTGGCTTAAATAAAAGCCAATGTGCAACACATGCCGGACCCCAATAGCACGCCACCTTGAGATCCTCTCGTGGTCGTCCTTCGTGCAAGAGGTTCATCTTCCCATTCCAGTCTCAGGTACGCGCACTTGGTGACGTCCAGGACAATCATAACCAATGACGGTACCGTGAGAGATAGAGGTGACGAGGGCTTCAGCGATAACTCGCAGCGCTGGTGTTCGCATCGTGTCCAGGCCGAGACAGGTCGACAGGAGCGTACGGTCCACGTGGCGTCCCCGCGCACCGTGCAGCGTCGTCTGCAGCTGCTGTAACGACGCAGCCACCGAAAGCGTGGCATCTGTCTCATCGTCTGGCATATGTTCCCGCCAGTAAACTGCCTGAAAACCAAAACTGAGTTCACTCTATCTCTATCAGGCTTTGTGCTGTGTTCTTCGGCTTCATGAGGTTCGACAGCAATTGGGATATTCTCGTCACCTACCTGCCGCCATTCCGCATATTGCACACAAACTTGCCATCAACAACGCTCTCTTCACCTGCTTTGCCGCCGCGAACTCTACTTACAACGCTCCATCCTTCAACTTCTCGCATCGAACAAATTTCCCAACCGTTGTAATCGTTTCGCATCTAAAAGAAGGGGACAAAGAAGCGAGATTCTGGACTTGCCAGCGAAAATGAGGAACCGGAAGACAGGGGAAAATGCGTTGTGGGTGTTGTCTAGGTTGGAGATGCTCCGACCGCGGCCGGACGGGTGGTTGATCTGGCTCCCACGAGAGGGACCAGCAGTTATTTTTTTTGTGTGGATGCCAAGCGTTGACATTTTGTTTCGGTCCTCGTGGCGCCCCATCACATAGGGGCCTTACCGGGGGACGACTACTCCGCAGATGGGAGGACGCCAGACGGACATCGACCACAACAGGCATCGAGCGGCGGAGAACCTTATCTTCAATGGCCCGGTCAATCCCGGGGGACAGGCCAAGAGGGCACGACTACCCCGACACAACTGAAGGATAGACCAAGGGAATCTGGCCTCCCTGCTCGAAACAGTGGAGACGTTCTTGGTGTTGGTTGGATGAATGGCACGCAAAGGGACGCTAGAATGAAACAGATAATGGAATGAGAATAGAGGGATGAGCGATGGAGGCTACGCAAGCCCGGAATAACTGCATGTCTCTACACCCTATACCAGGGAGACTGGCAATCCAGGGAGCGGCAATTCCACAGCTTTAGATTCAAAATATTTATACGATAACTCGAGATCCCCGTTTAGGAGTTTGACTGGCAACTAACTTTGGGTATTTGTGAGAATTAGGTAGGCTTCTTATCGAGTCTTACCAAAAAATTAACGGTTTGTGTCCTGGTAACGGGAACACCTATCAGCTTTTTTCAACGAAATTCGTAGTTATTGGGTGACAAGGGCAAACCAATGTGCGCATCAGTTTATTAAGAACCTGCGTTCTTTAGCATGCTAGTTTGGTGGCCGTGGCCTCCCAGCCCATGGCCACGGCACCAATTCAGAGACCATTCCTCATTGCTCTGGCATCACTGGGGACACGAAGTTTGATTGTCTCGAATGGTGGTCCCGCGGTGGCCAGTAGGCGACCTTTGTTGCGGAGAACCCGAGGAATCATTCAGCTAACATTTTTGCATGGTGGTGGGCCGTGATTATGCTTGCCATAAGCAGCCAAGAATGAACTGGCTGCGACGGTAGCGACAACTCACAATGACCCAGTCGAGGGCGGCAGATATGGCGCAGCGGAGCAGACACGGCGGCGGGAGCGCGCCGTGCGACGCATCGTGGCGCAGCGTCACCAGCCAGTCGGGCACGCTCAGCTGCGCCGCCATTTTGTGCAGCGGCTGTACGCCCAACGCGCCCGGCCTTTGGAGAGCGTGGCTGACGTAGTTGATGAATCTGCCAAATGGGAGTGACGTTAACACATATTAACCCAGGAGGGGGAATTTAAGTCAACCCCCCTACACACACCTCCCTACGACGGAGAGGCCCACCAGTTATTTCGGGAGGGACCGGCGTCGTTTCCCGACAGATCCCTGTGCCGCACCCTTGGTGACCCGAACACATCTCTCACCTTGGCATCTAGGGCACAAGGGTGCATCATTACCACAGATAATGTAACTGTGTGTTGCGTGCGTGTGTCCAATGCGCAGGTAGCACAGCGCTGCCTTTTCTCGACGTCAGACAGAAGCACGAGGACCACTGACACGTCCTAAAGTACCGGTATGGCCCAGTATCCGACGCAGAACAACTGTCTTTCCATCAGAATGTAGTGAAGTCAAACGTAAAACTATTTCTTGGACAGTGGAATGCGACGGAGTAAGAAATCACCGTGGCACATTGCTACTAAAATTATTTATTAGAACCAGGTGCATTGCTTCATTCGATACCTGTGCAAAGCACAAAGGTTTAATGGCTACTAACTCAGATGTGAAAACTAACGCATGCGCTGGCAGCGTAAAAGAACGTGTCGCAGACCCGTCGACAAAGGCGGAACCGATATCCGGTTCAGTCTTTAAACCGTCCGTTTATGCCGTCTCGTAGCCCACGAAGCTATGGAAAACGCATTACAACCAAAATCTTTAGATTCGTAACTACTTTGACCAATGCTTCGAACCAAACAAAAGCTCAAACAGACTAAATATTACTTATTCAGATTTTCTCGTGACTTAGAGTAAATAACTGGGCAATGCGATGGAGAATTGCATGATTCCCTTGATTGATTCCATTGATTCATGAAATTAAGGAATTGTGCGATATTGTGGAGTTGGTACAAGTTTTCTACTTGCATAGATGGGCAGGAGAGGTGAGAAATTCTGCTCAACTAAAAGCGTTCAGGAACGGTGGGCTAAGACTGGGGTTTCATGTAGTCCTCAGCTATCCCCCCCCCCCCCCCAACAGCCTGCTTTGCAGCAAAATTGGTTTATGGTACACAATGCATGCAAAACTAGAAACATTTGATGTCAACTTCAAGGGGTTAAAAACTTGTGCAAAATATTAAAACAAATCCGAGAATTAGTTTTGCTTGACACCGCTAAGCAACTCAAAACCAGCTATGGATCTTAAATGCATCCAATTTGTACTGGTATATTGAACTGTTCCCAATTGAAAACCAGGCTTAGTTTGACCAAATGTTTGGTCTGGTTTGGCTTATAATATTGTTTATGTTCCTCATAGCTGGTAACCAAGTGCCCATGCCTGGAGTTGGTGTGTGGTCGGGACCTTCTGGTTTGGTGTCCTGCTAATCTTGGGTTTGTCATTTTCTATGCACTGCGAAAACATGCCTTGAAAGTATGAACTTGGATCCCCTGACTTTGTGAGAAATCTCCAGCACTGCAAGCGCCAAGAAAGTTTGGTTGGGAGAGTGGAAGATGTTGGCCATCACTAAATGTGACCGGGTATGACTAAATTGAATAATTGGTTGACACATGTGGATATTTTGTTGGTGCTTTTTTCCAATTGCAATGCTCCATAATATTCTTTAGGGACTCTCAAACCCTGAACAAACTTATATTTGTATCTTATTGTAAACGTTTATCCTTAGTGTATGAACCAAGCATTTACAGGTTTAGAAAATGTATAGTTTTTGTCTGACCAAAAAATTGATTCGATTATTCTTAAGTTCCTCTCTCCGATGTGCTGTGCTTCTGTGGAATGGGCAAATGCAGCCATACCCATTTTAAGAAACGCTGATGATAATTCATGCAAGACATCTTATTATTGTGCTTTAATGTATTCACAGGACATGTTTGACACATGTTCTGTTACCGCCAGAAAGCAAACAAAGGTGGCATTTGGAATGTTTGAATTTGTCCATTAAAAAGTGATCTGTTGGATTGGGATTTTATGTTGTCAATTTTGAAAAACAAACAAAGCAATTTTCCTTTGTGGGAAATTATTTTCCTTTTTCATTAATGTTCGGCGAAACTAGGAAATTGGATATTACATTTTATTTTACACCTTATTTGTACCCCATGTTACCTAACTCAAAGCCACTTCCTTTGTATTATTTTGCTTGCCAGCTGAAAAGTAAGCATTTGGAGAGGAAATGAATGGTCCCACTAGCTTCATAACTTCTATAAGGAGTATATTGGTAAAAAATATACTAGCTTCATAACTTCTATAAGGAGTGTATTGGTAAAAAAATATAAGTCCAAAAAATACCTTAAAGCACAATTGCATGGATATCTTTGTGTGAAATTGTATAGGTACCAAACAAGTTCCGAATTTTGAGAACCGAAAAATAGCGTGGTCGAAATCCGACGATTTTTTTTTTTTTTTGGGGGGGGGGTGCAGTAGTGATTCCCTCACCGAAGTGCCATGCCTCGGACCGCCCTTGCTCTCAGGGCGTAATGTCCAGAGCGCCTCACTTTATCACACCACGGAATGTGATTCCAATTCGATTCATAACGGTGCAAAGCCTGATGCAGAAAGGTAGAGTGCAGCTCAGATATTCCACCGAATAAGTTTATGATGCGCGACGACAATGCGGTAGAGAACATACTTGTGTTAAAGGCGGACATCCGTTCTGCGCATGCGCAATTTGTCGGCATACTCTTGATTGTGTTGGCATAGTGGCGCTCTTGGCGCAATCATCGGCGCATGACAGATTGTTTACGTTTTCGCCCCAGAATGAAGCTTAATGGCATCACATTGATTTTGCTGTGGACTAGGTGGTATAGGGGTACAACTTCGGTCCAAAACAATAACATTTCGGAGCTAGTATCTTTGATACTGATGACATTAGCTGTATCAGGATTTGTTGATGAAAACAGGGACACAAGCTGTAACATTACATGTGCTTTCACAGCGATGGATGCCTGAGTGAGAAATGTACATGACCATGTGTTTTTTAGTACATTAAATCTTCCAACTGCCAAATAATGTAGTGGGAAATTCACCAAATATTACAACATCTCAGAATCATTATAGGAATGTTTGAACATTCAAAATGTACCATATTCATTATCAAACTGGGGATAGGCAACATTCATCATACAATCCCAGTATTGGAACGTTAGTTTGCTGGATAAGCATACCCTGTCTGTATACCTACATGTTCAAGTTCTGAAGCAGTGTTCAGATTTGTTTGCTTTGGATGACACATCCAAGTGATTTGTTGAGGCTTGTCCTTTGTTTTGCAGGATTGTGGCAATATAGGTACCTACACGCCATACCTGGTGGTATCTAATAGGAAGCATTTGCTGCAAGAGTGCATGAGTACCAATATTGATGTGCTTTAAGGTATTCACAGCACACGTTTTACATGTATTTTAACTCCATAAAGAAAACAGGAGATATGTTTTGTTAGCTTTAGCTATGTCATGTTTTATACCGTGTAAAATTCTGGAGATTATTTTTTTCATTGCGTGAGACGAAATGTACAACCCTCAATATACCAGGAGGTGCTGAGTTTACATTTCGTCTCACGCAATGTCTAAAACCCAGGAGCACTTAAGAGCCATTCTTCGTTGTATTAAACGAATATTTTTTTTTCAATTTGCGTATGACGTTCTTCTGTAAATATTTACATTTCAAGAGGCAGGCAATAAAGGGGCTTTGAGTTGGGTAATATTCCAAGAATGATGACATCAGGAATGAAAACGGAGCATCAATTAACCTAACCCAGCTTAACCTCCTGTCAGAAGAAATAATCTTACAGGCTAAATGGCTAAATGACAGACAATATGCCCTGAAAGCCCAAATCAATCTTAAGTGTTTTTTTTATGGCATTGTAGTTTAAGGCAACCATCGCAAGTTTTACACACATTCCACCTTCATGAAGGATACAAGAGGTCAATTTTTTTAAATTAAGCTAAGTTAGGTAAGCTGTATGCTAGGTTAATTTTCTATTTTAATGAAAAAAATATGAGCTTTCTTGTTCAAAAACCGTTCGGGATAGGTTAGCAAGGTTAGGTTTTCTTACATCGAAAATGATTGCAAAAATTATTCACAAAGTTTATCTTTAAAAATGATTCATTTCTTGTATGGACGGTTGGAGCAGGTTATTTTTGGTTATGCTACATTTTTCCGTATTTTCCATGTTACTTGTTGAATATCATGTATGATATATTACCCAACTCCGCACCCATTTCTGGCTGCTATTTTGTATCCGAACTGAAAAGTATGTATTTGCAGAGGAAATGAGTGGGCACATCATGTTAGGCACCTTCATAGCCATTGCACTGAAAAAGTAAACGTGAAGACACCAAGTATTTCCTTAGCAGCAAAACTGCCTTTGGTAATATTTCGGAACATTTTTGTTTCAAATTTAGAACCCTGCATAACTTGTTTTAATTTTTAACGTTAAAACATGCACATTTTGCAAAATTATAAAACTTAACCTGACCAAACCTCACACCTTTGTGTGCTTCATGGAGGTAAACTTTGTAAAAGACTTCCTTATGAATATCCTAAAGTACAAAATAAACCCAATGTTGGAGGAATTTTTCATCTCAAGGATAGGTTACCCTATGTTTAATGTCCCGGCGGCTCCGGCTTCAGCTCCACCTCCGGGCAAAATGTTCCGGCTCTGGCGGCTCCGGCTCCGGCGGCTCCGGCTCGGGCTCCGGCCCCGGCTCCGGCTCCGCATCCCTGCTCACAAGTATTAAGAGTATACGCAATGATTTAACTCCATAGCTCATTTGTCATGCTAACTAATTCACAAGGAATAAATACTCAAAATTACAAGTCACGATACTCATGGCATCCACAGGTATTGCACATGTTTTTTTTTCGCTTCAGGTACTTGTGTAATTGTTGAATTTTTCCCAATGTAATATTTGGAAAGGTAGCTAGCATGATGTAACCATTGATTCCCTCGGCAATTTTATATTTCTCAGTTGGCAGACCAAGTAACATAAAAAAGGAGCTTCGGGCTGGGGGCTAGCATACCAAATAATATTAAGTGAAAGGAAAAATGCAACATAGTATTGACTAACCTAGTCTAACTTCTAATGTGAAAGAACAATCTGAAAAGATGAAGAAAAATAAAACAATTTGTATTCTAAAACATACCAAATTAAAGACCTATCCTGACCTAATACAGCATAAGCTGCTTTTGAAGAACAAAGAAACTTGAGGAACAAAAAGGCTTTTTTCAACTAAAAAAAATGGATGAACCGAACCGAACCCCTTTATTTGCTTCCTGCGGGTAAAATGTATCTAAAACCTGTCTTGTTAACCTTATAGCCCAATAATAATGTGCATACAGGTGGTGTTAATAATAGAAACAATTAATGACGCTAAACACCAATGTGGGATATTGTTCGCCCCTGGTTTTCCATTCACCAAATCTGGAATGTCTCAGGCATTGGTGCTGGATGTGAATATTCAGTAAATGTGTTGGTCAAGGCTATTGCAGAATTTCAAGAAAAGTCGAAACAAACTGCATCTATTACCTTAATCATAACGAGGTGAACACTCATTTTTGTAATGAATCCCATATTTTCAATTGGCAAACCAAATAATACAGAAAATTCAACTTTGTGTTGCAATATATGCTGTAAATTACAGTAAAATAATGGAAAAATCTAGAAAGATAACCTACTGATGTGGGATCATCTTCTGCATACTGACGTTTGATTTCCTCCACCCTAAGAATGGTGGATCCGTTGCTGCCTACTGATGATTCATTGCATAAAGCCAACATCATTTAAAAGTTATAGTTCTTAAGGGTTCACATACAAATTCCCCCACTTAAGTGCGCTGGTGTACCCTTAGATCAGAGCTTCAGCTGCACGGAGATATTTATGGGAGGCGCTCGAGTAGTAACAGTTCCGAATGCTGTTATCGGACCACTCAGATGGATTGAGCGAGTTGTCAACATTCCATTTACTAAATAATGACTGAATAAGCCGTAACAGTTGAACACTCACGAGGCAGCTCAGGGTCTTCAGAAATCCAAAGCCTGTGTATTCACGTAGACCTTGAAGTCGTGGCGGGGCGCCGAGCTTGTGAACGTTCCATTCATGAACAGGACACACGTCCCCAGTTTTTAGCAGTTGCATGGACCCTTGGCGGCATCACGCATGGTTGTCGTGATGGATTGTGGATGGGGTTAAAACGGCACGAGATATTTTTAGTTATGTTTCGTGCATAATAATTATGCTAAATACTCGTTAGTTATTAGGGCTTTAGGGCGCATCGACTACATTGGCTGCTAAATACTCAATCATTCTTATATTGCTAAATTGCATAAAGCTTGAAGCGACAAGTCCCCTATGGCTCAAATATGCTATGTCAGCTGGGATAGGTAGACGTGCCCGCTTCCAGAGTCGCTAAACACTTCCACTCTTAACATTTCCGTCGCGACTTGGTATGGAGGGTTTTGGTGGTAAGCCTGTACACTAGGGTGTGTCGCCTGAACGGTTTTTCTTATGCTTAGTGAAATTATCGTGCAGATCACCTAAAAAAACCCTGTGGTCGAAACCAAATCGAAATCAAACAATAAACAAAATATGCGACAGGCCGATAAAGAAACAAATTTGGCGGGCGCCCGGCGTTGAAGTCTCCAGTGATGGCGCTCCGTTGCGATTGGCATCTAACACCACGCGTCGGCCGCCGTCGGAGCGCCGCCGCGGCGCTGTGACGAAAAAGGCGGCAGTCGTTGCTGTGGATGACTTATAAATGGATTCTGGTAATTCAAAAACAGATCAGGGGAGCCGGGATATATCTGATTGTAAAGATTAAACTTCACTGAAGGACTGATCGCTCCACTTTCCTTTGTCTGTGCTCCACCTTTCACAGTGCTATGAATCATCATTCGAATAAATTGCGTACGCACTAACGACACAAAATATCTTCGCATGCCATACATCCCTGTTTTATTAGTCAATCCAAGTCTCCTGTTCCCTTTCGTTACTCAAGATTCAAGGGAACCTGGGATTATCAGCGGTAGGGACAGCCTATTAACGAGGGCGACACGAGCCGTGCTGATATCTGATATCGATGTGCTGAAATGTGATATCGCGATATCGCGAAAATGTGCTGATATCGATAGCTGCAAATGTGCGATGGCCGACAAAGTGCCACGGATGGAGTTTCCCTTTGTCCAAGACCAGAGAGGACCTCGCCAAATGCAAATTGGCACCGCAGATATCCGTGAAACCACTCGTCGATGCGCCATGGACGAAAGGAGGCGTCTGACCGCCGAGAGAGTCACATCACCACAACCGGGACCTTCTGGAATGGCCCAGCTAGATTATAATTCAGACCAAGATTCCGCCACAGATTCATCATCGCTCACATCTGTAGTCAATGAGTCAGAGTATATGGTGAACAGTAACACAGACGAACTGCTAAATACGGCTCTAGCAGCAGATCGGTACGGAGTGTCTAATCGTGCGTGTGCTGCGATCATAAACGGTTTCCAAGTGGACATTGGTCGGATCACTGCTGACGATATGGACTGCATAGTGGATAGCAAAAACGTATGGCGAGCAAGGGATCGGATTAGAAGAGGGGTAGTAGCCCAGAGCCATGAGGATCATGCAGGTCGTGTATCTGGTCTCTACATGGACGGTAGAAAAGATGACACGCTTATGACAGCCAGTTCAAAGAAGACGGAAGAGCACATTGTGGTTGTATCCGAGCCAGACAGTGCATATTTAGGACATTTTACCCCACAGACTAGGAAAGCGGAGGACATTTTTCAGGACCTGAACGCCGTGGCATATGGGTTTGGTGCGGATGTTTCTGTGCTGGGCTGTGACAGAACGAGAGTTAATACTGGCCAAAAAGGTGGTGTTATCCGTTTGTTTGAGCTCGGACAAAAACGCCCCGTCCACTGGTTTGTGTGCCAACTTCATGCAAATGAACTTATTCTTCGTGCAGTATTTAGCCAGTTAGATGGAGTCACAACAGGACCTAAGTCGTTTAGTGGGCTGATTGGCCGGGCTGCTGCAGGCGCAGTAGAAACCTTGCCAGTGGTCGATTTTGAGCCAATCGATGGCGGAAATGTTTCAGAAATGACGCAGGAGATTCTCAGTGACCTAAGTTCAGACCAGGCTATTCTGTAGTCTGGCGCGTAGTGTCCAGACTACTGTATCTCAGATAGAACTGCGAAAATGAAGATCGGTCCACTAAACCACTCCAGGTGGCTGACTCTGGCGGCGCGAATTCTCCGGCTCTACATATCAACCGAACAGCCATCAGACAGTCTGAGAATGCTAGCGGAGTTCATCGTGTGCCAATATACTCCCGTGTGGTTCTGCATCAAGAAGAACTGGAAATGTTCTGACGGTCCTGGCAATGCGCTGCACAGCGTGCAACTTCTCAAAAGTTTGCGACCTGAGATAGCGGCCATAGTGCAGCCGGTAATACAGCGCAACAGCTACTGGTGTCACCCTGAGGCAGTACTGCCAGCAATGGCAGCGGGCCAAGATCAAGCCACACGGGAAAGGGCGGTCACTCAAATCCAGCAGTGTCGCAGAACTCAAGTCGAAAGTGATACTGACGAAGTGCGGAAGTTCAAGCTTCCAAAAGTGAATATGGGGGCAAACAGCATCATGGAGCTGATTGATTGGTGTAATGAGGCGATAACCGAGACGCCCTTGACGCAACAACTGTCCGATGATGACTTACTAGACATCATCGCGAGTCCTCTCGAAGTACCGCCATACCCCGTGCACAGTCAGACGGTGGAACGGATGGTGAAAGTGGTGACCGAGGCGTCTTTGAAGGTAATTGGTGAAGAGGCCCGCCACGGTTACATTATGGCGATGTTGAAACACAGGTCGGCAATGCCAGTGCTCAGCAGCAAAAAGGATTTGATATCGGGTTTTCTGTCCAGCATGTAGACAAGTAGTACAGTTATAAAATGATAGTTCGTACAAAAAATGTGGCCGCTCGTACAAAAGGTGACGTCGCTGTATGCCCGTCTCCTTCGGTTGTAGTGGAACGGAGCATGATGCCGATTTCGCCTGATCTATTTGTCATAACAATAAGATATCAAGTGTCTCATAATGATTTAATTGGTCTTCGATGTAAACAGACGAGGAATTTTGAAGATGTTCAAGCTTTCAAAAGTGAAAATGTTAGCATTATACGCCGATAGATCTACTTATTGAAAATGGAACGAACAAGCGACGGAAAATGAACCTTTCTTTCATGCGTCAAACATCCAGGCAACTTATTAAGCGACTGGTGCTTATCAAAAGCCTTTTACCCCACTAAACACTTTCATTGAGTTGTATTAATGAGCTTCATCGCCAGAATCCATTCATCAGTCATCCACAGCACCGACTACCGCCTTTTTCGTCACAGCGCCGCGGCGGCGCTCCGACGATGGCCGGACGAGTGGTGTTAGATGCCAATCGCAACGGAGCGCCATCACTGGAGACTTCAACGCCGGGCGCTCGGCAAATTTGTTTCTTTATCGGCCTGTCGCATATTTTGTTTATTGTTTGATTTCGATTTGGTTTCGACCACAGGTTTTTTTAGGTGATCTGCACGATAATTTCACTAAGCAAAGTGCAATTTCCAAAAAAAAGGTCCTTCGTGACACACCCTACTGTACACGTCAAAAGGCGTGACCTCTTAGTCAAAGTTCCCCAGTATGCCACGTCCACCAGAGGCGTAGGAACGTCTCAAATAGTGTGGATGCGTGTGTGTATGACGGGGAAAACCATGTTTTAAGTTGATTCCTACGATGAGTCGCCACAACAGTAATGTTAAACTTCATTAAAAGTGGGGGACCTCCTCCCCTTGGTTAATACAACGAAGAATGGCTCTTAGATGCTCCTGGGTTTTAGACATTGCGTGAGACGAAATGTACAACCCTCAATATACCAGGAGGTGCTGGGTTTACTCAACATCAAAAGTAGCGTTAGGGATCATGCTATATTACTCAATGTTTCGGCCAGGGACCATCATCAGGAGTGAAGTGATGATGATCACTCCTGATGATGGCCCCTGGCCGAAACGTTGAGTAATATAGCATGATCCCTAACGCTACTTTTGATGTTGAGTAAACCCAGCACCTCCTGGTATATTGAGGGTCGTACATTTCGTCTCACGCAATGACCTCCTCCCCCACTGTTTTCACACTTATGTTGTTCTCATCTTGCCGATGCCGGTGGATTCAGGAACGGTGTAAGTGGCGAAGTCAGTGGCATATACAAGGTGGATAAATGAGAACAACCATTCTCTGTGCAGGATATTTTTATAATATAATGTTCAAGTCCTACCGCATCCATATATGATGAGGATTATTTTAAGTTGCATTAATTTGTGAACCACTCGAGCCAACTGAAAACAGGCTGGCTGTTCCAACAATTCGCGGTGAAGGCGGATACAAACATTTGCCTTCGCATGTGGTGATTTTAGCATTATCTATATGATGCTGCTTGGTAAATAATGCACTTAGACAAGGTTTGTTCCATATAAAAGAAAACAAATTAAGATGCTTGCTATCCAAGATCACTTGCTGCCCAAGAACATCGCGCCATGTTAATTCAAGGAGTTCTTTACACACTAGTGTTGCTAAAGTAATTTTATTACACTCCGGCGCCCTTATTATCTGCAACAAATGGAGATTGTCCTCACAAGACATCGTGGCGAAGTTTTTTCGGCTTTAATCAAATTTCACGAAGTATAGCGGCAGTGTCAGTTGATCAAGAATACCTTCATTGAAACGAGTGATAAATTCTGAGGAAGTTCCAGGGGGAATTTTTAGTTCGTACCATACTTTGATTAAAATATTCAATTTCACATGCGACCACATGCTTCCAGCATACCCCGTGCTTAAGCTATACGGAATTGTGGGAACACGGCAGCCTTAGAACAAAACTGAGGAATACTAATGACCATTATACTGGAGTCTAAGTGATATCTGCTAATACAGAAATGATGGGTGTACCAATCACAGGAGGGGTAAAATCTCTAGATACCATACTTTCCTTGTTTTTGACAAATATCTTCAAAATTTTGCATCTAGCGACCGCGGCCACCATGCGAACCAATGGCATGCTTACAGTTCGAACGTCCGCCGCTAGGTGGAAACGAAGCGCTAACAGTAGCGTGGCCACGCACGTCCCCTATCGGTCACATCATATTCTGGATTGTCTGAAAACCGTGAAGGTTCGCACGCGTACGTCATCCCACGCATCAGACGCCGCAAAGCAAGGGGTGACTTGTGAGCATCAACCACAAGACTTACTGTAGGTGAGGTTCGAAATGAGTCTGTAACCATTAGCAATAATGAGGTGTGTACAGCATCCAACGCCGGCTCATTACAAGCTAAATCGTAAACAAACAGCTTCAATAAAGTTTGAAACGGATGAGGATTTTTGAAGAGGCAGCATTGTGAAAGTCTACACCATAATACTTCGTTTTCCGCACTTAAAGATACTTAATTACTTAAAGCTTCTATCTATGATACTTCTAAGATGTTCTGGAGAAGTCAGCCGAAAGTCAAAATACCCACGCAGAAATTTGCAAGCGGGTTGTGTAACCATCTCGGTGCTATAAATTATCGCTAAATAATCTGGGCAGGGTCGGCCAGGACGACAAAAATCATATATAGCACCACAATGTCGCAATGGAACACCTCTTGCGGACACCATTCCGCTGAAGATAATCATATCACTTTTCTATGTGAAACATTTGCTACCACAAACGTTCTCCTTCAAACTCGCACGAATGGTAGTGCCGAGAGCCAAAAATGTTAACTATTGTACTGCGATACTTGCCAAACCGACACTGGGCCCAAGCAAAAATTGAATGTGTTCCAAAGAAATACGACATTTTTATAGTTAGCATTTCCCATAAGTTTGCATGATGCGAATGGAATAGGTTTATAGATGCGTAGGATGCTTGCACCCTTGCCAGATTTCAGCAGAGGCACCACGATGGGCTTCCGTTAGGATGCCGGGAAGTTAGTGCAAGGCCAATATCTCAGGGAGAATGCCATCAGCTCAACAGCACGTGATTCAGTCCCAAAAAGAAAGCAACTTATGCAAAAGGCATCTATGTCACGGTGGATCCCGAACTGTCAAAGGGTAATCGCTGCACAGCACCGTGCCCACAAACAGTACAAAAGATGCCTGTGCGAAGCACACGTATTAGCATCCAGACAATCTAAAACACTACCAGTGCACAATTCGAACAGCACGCCAAAACTGTTGACAATCTTTTGCCTCTCAATTTAATAGGTTCACCGCTACCGGCAGTATCTGGAACCTGATGAAGCGGTTCAAGCTGAAACACCCACCATCAGGCCCCTTCCCCAGCTGACTGGAAAAGGACGGCACATTACTGAACCACAAGCCGTAGACCACCGTAAACTACACAACGCCAGCGTATCTGGCAACAACACCTACGAAGCCACACAGAAAGCGCTCTAGACGCCCTCACCGCCAAAGCAAATTTAACTCTTTAACAGCACAGTCTACAATCATTCACTATGCACGAATTTCACCTTGCACTTAACAAGTGTAGAAACACGTCAGTTGGGCCATTTCTTCCGCAACGTCATCGTGTCGTGGCCATTAATGGCCACGACATCCATGACCAGTTTTTGAAACATTTAACGTAAATTATCTTGCGTACCTACTAGCGGGCATTAATGATCTGCACCAAAGCGACACCTTCCCCGCCTCCTGGCGGGAAAGCGCTGTCATTCCATTGCCAAAGCCGCACAAAGATCATTCCACCCCAAAAGGCTATGGGCCTATCTCACTTACTAGCTGCATTAGCAAACTGGTCGAGCATACGGTCAGCACACGATTCAGACATTTTCTAAAAACGATGTGAACAACATGAAAAGTGGTATACGCATCGGACGCACAACCATGTGCCAATAGCTGCCTACTTAGACATCACGGCCGCGTTCTACCGAGTACACAAATTCGCGCTAACACACACACACACACACTCCGTAAAATTGGTCTACGCGGACACATGGCACACTTCATTCTCAACTTCCTCAGAGACAGGATCCTTTGGGTCCGACGCGGCGGTGTCACATTGGTTGGTTGGTTGGTTATTGGTTTTACGACACATCGACCGTTGAGTCATGTAGTGTCGCCAATCTCTCACGCCGATTGGTCGCGGGCGAAGAGCAGCGACAGGTGAGACTCGAACTCACAACCTTTCGATTGTGAGACAAGCAACTTACCCCTAGGCTACCCGTCCCCAGGCGGTGTCACATCAAACTCCACATATCAGGAACAGGATCTGGTACACGAGAGCGTCGTGTCACCGAGCCGCTTCATCTTCATGATTACCGACATACTTGCTGATCACATACGACACACCCACTTTTCGCGGAAGGCATAACTATTTGGACAACAAAATGCTTCTAAAACGCGGAGAAAACCGCGTAGCACATCATGAAATAGCGCAAAAAGTGGGCCTTCACCCTGTCCGCAGAAAAATCGGCCAGTCACAGTCACAAAGTCGTCTTCGTCCCACACCTACCAACTGCTTAAAATCGATGTCAGCCATCGAACAGGGAAAAAGCTCCACGTTCTTAGGAGTGCATTTGGACGAACAACTTAGTTTCAACACACACAAAACCTCCATCTCAAACAGAAGCGCGAAGCGTGTCAATGTACTCCGTACACTTGCAGGCACAGACTGAGGACTTTTAGACTTATCTTTTATGTCTTTATGTCTTACCATGTTGATCACACCCAAGAACATTCCATTGGAAAAAGAAATTCCCCAAAATTATAAAACACCTTAAACACAAATTTACCGTCTTAAAACTTATCCTAGGGTAACATTTCAATTTGGGAGAATTTTAATGAATTATTTTCGAACAATGCACAAACATTGCTAAGAATGTGTAAATTAAAATAGAAGCAATCAAGCATAACCTAATCTCCTCCGCTTTATGGTTAAAAAACATGGGATGGATTATTTTGTATCCAAACTGAACATCATCTTAGTCATTTATGAAATGTGTGCTTACAAATTGTTTTCTTGAAATGCCTTATCTGAATAAAAATAGAAGTGTCTGAAATATTTCGTCACATTTCTCTCTTACCTTAAAAGGAGCTTGATAGTGCATACAAACTATCATAGTGGATACCAGTGTTGTGTGACCACTAGCAGGCCAATCAAAATGTTGTTGTTGCATAGCATTTCTTCTTTTGGTTGGTGTTGTGCTAGCAATACCAAAGTGCATGAGCTTCCAGCTCCATCATTACAACATATTTCAGAGAACATAAAGACATAAGACATACAAATATCAATGAAACTATGAGCCACAATGATCCTTCTTGGTTGCACTCTGGACATTGAACATGTGGACTGTTGCCTTGAATGAAGTGATTTGAATTTGCAGGTGGAGCACTGAACCCAGAATTTTCCGCACTCCACCACAACATGCAACCCATGGGGCTTCTCGCGTAGGTGGTTGGATTTTACGCAGAGTGCTTGCACTGTAACCTTGCCCGGTTCTTTCCCAATCGTACCACAAGAAATAATGTGTCCTGCATCTAGTACGGCTTCCCCCTCAATGGCACAACGCTTTTATCACCGATATCACCGTCACTCAACACCGTACGCGAATTTTTTTTTATCTCCAGTGTAGCTGCCATCTTCACGTTTTTGTCCTGTTATTTGGTGGCAGGTTGAACGGTCAATATCCTGCTAGACTGTGGTAGCTTTAATGCTCAAAGACAGCCACTTAAGGCATTCTGCCAAAGAGAGAACATCACCATGTCGCTCCCATCGCTTCTCGGTGACAAACACCCAGAACTCCTTCAATTGTTATTTGAATATATGTACGCCACAAAATTAGCAGGATCACTGTAGACACCACACCACCAATACTCCCATCAACACACAATGCATGCCCGCGAAATACTCGTAGGAAACACGCAAATAGACATCCCCGAATGGCGCCGGACGTACATGAGCCGACTTGGTTTCCAATTATAAATAAATGATTACCTATCGGTACTGTCGGACGCAGATGAGTAAACTTGTTTCACAAAAAAACAAACAAAGAAGTACCGAATGAACAATTCAGGAGAGAAAATGGTAAAAAGTAGCATAGTTGGTTGGTTATTTGGGCTTAGGGGCGCATCGACTGCTTACGTCATACAGCGCCCAGTAAATAGTAACATAACGAAAACGATTACCCGGAGGAGCCATCGGATGTAGATGAGCCGAATTACCTTGCAACTAAACTGAAAACAGCTTCCCAGAGACACAGCAAACGTAGATGAGCTGAATTGCCAAACACCGTGCTAACCCCACCGACAACACTGCACCGCATGTTTAGACTAACCATCTACTAACAATTACCACGCGGCGACCGGTATGATAGCGGTGTGAACAATTACCTCCTTCTCCGCACAGAAATACCCCTCGGTGCTCTTCGATAAGAATAAGCTAATGCCGTCACCCTGGCAAAATCAATTTTCAATTACAAATTACCTTGCAGATGAAAGTAAAAGTAAGATCATTTAGACATCAGATGTTCCCCACCCAGCCCCCGCCCTCAGAAGGAGCTCCTTTACGGGCAGAGTTACGTGAGCTTCAGCTGAACGGCTATACAATATCAAGCCTATAGGCAGGCATGCAGCTAATGCATGTTCTATGTATTTGCATATTATATCATGCATACAGCAAGCAATTCGATGCGAACCAACAGAACAGCATACACGCCCAGTCCGTCAGTTTCCCTCTCATTGAGTGAACAACGCTTGCATGCTGAGTGCAAAGCTGGACAAAAAATGAATACCTGACTAACAACATAGCGCATACCTGATGGTGGCAAATGCCATGTTTGGCCTCTTGTCTTGTATCGTACCGTCCTGTTCGGAGGATACGGCTAGAAAAACCTCCAACAACTCAGACGTCATCTGGGCTCCAATAGGTGGTGATGGAAGTCTGCAAATGACAGAAACCAAGCCATGCGTAAAGGAAAGTGCCACATCAAGTCTTGATGGCTTCACCCCATCACATGGTCTGGCTTTACGAGCGTGTGCAGAAGATCCAAGTCACGTCGCAGGAAAGAACAACTTGTGTGCTAGTTCGAATTCTATTCTAAATCGAATTTCGTGGGCGAGCATAGCCACAATTGCGTGTGGTTCAGAATAGCTCAGTAGATTCAGCAGTCATTCTGCTTGCTTTCATGAATCGTAATTGAATACCTCATATCGTATTATAATTACAAACAATAGGCACCCTAAAATACCAAGTGAATCATGACTATCATGACGGAACAGGATGAAATTCCGACGCAATAAGACGGCATGACATTGGCACATGCATTGAGCAGCAAATCCTGATCGCCAACGTTAACTAACTGAGCAATCAAATGCATTTCAACGATTCTGATTATTAGAATGGGATCACATCAATCCCAAGAACGATATATATAATATCGTATAATATTATTTCTGCAGCTATAGGGATTCAATTAATGGCCAAATTTCAACATAGTGTTTTTGGATAAAATACGTATGTTTATTCAATGCGGGTGAGTCGAAGGCGGAGATTGGAAGGCCAGGGCTGTTGCTACTGATAACGAGTGAGTATTTGCTATTTGAAATAATATGTCAATATTTGAATATGTGAAATAAGTGCATATCTGACTCCCACGGTTAGTATGGTTATTTCACAAGGCCAACGTTTAGACCTTCGTCTTCTTCAAGGTCACTTTCGAAGCGATCACTTCGTACTTAACCCGAACAAAACTAAAGTCGACCATTTGAAAAATCTATCCAAGAAGCAAGCCTATCACACCTACTTCACAATAAGTATTGCTACTCGTTCGTTAGCATCGCTATCCAGATTGCAAAGCTGGCAAATTATTCAGTGTGTAATTCTCCAGGTTGTGGCAGCCACATTGCGGAACTAAAATTGTGCTGACTTTTCTTGTTTGCAAATGAAGGTACCCAATGTGTAATGCAGCAGATATCGCGATAAAGTCACACAGTTGTACTACTTTGCAACGTAAGCCAAGGGCGTAGGAACAGGGGCGGCGGAGGACCCTGTCCTCTCCATAAAGTGTGAGGGCCTTTGAACAGCAAGTTCTTGATAGCCCTGCAGCACGCTTCGGATAAATAATTTTTTCCAAAATGTTGGACATGACATCAGTTATTTTGGGGGACGCTGATATGAGGCAGCATTGAGCAAAAAACAGAAAGATGCAATCGTATTAAAGGGCCTTGGTAGGTACACCGGAAATTCACCATTTAATATCAGATGACTAAGGAAATTTTCCACTCATCGGCAATTACGGCTTGTCCACTGATTTGCTGCCTCTAATGCAAGAAGCTTTGTTTGTTATTTATTTTAATTTAATGGCTAGGAAAACTACGGTCCACGACCAGCTGTGGCATACTGGGTGCCTGGCCCCACAGAAGCCTGCTCTGTCCCTCCCCTCGGACAGCCGGTGCCCAACATTACTATCATAGCACTTAGTGAGTGGGACCCATTGCTAAACACTCTGCCCCTCGCACGGCTGAGGCCTCCAGTGGAAAAATCCTCACTATGCCCCCGTCCATGATGCAAACTGCAAAACCTAGCAGGCTCCAATGAGATCTTATCAGGGCAGCATTCTGACTTTGGGGCGTATTATTAAAGCTTTGACCAGGCATTAGTAATTTATGGCAGGTCTGGAACATGGGGTAGATTTAGTGAAAATCATCACATAGAGCAGTCACAACATTGTCCAAGGCAGCTCCAAGTGGGGAAACTTACAGCCTGTCCAGGGCAAAATATTTGATGCTGGTTCGTTCAAGCCCGTCATATGGCATATTGATATAGATGGAGTCACAATGCAGCATGGAAAGATCTGGTGGCACTAGGAATATTTGAAAAGCAAACAGCTGCACACATGGAAAAGTGCCCTGCCATGCAATGGCGGAGAAGAACAAAAATGTATGCGACATATGTAACAACGACTGCACATCATAAAGGCAAGGGGATTATAATTTGTGTTGCCCACATATATGGCTTGTGTTTTTCTGCCGAAGGCAGAAAAAACAGTAGGCTAGTAAAATGCTTAAAATTCCTGAGTAGCAACCAACTTCCCAGGAATTTCATAGTAATTTGTTTTAGGTACATTTGTTCCGACGACATTATTGCTACGTCAGGTAATAAAACAACATATTTTGAAAGGAATTGGGAGGAAATGCACAGCCTGGAATGAAGTGATGCGTGTTCAACTACATGAAGAAAGAAGGGCAATCATTTTTTTAATATACACCATACTTCACTTTAGTATTTTACTTAACTTTAGTATATGTGCCACGATGTCACGTATGGTGATAATTATCAATGACAAGAGTGAACATGTTGTTGGCTGCCGTCACGGGTGCGCATACGGCGGACACCGATGGCCCGCCGGTCAGCAGTCGCAGGCGGCGGACACTGATGGCCCGCCGGCCAGCAGTCGCAGGCGGCGGACACTGATGGCCCGCCGGCCAGCAGTCGCAGGCGGCGGACACTGATGGCCCGCCGGCCAGCAGTCGCAGGCGGCGGACACTGATGGCCCGCCGGCCAGCAGTCGCAGGCGGCGGACACTGATGGCCCGCCGGCCAGCAGTCGCAGGCGGCGGACACTGATGGCCCGCCGGCCAGCAGTCGCAGGCGGCACACACCGGTGGCCATTAATGTTGACATCATGCACTGTGTTAATATTTCTACATGATTTAATTTTGTACCATTATTTTTCTTAAAATGTCGCTTTTAACCGGGGAGTTTGTTTGTTTATTGGTTGGTTCACGACATACTTTATGCACATTCACGGCTAATGGCGCCGCCCACACTGTTTCGCCGGTGGGCCGTGAGATTGGGAAATGTCCTGAGTGGCGCTAGAGTCGAATCCGGGACCTTTGGTACCCATAGCCCGACACCTTAACCACTCGGCCATCCCCGCCCCTTAACTGGGGAGTTAGAGGGTTTCAAAATTCCCAATGGATCTACCGACAGCATATCCCCCCCTAAACTTGTAATTTGTGCCTACGCCTCTGGCGTAAGGTATCATGCATTCATATAGAACAGTGCTCCGAATAAAAAAATGTCTTGATCTGAGTGGAAAAACCTGCCGGATCTAGTCTCTTTTGCAGTAAATCAGAATATAATCGATCCTTTCCAAGACAACGTAGCGTAAACAGACTCATCGTTGTAGTTTCTTCCAAAAAAGGACAGTGGGTGGAACAGTTCACTAGATCAAGCATCCTGGATGCAGCAGAAAATATCGGACCAAGAACAACTTATTCTGTAGCATGCTCACAAACGAATAACCCATGCTCATCGATCATCAATATTAAGGACAGTGCCAACGAATTGTTCGAACCTGGACATAAGACAGCGGAGGATGCTGATGGCAGTCTGGAGTTTCGCTACATTTTTTGGATCTTCTGGTATGCTGCAGACCAGATCACTCAACTTCCTCCAGTCGTCTCTGAAAGATAAAAGGTTTTTTGTTGCTTGAAAATTGTATCCGTTGGCTGCACCCACACTCATTTCGCTCCAGTCCCACCAGCACATACTGAGCTCATCAACCGTTTCTAGTTCTTAAGCAAGACATGAGTTAAAATCGCCATACACAAAGAGCGAACTAACCTGATTCGCGGGATTAATTGGAAGGAAAGTAGCACGTTCAAATGATTGTCATACTTAGACTACATGGCCTGCTTCGATCCATGAACAACGCACACCAACTAGTTATTGATCTTCGATGAGAAGAATCTTATCCCTGTTTACGCTGTTGGAATCTGCATTGCTTCTGATTCTCAAGACATAAAATGACATCTGTAAAAGTGCTCCATATTCCTTGGGGCTAGTTGGTTCACGTCGCCCCAACACTGAAATAATCAACCAACCAAAGCCAACGTTCGTAAGGTTCGCATTGTGTGAGGTACCATCGCAAAAAAAAACTGTAAAAAATGCGATAACATACAGCATAGCAGCATTATACTTCGGTACATCATCACAACAACATGACAAGATCACACCATCACCGCAGAAAGCTGTCACTTGTGGCAGCCCGGAGGCAGTAGGCGGCAGCGATCCCCAATCGTTGGCGTAAGCATCCACCATCAGCGACAGCAATAGGCAGTGGGCAGATGACAAACAGCTGGTGCATTCCACGACAGATCGACCAATAATTATCAAATTTTACACCCAATGACTAACGGTTTCGGAGTTATAGCCTTCGGCAGTATTTTTAGTTCACACCACAAGGGCATCTTCGGCGATAGACATATCATCGATGATGAAGAGAAAATGTGACGTATTACGCATCTTTGAGAATACAAATTATTCAAGAAAACACATCTGTGATAGAAATAAAATCGTTACCAACGGCGTCGATTTAGGAGTTCGCCGAGCCCGAAATTTGGGGATGAATATGTAATCCCGGACTGTGGGAACTTTAAGCATTGTAAAAATATTATCCGGGATTCAGAAAAAGAGAATATTCTTAACGTTGTTTATGCGCGATGGCTGAAAGAGGACGTTTCAGACCGTTTCTCGCGATTCGTAATCACAGCGACGCCTAACAGGGCATAAAATCTGGTAATAAGAGCGGGGCAAACAACTTGGAGTTCCGTAAATGGTTATTTGGGATGGTAAACATGAATTTGCAAAATGTTTTAAGATGCCCCCTATAACAACCTATCGCTTTGGTCGATAATTTTTCTTAATGTTTTTTAGCGAGTTAGTTTTGAAATTGCATGTGCATTCAGAAATTTGTTGAACATTCAATATGGAATATTTCAGGGGTTTCTCAACAGGTGCAGATAGCCACCAGCCAACAGAACATATTTTGTTTAATGGAAAATCAATTTTGATTTCACACATTTCCGCATTTTTTAAAAAACATCTGTCGATTTTCGCATGTTTTGCTATTATAAGCCTGTCAGAGTTGTGACCTTTGTTTGCAACAAGTTTCCATTCGGTGCATCCTTTTCATTCCCTTCATTTCTGACTCTGATTGTGAAAAAAAAACTTTAAAATCGGAGATTTAAAAAAAAGTTTCAAATATTGCACATTGGAAATTTCACACCCAACACAACACCTCTGGTAATGTGGGAATGCTTACGTTTTCAATGGGGCTAACCGATACTTCAGGAACATTTGTTTGTTTGTTGTTCGCTGTGTATGGCGACGAAAAGAATCGACACAGTAACTAGCAGCTACATGTAGCGTTTATGTACGTCGAAGAAAAAACCCCACTCCTCTTACTACCAGGCGTTAAAAAAAATTGTACACTGCTCCGGCTCTGCCAAGCCTGCTATCGGTTCCTTCCCGGTGTCAACCCATCTGCTGTCCGCCGGCCTCAACGCTGGCCTTTTTCTCCCTTGGAACCGTGAGCAGGCTGGATAGTATTGAGATATGCACGGTTGGGGAGTACGGATATATGTATGAAGTACGGATGGGGTGGGGGGAAAGCATACGCGAGACACACATCTCGGTTTTTATTTGGCTATATGACCACGCTTTTGACGAAGCGCCCTTAAACTCAAATAACTAACTCAGTTTTATATGCATTTAACACACAGTCATAAGGAGTCCAAGAGAGGAAATGTTTGTTTTTTTAGCACAAAATGATAAACCTTCCTAGCACATGATCGCTGACACAAAATGATACTAATGTTTGGTATATGTGCCTACCTACCGCGTCAGGTGCAATATGTAGGCAACAAAGCCTGATTAAATAGGATCTGGTTGCATTACTTCCATGTTCGATGTTGTTAAATACATATCAGTTGTTCCGGAACACAACTGCGTCTCCACGCTGGAATAAACCCAGCGTATCGGTAAATAGCGACCATTGAAGTGTGTGATGGATTTTAATGGAAATTATAACTATAACTATAAATGATAACTACATTAAAAAGGGGAGTGATTTATTAATACAAACACGTTTTCCAACCATGTCTGTATGGCATTGTTCTACCTCATTTAGCTTCCCAATGAAAGAAAGCTTACACGAAGTCCGTCCTACCGGGAAACGCAAAATCGCAGTCATAAAGAACGGACGGCCATATCGGATATTTATAGGCGCGGTTTTCTTTTTGCTTGGTCAGCGAAATTATGCCCGCTTTATTTTCGCCGTCAAATTTGTCCATTTCGATGGGCTAGTACTAGGTCACGTGAGGTCAACATGACACGAGGTCAGATGTAAGAAATACTGATATTATATTTCAGGAATGTTTCAACTGATCTTATTCTCCTGATATATATATATATATATATATATATATATATATATATATATATATATATATTTATAATTTACCACCTTTTCCCTTCCTTATTCATGAGATATCCGTCGCCAAACCAATCTATGTCATTTGACCTCAACATAATGCCGGATGCTATATCTAAAAAATCGTAGGCGCAATCGGCTACAATTTGCACAGCCGTATTCAGAGCCAAAGACTACCCTGTGAGCAAATTCTGGTCTCAATAACAAATTATGGGGTGAAATCCTATTAGCCGATCTGCCGTGGAACGCACCAGAGTTTCACGGTAGATCGACCAAGAATTTTACAATTTTACACCCCATAAATTTATATTTGGATTTAAATTGGTGTAAATTGGTCTTGTGCTCTGAACACGTCTGCGCACAAGTTTTAGCCCGATCTGATTAACGGTTTCGGAGTTATAGCCTACGGCAATATTTTGAGGTCACACAAGGGTATCTTTGGCGATAGATATATCGTCGATGATGAAGAGAAAATGTGACATTATGCACCTTGGAGAAGAAATATTATTCAAGAAAACATATCTTTGATAAAATATAAACATTTCTCAGGTTTTACCTCATGACGCCATGACCTTGTGCCCTCGTGACCTTCTGTAACCCCTAGCCCATTGAAATTCATAAACTTGATGGCAGAAATACAAACTGGCATGATTTGTCTGCGAAATCAAAACAAAAATGCCGTTTATCTTTTAAACATCCCATATAATTTAAATATCCCATACAAAAAGTCCGTTTTCGATGGTTTCTATGATTTTCAAATTCTAGAAACGGAGGGATTTGGAGTGTTGTATCCCATTGGAAAATGACCGCAGATAGAGCAATGAAATGAAAAGGGGTGATATAAAAACGTTTGCTTTACGAAATATATTACAAACTTATTGATGTCCGTCTTTTTTTAAAATAAATTTAATCCGAGTTGTTACTGGGGTGGCTTGAGGAACCAGGGTTCTATTGCTAAGCAGAGCTTGTTGCGTGAACCCTAGCCCCACCATCCGATCCATGAACTCCAGTTCAACGGCAGAATTTAGACCGAAAGTTTAACGTGCCGCCAATGCACCGACACGGCCGCCCGGTAGATCGTCCTTATCGGGCCTGCCAACTGACACTCCCGGCCGGTAGCTAAATGCGAGCGCGCGAAGCGACTCGAACCCTGTGTTGCCAATACAGGGGAGACCAGTACAGGTCAGCGCTCTAGCCAACTGAGTTACCGGGGCGGCAAATTCTTCTTCTAAAATTTGCCAGTCTTATAGTTAGCTTTAATATACCTTACAAAGTTCAAGGTTACCCATTACCGATATGTTGGGCATTGGAGTTTATGGGAGACTGTGTTGAGCATGCAGTGTCCATATCATCGTCAGTCAAACAATGACATGTGCACGAAGGTCAGTCGACGAGATAACTGCGTGTGAAGGGGTCGATGTTTGTGTGACATGCCGTGCTACGATCCTAATTTTGTCAGGTGTAAAAGTGAGTTGGTGAGGAGCACAAATGACAGAAAACTTGATTTCTGATAGGAAGCCGTCCAGATTAATCAATTGATAACTCGTCCCCTAATACTTCCATGAGGGAGAAAGAGAGAGTAACGTCTTCGCTCATGTGTAACTCGGCTGCAGGCAATCAGTACGTGACGGACTGACAGTGCAGCATGGCACCTTGGACACAGCGGACTGCCACCGCCGGCCAAAACGTATTCCCGATAGGTCATGCATAGGCTTATCTACGCGTGACGACGTGATCTCACTTCGGAATATCTGGTGGTCTGGTAATTTAAACATCTGATCATGCTGGCCTCACAACAAGAAGTACAAGTATGCTTGCATTCCACCTGCAGGCAGCATTTGCCTGGACGTACAGTCGTTAGTCGTTATAGGGTTTTTGGGCGCATCAACTGCATTGGCTATGCAGCGCCCATAACAAAACTATCCTAATAACTGGGGGATGAATCGAGACCGATTCATCCCCCAGAGCGTCACGAATTGACAGTGGCTGCAAACGACCAAATTAGTGCTTGTAAGCATCAGAAAGTTGAGGGCATGAGGTTAGTTAGTTATGTGTTTTGGGGTGCTTCGACCATAAATTGTTATCATTTAGCGCCCATAACGTTGATTTAGCACGTTAAAGTCCAATTGTGTTACTGAGGTGAGTATATGGAATGAACTCCTATCGTTCGTAGGTACCTGAATATATTGCCAGACTGAATTATTTCCGAATCATCTGCTAGAATGTCGCGATATGTTAAATATCCCACACCATTTCCGAAAAATAACCTTCGCTCCCTTGAAGTGTTTGCACGAGAAAAGCACGTGTCGCGCCGTGAGAGTTGCCCTGCCGACAGCGCTACCCTGTCACACCGCTGCCCTGCCGACAGCGAGGGCACTTAGGCCTCTCTTTCCCGCAGAGGAGGTATTGGTGAGTAGCGTGTGTGTGTGGCCAGTTCGCAATCTGCATAGTCACCTCGTCATTCCTGGATCTGGGATAGCATGATGACGAGTCTCCAAGCTGTGGTTTTATTGAACGCAGCTTATTGTTCAACTGTGCGTTTGAACTCCCATGCCCCATATGTGATGTGATTGCATTCATATGTGATGTGATTACAGAGATGTTATCCCTGGCAGGAAGTGGAAGAACACGTGTTGGGGGTCTCTGAGCTGCCTTTTCGGTCTCGTTCCAGAGTAGTGAGACGTGTCAGAATGTCAATCAGTAGATTGTCCGTAGGGTAAAATGCAAAGTGCCAAAAGGCTACTAAGAGATTCTGATTATGACATATGAAACATCTCCTGACACCTCGATAAAGGAAGGCGCTTTAATTATTGTGATCAGATCGCAGGTATACACTGAGGCATGTATGGGTAGGGTAAAAAATGGAGCAGTTAGCATGTTATGTTAGCATGGTCATGTTAAGATGACAATTTTCCACCTGCATAGCATCATTTATCATGCGCCCTGGAGTGGGGAGGGCGAAATCCGCCCACCCCTCCGGTTTTTCGTACATAACTCCAGATTTTACCGGTCGATGTACGCCGTTTTTCGTGTACCTGCTTACAAATGATCAGCGCGTTGCTTAAAGCAAGAAGAATTGAAATCGAACGAAATGTTTTCGAGTTAGGGGCCGTTGCAGTAAAATAAAAATGCCAGCGCCGGACTACATAAATCGGCGCTGATGCGCTTCCTGTATATTGGCAAAAGGAAGTGTTCTTAGCGACACTAGCAACTTGTTCGATGTATGTTGTTATGCTATACAGCTTCAGTCATGTTATATCATCGAGGTCAAGTCAGGTCAAGTTCATGACAGGTTAGTTGAACCAAACTTGGTCAACTGGAATGTTGTCATATATGCAAATGTATGGCATGCCATGTCACTTTGCGCGCTACACCTACACATCCTGAAAATTACTGTCTGGCATTGTGTACCTAAGCATTTCCATACTATATTCATGTACTTCATTCCTCTCCTTGCGAAGGCGATTGCGCGAAGCCGCCCAACGGAGTAGTCGGACGGGCGGCCCAGTTCCAGAAACTGGAGCGGGTAATGGCCGGATAAAGTTCTGTTACATAGGTGACCTGATGTCAAATGCCGGGTCTAGCATCTGCATTGGATCATTAGTAATGTCCAAAACATCATTGCTGCCCACTTTGGAGCATTTAAACACAAGCACAGCGATCCGTAACAATGACAAGCTAAGCCACGCAAAACCAGAAATGTTTTGCTTTGATCTCATTTGACCTTGAAGATGTTGACCTAAGGTCATGCAATTTGCCCACAATATAGTTACCTACCGTAGCTACCCATCCTGCGAATTTCGTTGCTCCAGCTTTAATAGGAGCCGAGATGTTAGGGACAGAATCCGCCCCCCCTCCAGTGTGCGTTTTTTTTACCCTCCAGGGCGCGTGTTATATGAACGTACAGTCGAACACTTATTGCAAGCCACCATTTGCTGTCACAGTGCACGTAGGCTGAACCAGGAAACATGATTAACTTCTGAACTTTCACGTGACTTCATTATTCGGGTTCTTCAGACACTGCTTCATGTCGACATTCTGCATGGGACAACGTGCCGCACAATGGAACATATATTAGGGAAATAAAAGCAGATTAAACGGCGTCGATTTGCCTTTGATAACCAAGTCGTTACAAACGGCGTCGATTCCGAAGTTCGACGAAATCGAATGTTGGGGGAACATGGAATCTGGGACCGTGGGCGTCTTAGGAATTGCCAAAATATTCTCGGAAATTCCGGGAAAAAAGGTTAAATGTGTAATGTATTTTGCGCGATGGGTAGAATAGAACGTTCTAAGCCGTTGTCTGTGCTTACTGGTGACTTCAACGCTAAGTAGGGCATCAAATCTGGTAATAAAAGATCGGAGAATAGCCTGCATTCCGGAAATATTTGTCCACCGATACCAACGCCAGCGCCTTTATCTCACTTGGAACCGCCACCAGGCTGAGTGCGAGAGAAAGGACATACGCGAGACAAACACCTCGACTCGTATTTACGTTTAACACATAGTCACCAACAGTCCACAGAGAGAGAATGCTTTTTATTCAGTACAGGATGATAACCTGCCTAACACTTATCGCTGATGACACAAAGTGATCTTCATGTTTGTTATTGGCACCTACCTACCGCGCCATATGTAATGTGCAGGTGACAACCTGATTTAATGGAATCGAGTTACGCTGTTTCCATGTGTTATGCTATTTAATACGTATCAGTTGTTCCGAAGTACGATTACGTCGCTACGCATAGACAAACCCATGTGTGGTAACTCGATAACTAGTGCCCTTAAAATTCGTCATGGTTTCTTAAGAGAAAATATGGGATCTACATTAACAGGCGCCGTCTCGGAGGGGGGTCTTTAACTGGGGTCATCGGAGGGGGTAATTAACTCCCCACTCCCCTTCAGGTTTTTCGCGGATAGTGAAAGAACGGCGCGCGGCAGCGGGCTGAAACTTGGCATACCTTTTCCCACATCAATTTGGCATGTTTTGTCAAACTTTTGGTCAGGTCATCTAGGTTCAACGAATTAGGCTAGGTCAAGTGAGGTCATCTAGGGTCAACGAGTTAGGCTAGGACAAGTGAGGTCACGTCCTAAAAAGTCAACCAGTCGTCACGCTATAACGGAGATATTTGAATGAAACTTTCGGCGTTTGCTAATCTTTAGGGATGCAGGAAAACGCAACAGAGGATTTTTTCTTCAGTTTTTGATTACCTATTAGTTTTGCATTTTTGCCTATTAAGAGACTCTTAGTCTCTTAATAGGTCTTAGTCTCTTACTTAGTCAGAATCGAAGATTCTGACTAAAGTAAGTATTTGTTGAGTTGACTTCGAACAACGTTTTTCAGTCCGCTCTACTCATTAGAAAAGGAAAATAAAAAATATGCAAGTCGTGAAGCCCTAGGCCCCCTAGTGCCGTCACTTTTGGGAACTTCTGGGGGGTGGTGTCGGGCCCTACTCGTCGAACGCTTTCCGATGACACCTCTTTAGTTTTCGTGCGACGTTTAGTTTGGATAGTAGAGTACTGTCAACCCCCCCCCCCCGAGAAGGGGTGTGAGGATCCGACCAGAGAGACGGGTTCTTCGAAGAAAAAAATGTTAACCAAATGTCTGTATGACATTGTTTTGCAATGGAAGAAAGCCTACACGAAATCCGTCCTTCCCGGAAATCCCAAAATCGCAGTCTTGAAGAGCAGATGGCCATACGGGATATGTATTATCGAAAGAACGCATTTTTTATAATAAGCAGAAAATAACAATCATAGGCTGTTGTGATTTGCTATTACGATAGAACTGAAAACTCTTTGGCCATGGAGAATTTGCAGCATAGCAAACCAATCGGAATGAATAATGAACGACGTAACAAAATTGGGCGACGTAACACATAATGTGTAGCCCAACGTACCAGTAAATTGTAACGCGAACCAGTAAATTGCGACCTCTAAGGACGAAGCCAACCTGGAAAGAGAACATCATCAATCACGACTGATTGTGTTTACAAGCATAGCTCATGTTTACGAACAGTACTTTACTTTCCTTCATTTCCAACGGCCACTTTGGCCCACCTCTGTCCTTGCTCAGGTCTATTGAGCCGGTGCCCAATTGCTGCAGTGTTCCAGGCTGTGGCGTCCAAGTCACACATCCTGTGCTAATTGTTGAATTGACTTCTTCACTTCGTCTTGCACAATGACAGTCACGAGCAGTTTCTATTTACTGGATAGTAAATTAAAATACAAAGGACATCATAGTCGACAGCCATTGGCAAGCCTACCAAAATGCAAAAGATAATCTTCTCTATGAACATCCGTCATATATTTTCGGGGAACTCTTTTCGCATGATGGTACGCAGAAAATTCCTGTTCCAGCGAGTTAGTTAGTTAGTTATTTGGGTTTTGGGGCGCCTCGACCCCTGTTCCAAGGAGCTTAGCTCCCCTCATCACAGAAAACCACCACTTCAATCCACGGTTCCTGATTCTGACATCTCTTTTTTTTTGGGGGGGGGGGGCAAAATACATAAAGGCAATGGACAGGTCCAAATGGATTGAGGTGGGACATACTACATAGGATCCCATGTTCAAAGTTGAAGTGATTAGGTGTGGTGGGGGCAAAGCCAACATTGAGGGGCTCTTGTCCCCTCAAAAGCATACAAAACAACGCCCCTGTTTTAATCTTAGTCCACCACGAAACCTATACGAAATGAGTAGAGCATTTTGGTCAAGATATGTAGCACCGAAAATAATTATCTGGAAATCCAGGTAGATATTTTACAACTTACAAATTTTAAACAGTGTCATGAGAATAGAGGAATCCTTTTCTATGGGAGGCATACATTTACCGACTTGTGGATGCGCATTCACCAATAAGTAGAACTACACACACACAAGCCAGCTCGTGCACCCACAAAACCGCAGCATCCTGGAGGTCTGTTTGTACGTGGCAGAAACCCGGCAGACTCATAGCAGAATCGTGATGCTGACAAGACTGCGATTTTGATTTAGTAGCTTCGTCTATACCGGCAGCAGTCGACTTGAAATATCTCAAGTTGTCTGCCGCGTTCTGCCGCCGGATACGAACGTCGGACGGCTTCTGTGGCTCCTGTTTGGCTTTTCGGTGGATACATTACATAAAAATAATACTGGGAGCGTCACGGATGAAGATATTGGTGGGTACATTGTGCTTTCCATTGTCCTTTACAATATGCACTGCACTGTAATGCAAATAAATGCAAGAGATGGTACACATACTTCAAATGTTTTTGTTTAGGGGGAAGGAGGTTCATGCTACCAAATGGATTCTGATCCGGGGTGGAACTTCCTGTACTTTTAGTGTTGCTAATATAGCACCAATTGACAAGTTAAACATTGGGCCTTTGTTCTTGCATGACTTGAATGAACGCAAAGTTCGGCTTGGCAACATAATTCAATTTGGGAAGCCGATTCTTTACATGCAACACCCATGTGGTTAATGGTCAACTTGTTCAAAGTTGCGGTCGTTACTACCCTAACTGCCATATCCGGCTCGGATCCTGTGCCCTTGTCCCTCACCCTGGTAACAACGAGCAGCTTTCAACGCTTCAGTTTCTGGGCACCCTTTTTAGCTTTTTAACAGGATAAATTGTTCTGCTTCCCTATTGTCGTAACCTCAATACCACGCCCTGCAATAAAACATCGGCACTGTTGTGCCGATGTAAAGCCCTTCCTGCAATGAGCTAGAAACAAATGTATAGGAATTCATGCTATCTGGGAACTACTGTGAGTAAATTAGTACTGTAGCAGACTATTTGTGGCACAATAAACAAGCACCCCACATGCTTCATTGTTCATTGGATAGATGACGTCAGTCTACCATATGACGTTGGCAGAATGAAAGGTAACGTTACTCTGCATCCATCTGCTACTTACTGCTGCCGCCTGCCAACCTGATTGATTTATTGTTTGGGCTTAAGGGCGCGCCGATGCGAGGTCATTTTGCGTCCAAAGCCTGCCAACTTCACCCGTCGACGTCACTAACGTTGGGTTTGCTGAGACAAGATTCTGCCGTAATTTTGCCGCGTGTAAACAGGTCTTTAGACATCTTATGGGTGTACAAACCAGATCATGGACCCCTAAGCTGTCTAAGGAAACTGGGGTTTTACGAAGTTCTTAGTTCACAAGGCGCTACACAGTCATGTTGCTTCAATACGCCTAGAAATGAAATGTGTGAAGTTTGATTGCGATTGAACAGCACTTAACTGTGCACCTGCAGTTGTCTAAAATTGGGTATTCTAATGAACTTTTAATTTTATAGCATCTTTGAAGCACTGAAAGTGCATCGCACTAGTATATGTGCACAGGGATGCATCAGCGATTCTCCTTCTGAATCTACTGGTGTCATTTTCATTGCTATCCATTACAAATTGGTGGGGTTAGCCTTCATCAAGACGTCATCATTGTCATCATCGCCCTGAGCTGGTGGCGGCATCTATCGACAGGAATGCAAATTTCATTCTGAAGCTCACTTCGGCATCCAGTCTTTACTGTCAACTCAAATTGACATGTAAAAGCTCTACGTAAGAAATTGTAAACTAATAATCAAGTTTCTAATCCACGTTATAGTACTCTTTCTGCCTCTTACAACCAACCCCACACTCAATTGAGTTTCAACTGGCGCTAGCCATCGCCTCTACATGGCTGGAGACGCCTTAAGTATGTTATTGAAGTTTTCGATGTTGTTGCTTCTGGTGCTCCTCTCTGCTATTCCTACTCGTTCTTCCGTCTTCTTTCCCGTCTTTGCTGTTGCAACCATCACTGCAGTCGCCACCACCACCAATTTCGCCACCGCTGATTTTCCAAAAAGAATAATCGCATTAGCAGGCAGGAGTTAGAAGTGGGGGTGCAAAGTCGACCGGCCACCCGGCCGCCTAGCGCTCAAGATAAAAATATTTAACGGTGCGACGACGCGACGGCGTCATAATCTACCCTCAACATTTTGTGCTTCAGTAGTTTCCGAGGTCTTACAGGGGGAAAACCGGCCCCTCAACCCCCATGTAATATCCAAACTAAATGTCGCACTAAAAATAAAGAGGTGTCATTGGAAAGCGCTCAAGGAGTAGGGACCGACAGAAACCCCTCCCAAAAAATCCCCAACAGTTACGTCACTAGGGGGCCTAGAATTTCATTACTTACTTCATGTTTTTGGCTCTGGGGAGTTCATGCTAGGGGATCTTTGAAAAAGCAAAAAATATTTGGAATCAGAGAAGGATAGCGAAATCGACGGGACATATCATTTTTAGCCACCCAAAAATCTATTTAATTTTGGGGGATTTCCCAATTTTGAGTTTTCAAGTTTTCTTGAATTTTCCTTTTCTAATTGGTAGAGTGGACCGAAAAACGTTGTTCGAAGTCAACTTACTCTAATAAAAAATGTGTACATTAGCCAGAATCTTCGATTTGAACTCTAATAGGCAAATATGCAAAACTAATAAGTAACAAAAAAAAATTATCGTGTACATTTTGTTGCATCCCTGAAGATAAGCAAACACTGAAAGTTACATTAAAATATCTGTACCCATTAGAGCATGATGACTGGTTGAAATCTTTGGGAGTGTGACCTCACTTGACCTTGACTAACTTGTTGACCCTAGATGCTCCGACTTAAAAAGTCTGACATAATATGCCAAATTGGTGTGGGAAAAGGCATGCCAAATTTCGGCTCGCTTACGCGCGCCGTTCTTTCATCACCCGCAAAAAACCTGATGGGGATTGAAGACACCCCCTCAGGCCTTTTCCCTATTCAATCATAACCACTGTTCATGCAGGGCTTTGCGAGAGATCTCCAGCCCTGCATGAACAGTGGTTACTTGCCATATAGCTTACAATAATGAAGGAAGAACCTCATATGCATACTTCTCTGGGTTCTGGTCTTTCTGATACTTTGAATGGCCAATTTGCAAATGTGGCACAGGTAATTGCTGGGAAAATGAGATCAAGGTGGCCATGGCATAAGGGGTGCTGCCTTTCATGAAATCTGCATGGAACCAGAGGGTAATGTTTCCTTTTCTTTGTCACATGCACATGTAGATGTAGATTGGAGAAGGTGACAGCATGATCCAGCTATCCAAATTACCAAGAATGACTGTCATTAATGCGATTTTCTGACATGCAATAATGGCTGAATGGAATAATAGAATAGGCATTTTCATTTCCTGAAAGTTTTTGTACCATTTCATTGGGTAACTAAAAACTTGTTCTAATAGCATGCAATAACAGACAAATTAAGAGTTAAATATTTTTAACAGATTAATGAGGTGAAGGTCTATAACAAATATGTCACACTGTCAATTTCAGATGTAAATTAATGCCATCAAATAGATTGGGAGCACTTTTGCATACTTCTCAAAACCTATCAAACTTCTCAGTGATACCAGTTATTATCACTGTCTTACCATGAACCACAAAATATTACCTTGAACACCATGTGGCAGGAATCATAACTTCCTATGCTTCCAGGACCTTCTTGAAAAACCAATGGAAGGCTTTCTGAAATGTGTTTTCAGTCATGTTCAATGCTCTATGAAAACAATGTTGAAGATAATACAAATATGCAGCAAAAATGCAGGTGCTAGATAACATACTAATTAGGAAGTCACATCAGACACTTTCACCACCTTGCACATCATGTATATACAACAGAGACATGCAGGCAGACAGTCATGTGGACAAAGACAGAAACATCGACAAGGAGACAGGTGCCATGTAAACAGAGGACAGAGACATGCAGATAATGATGTAGAAAGAGATAGAGACATAGAGGCTTACAAGCTGCCAAGGCTGTACAATGTGCTACCTAGGCCTGTACAATTTTTCCTCACTGAAGGGCACCAAAAATTACAACTCTTTACAGGCCAGGGTGCAGACCAGTAAATCAGTAAATCAAGATGCAATTGATGAAGGACAAGAAGGACAAAGACAATATTCCTCCCTCATGTAGCCTTACATCCATGCAGGGGGTCAATTTTTGGAAAACATTGGGGGGCCAAAGTGTACTGGACCCCCACCCCCACCCCGAAACAAAAACTATCAGATTTTGCCCACTATATTTTGAGACCTCAATAATTCTTATTTTTATTTGATGATGTGTATGTTTATGTTTCCTCAGCATCCTCATCAATGGGAAAAAGCGTCCAGTAATAGGTGAAGTCACAAAAGCAAGAGCTGTGTACAGTACATGTCAACATAAAAAATTTCAGTAATAGCATGCAACTATAGTGTCATACAGCACACTCAGGTCCATCATCTTTGTCAATGTCATCATCATCGTCAATGCTACGGTCACCCTCCCCTCACTCCAAACACCAACACACAACAGCTTAAATAAAATCATCAGAGTACAGCCAGCCTTGACTGTGATAACAATGGGTGAAGGCATTTCATTGGTGCCAAACATTAGGGAGGGACAAAGCCAACGTTTTGGTGGGGTGAGTTCATGGTTGGGAAGTCCACTATCTAAACCTAATCCATTTCTGTACATTACAAAATATTCTGGTTCACATCGACTAACTTTTATATGTAGCATGGTGCTTTTCTTTTTCCTTCCCTTAGCTTCTTTATCAGCATAAAAACAGCATAGATTATTGGGGGGCAAAAACCAACATGGGGGGCCAAAATCAACATTGGTGGGGCCATGACCCCCACAAAAGGATACAAATCAACACCCCTGGATCCATGTATGGTAAGTCTGATGATCTGATGTGCCACAATGCCATAAATAGGCCATGGTGTCCCACCTTCAAATGCTTCTTTGACAGCTCATTGTGACATAGCTGAGGTTTGATGAGTGCAAATGAGTGATTGATAAGTGCAAAATCATGCATGTAGGTAAGCAGCATATGAAGGCTCCATACTTGATGGGTGGCCAAGTGCTATCAGTGACTCAACAGGAGAAGGATTTAGGTGTTATTCTAAACACAAAACTGGGGGCATTAGAACAGACCAAGGAAGCCAGGAAGAAGGCACTGAGAATGCTCCGGGCAATAAATAGGAATGTATCATACATAAGTGAGGAAGTGATCAGGAAGCTTTACTGTGCATACGTCAGGCCACATTTGGAATACTGCATCCAAGCTTGGTCTCCTAGCTATGAAAAAGACTGTTGGCTCTTGGAGAGAGTACAAAAGAGGGCTACAAAAATGGTTAATGGCATAAGCAACCTGGCATATGAGGAAAGATTGAAGAAATTGAATATGTTTTCACTTAGATATAGAAGGCTGAGAGGAGATCTCATTGAGGTCTTTAAATTTGTCAATGGTCTGGAGAGGAGATACCTTGGGGAAATGTTTGAATTTAACAGAAATGATGCAATTAGAGGTCATAAATTCAAAATTAAAGTTAACCACAGCAGAACAAGGTTAAGGCAAACTTTCTTTACCAACAGGGTAGTGGAACACTGGAACCAGCTGCCAGAAAACATCGTCAGTAGCAGCACATTGAACATCTTTAAAAACAGCATAGACAATCATTATAAGAATAGAGGGCTTGCTTTTCAGTATTACAGGGAGGGCTGATTGACAGATTTGGTGGGCAACTGGTTCAGTGTACAGAGTGCAACCAAGAAGGGCCCTTGTGGCTCATAGTTGCACTAATCTTTTATGTCTTTATGTCTTGTCAATCATGGGTATGGCAGTGCTTTGAAATAGCTGAGATGCCATTCATAATTCAGAGTGCATTTTCATCAACTGAAAGCTCACTCTACTCTTGAGGTTTTCTTGTAATTCAAGCACCCCTAGATGACTTCAATCAAAATTTAGCAGACTGCATTGTCCTCAACCCAGCTGCTCACAGCTCAGTAGGCTGAAACAAATTGGGTAGCTTTGTCTCCATTTAAAATTCCATTGCTCACTTTACAGTGCCTCTCACATGGTGGAATACTAAAGGGGGTTACAATATGATGTCCAACCATGAGATGTTGTACACCCATAAAGAATTGGGCAGGGCTTGGGAAAATTGCACCAAAACCTCAAAATGTGCCAAAGGTCCCCAAAGCTTATGCTGGTACTTAAAAATTAGCCCAGGAAAATAGAAAAAAGGAAAACAACAGCTCTTAAGCATTTGCATCCATAAAGTAAACAAATGGGTTATGTTTGTTTAGGATGTGTTAGTTTACTTTTAGGTTAAACAATTTTTGAAACCATTTTTCCAGGATGTTTTTTATTGGCATTGTTTTTCCTTCAAATGCAGATGGTATTGGGCTTTGCTCCATTGGGTTAGGTGTTTAATTTTTATTTATTTAAAGAAATGAGTTATTTAGGTTTTAGGGTGCTTGAACCAGAAATAATCATGTATGCACACAATTTTCAGAAATTAAATGCTTAAAATTGTTCCATTCTTTACTGTTTCCAAGGGGGGAATGCCATGTTAGATTAGGCTTTGTTGCTTTTTTAAATGTTCCTTGTTATGCTGCATTACCAACTTCCAAGCATCTTATGTTGGTGTTATTTTCCTCACAACCTGAAAAGTAAGCATTTGCACATAAAGTGAGCGGTGCCATCATCTTGGTCGCATTCATAAGCATGGCAGTGCAATGATAAATCCAAGAATATAAAAGCAAGACTTTAAAGCACATAATTGCCACTCTATCTACATAGGTACCTACATTCCTATATATTGATCCTTGAAAAAAATGAAACCATAATTTCTCCCGAAGAATTTCAAATAAAAAACCTAACCAAGCCTAGCCTGTCTTGGTTGGATATTTTGTAGCAGGTAACTACCTAGGTAGGTAGGCACTACCTAGGTAGGTAGGCACTACCTACGTACCTACTTTGTTCTATTAAATTATTTGTTTGGTATCATTGCAGTTCAAGGTAGGTATGTATTCACCACACATTCTACATGCATTTAACCACCATGAAGCAAATTTGGTGGTAAACTTACAGTTCATGATAAATTCTTATTTATTGGAATTCACTTTTTTTCAAAAGCAATGTTCATGAATGTGCTTAACATATGACCACTCACTTCCTCTGCAAATGAATATGGTTTGAAGGGAAAATAACAGCCAAGATTGGACTTGAAATTGGGCAATAAGCATAAAAAGTAACATTGACATAAGACATGAAGACATAAAAGATTAGTGCAACTATGAGCCACAAGGGCTCTTCTTGGTTGCACTCTGTACACTGAACCAGTTGCCCACCAAATCTGTCAATCAGCCCTCCCTGTAATACTGAAAAGCAAGCCCTTTATTCTTATAATGATTGTCTATGCTGTTTTTAAAGATGTTCAATGTGCTGCTACTGACAATGTTTTCTGGCAGCTGGTTCCAGTGTTCTACTACCCTGTTGGTGAAGAAAGTTTGCCTTAACCTTGTTCTGCTGTGGTTAACTTTAATATTGAATTTATGACCTCTAATTGCATCATTTCTGTTCAATTCAAACATTTTCCCAAGATATCCCCTCTCCAGACCATGAACAAATTTAAAGACCTTGATGAGATCTCCTCTCAGCCTTCTATATCTAAGTGAAAACATATTCAATTTCTTCAATCTTTCCTCACATGCCAGGTTGCTTGTGCCATTAGCCATTTTTTGTAGCCCTCTTTTGTACTCTCTCTCTCTCTAAAAGCCAACGATCTTTTTCATAGCTAGGAGACCAAGCTTGGATGCAGTACTCCAAACGTGGCCTGACATGCACAGTAAAGCTTCCTGATCACTTCCTCACTTCTGTATGATACATTCCTATTTATTGCCCCAAGCATTCTCAGTGCCTTCTTCCTGGCTTCCCTGGTCTGTTCTGATGCCCCTAGTTTTGTGTTTAGAATAACACCTAAATCCTTCTCCTGTTGAGTCACTGATAGCACTTGGCCACCCATCAAGGATGCTTCATCAAGTATGCTTCACCGATAAGCTGCTTACCTACATGCATGATTTTGCACTTTTCTGTTCAATTCAATTCAATTCAAATTCAATTCAGTTCAATTCAATTCAAATTCAATCATTTTTGTTCAATTCAAACATTTTCCCCAAGGTATCCCCTCTCCAGACCATGGACAAATTTAAAGACCTCGATGAGATCTCCTCTTAGCCTTCTATATCAAAGTGAAAACATATTCAATTTCTTCAATCTATCCTCATATGCCAGGTTGCTTATGCCAATTACCATTTTTGTAGCCCTATTTTGTACTCTCTCTCTAAAAGCCAAAAATATTTTTCATAGCTAGACCAAGCTTGGATGCAGTACTCCAAACGTGGCCTGACATGCACAGTAAAGCTTCCTGATCACTTCCTCACTTCTGTATGATACATTCCTATTTATTGCCCCGAGCATTCTCAGTGCCTTCTTCCTGGCTTCCCTGGTCTGTTCTGATGCCCCCAGTTTTGTGTTTAAAATAACACCTAAATCCTTCTCCTGTTGAGTCACTGATAGCACTTGGCCACCCATCAAGTATGCTTCATCAAGTATCAACTTGGCCACCCATAAGCTGCTTACCTACATGCATGATTTTGCACTTATCAAAATTAAATTTCATTTGCCATTCTTCGGACCACTTCACAAGTTTGTCCAAGTCTTTTTGCAGCGAGATATGCTCATCTTGACCTGTTATTGCCCTAAAGACCTTCAAATCATCTGCAAATTTCAAAACTTTACTGCTTAGGACACTTTCCATGTTATTTACAAATATAACAACAATGAAAATGTAGTAATGTATAACGACAATGTTATTTACAAATATAAGACAATGAAAACAAACATAACATAACCCAGCTAGCCTTCCAATCCTGAAAGCAACCATTTTTAACAGAAAACTTTCAATGTTATTTTTTTGGTTTACATTTTTTTCTCAAACTAACCCAACATAGTATAAGCATATTTATGTAAACGATACTCATTTTGTAAATTTCCCCTCCCCCACACAAAAATGTTGAAAACGGGAGGACAAACATCCACACCAGATCAAAAACACGCGACAAATGCAAAAAACAGGTGTGTCATGAAAAGCCCATTTACGTAAAGGGCCTTGCAAAAGAGGCATGCAGTAAGGAAATCGCATGCCGCGCGTTAATCCCATTTTTTACATTAACATATTTTTCGCACCAAACCAATAGAAAGATACAAATACACGATTAAAGCACAAACAATCCCAGGCAATCCACCCCACTCCATGGTAGTTGGTTCTACATCTGAAGAAAATTGTTCCCGGGTCACGTGGTCTCAGGAGCAAGATAAGTCGGTTTTACAGCAATGGGTTTACAGCAGCAATTTACTCCCATACATACTAGCCTTTGAGCCTTCCAGGTTATTCCTTCCATCAGCTAAATATTCCAGACATAAACTACACAATTGCATCGAAAAGCTTATAATATTCATAAGAATTGGTTTCAATCAATTTTTTCAGTTTTATAACTCGAAAAAATGTTTTAGATGGTGAGAATTACACCACTTTAGACGGATCTCTTTAGTATAACTTTTTCATAAACCATTTTATATTCCGAAACCTATATCCCAACAGATGGTAACAAGTTGGTCGGTGCGCGTGCGTTCTACTCATGGGGTGTGTTGTGAATATTTACTATTTGTGCGGTGTGAGTATGTCGTGAGTATCAGGTATGGATTGATAAACTTGGTTGCAATCGATTAAGTGTGCTTTTGTTGTTATTTTGTGTGCCGTTGCTCAGGAAGTTGGCTTACAACCGCATCTTTCGCTAATTTAACCATAGCGCCAATTTGCCCTCTGGCATTCAATCGTCGGCTGCCATATCCATTAGAGTGAGTGTAGTCTCCACGTAAATCACAAAGCGTATTGCAATTTACTGATGTTCGTAAGTTTAATTTTACATATTTCAGCATCGTCGACGGTAAAACCTATTTCGTTATTAAATCTGCCACAATAATTATATTTAGTGGTCGCTTTTCATGTATGCGGATCATTATGCTAGGTCTTCTCCTTCTATCTCTTCCCAGCCAGCATTCCCAAATGGGGCCCATATGGGTCTATGTGGGCTATCTGGGATAGCCCATATATGGGCTGTAAATGGGCAGCTAGCTGGGTTCCATCTGGGTCCCAGATGGGATTCCCAGATATTGTACTTTTTTACTGGCAGGTAGGTAGCAATATCCATATTTTTGGGTTATTCTTCATCAGATGTTTTTAAAAAAAAAAGAATATTAATTATGAAAATGAGCTCAACAATGCGATCGGCAGAGGTGAGAAAAAAAACTGGCTACTCGGCCACGAGCGTGGGTGGCAGATATATGAAATAAATATCCGATTGTGGTGACAGCCTACGGTACCGTATTAGCATTGCGTATGGATTGTATTTATCATGAGGCCGCTTTTCCTCTCAACATACCCATTCAATTTGTGTTTTCTAACCATACAGACATATACGTACTCATCTTGTTTCAGTGCATGTATCGGAAGCGCATATAAACAATTTAGTAGCTATGATCGAGGGGACAGGGGGAGGGCTGAAAAAAACTCTACCATTCGTGGTAAAGTCCACAGGTTTTAACATTGCCGTGGTAAGCCCGTCACCTACGAACTGTCCCGTCGTCGTCCAGAGATTGAGCCCGACGCAACAGTTCCGTTTTCCGGCGCAGTTTGTGGCGTGTGGCACGGCTCACATCACAGGTAACGAGATATGGCTGACATCACGTGAAAGCTCCAAATGTTGGCTATCCGTCTGGCACAATTTCGTTGCGGTCGGGTCAACGCGTTGCGCGTGCACGTCACCGAGGTCTTGAGTCCGGTGAATGACCGGTCGCCTATAGGAATAGCATGTAAACCGAGATTTTGCGTTCAGAAAATCACCAATTTTAGCGCTCCCCATCGACCCGATTCAAACCGCAATATCTTTACAACCGATGGACCGATTGACACCAAACCAACACCTCAGTATTGCCACAACAATTGTCAACATCGTCGTGGCAACCGTTTCCGAGTCACGCGCCACGCGCACGCGAGAGTGGTGTGAAAAGCGGAAGCGACGTTTTTGGGCGTTTTTCACGATTTGGTCTGGTTCAGTGGAAACGGCTAAACTTGGCTAGTTGCCGTCACCTTCACAACATGGCCCCACGTACCGACTATAATTTTCAAATTGACGATCAGTGGCTGCAGAGTGTGCGGGCGCAGTCATCGTGACACGGGCTGCACGTGTTTCAGTCCGTGAAAAAGGCTCTGCTTCCCACTGTCTCTACACCACTGTCGGATGACAATTCGTGGAGAAAGTTATACGTGCGGATAGCCCCACTCTTTGTGATGCTCACAAGTGCCTCGGATTTAATCCATCACCAATACTTTTGTTGCAATCGTCGATGCCCACAACCGTTACCAGGCGTCACTTTCGGCAATCTGAAGCGGCGGACGGGCGGAACAGTATCCTGTCCTCCCAGAGACTGAATCCGACGCAACAGTTCCGTTTTCCGGCGCAGTTTGTTTTCAAAACTGGTTTCAGTGTGCACGTATCTACCTAATAAGTATCAAAGCGCTGTTGAAGCTGAATTTGTGTATGTTTGCGTAGGTGGTGTTTCGTCTCTGAGAGATGAGTCATGACAAGTATTGCAAACATTGTCTTGTCTGTGATGTTGGCCGCGAAAAATATTATTTTACCTCCAGGATGTCTTCCACTCCATTTGTCCAAAAGAGGAATTTAATCCGACAAAGACTGCAATCTCCTTGATGTTTGGTGATGATCATGGGAGCATTAAGCACGGAGCATGACCGTGAAAAGTGCGAAAATGGTTTTGTTATGATAGAAACAAATCACATCATTCTTCAACGTGGAATGCAATACAGTTTTCCTCTAATAATCCAGGATTTAGATTAGAAGAAAAGTCCTCAAAGTCCTCTTCTCTATGCCAACCTGTAATGCCACATATTTTTTTTCTCTCAAATTCCAGAATTCCAAGACAAACCCAACCTTGGTCATACCTGAAAAAGTAACACTTTTCTCGTTTCTCAGTCTAACATATTATTTCAGCCATTTTCCCACACTGCAGACTTCGGTAATCATAATCATGACAACAAATGTTTTGGTCCTTCCAATATGAGCCTTTATTTTAATAATTTCGTCTGGTCACTTCCACGGGTTTTATTCATTTGTGTCAGGGCCCATGCTTTACCATAAGCAGAACTTGCTGCATTGACCAGGAGGTTTAAAAAATAAATTACTTGAAACTAGTGCAAAATATGACTTATGACACTGCCCTTGATATTGGTGCTATATTGACTTCCTTATTGTACAATGGAATTAAATTTGTATTGGTGAATTTCATTTTCAATGAGTCATTCGATTTGGAGAACAGCATATTGTAATACCATGTGCATTCGCATGATTAGGATGATGTGACCATTGATTACCCTTAGAAATGCTTATTTTAGTTAGAAAGCAAAATAACATACTATTATTGTTTAATATCTAAAATAGTCTGGCCTGGCTTACCATACCTCCTTTTAAATTGTGTCTTCAATATAGTCACAATTTGTTTGCTCAATAATAAAAATGTTAAAATATCTAATCTGGTCTGATCTTTTTTTAAATATTTTTGTCTGACATACATTGAGCACATTTTCACAATAACAGCTAGCTTAACCTGTGGTTTTGCTTTGCTAAGTAAAAGGTGTGCACAACATATTGTGAGTACATTAAACCACAATAATATGCACCATATATGGATATTGATGGATATGCACCATATAGGCAAGATTAGCTTATAGTGTGCGTTGTAATTTGGCATATTAATTAATAATTGAAGATCGTATATAATTGAACAAATTGGAGATCATATATGGACTAAAGCGTTCTTCTTTGTTCCATTTCAGCGGCATGATCGATATTTCGCGCTCACACACATGCATACGGGTCTTAATGTGAACTATCAACATGTGACAGCCTGGTGGTGTTCGATATTCTGTAGGTGACAGGCTGGACACCTTTTTCACCTCTGGCGATCGGTTGCATGAAGGCCACATGTGGGGTAGCGGGGCAAATCAATGTTTTCCGATGAGTTTAATGTGACAAACCTCGTTAGCATTGGGGACGATTAGGTTACTTTCTATTGTTAATGTCATACAAAATGTATTAAAATTCATATATTTTGCTTCAAATCAAGAAGATAATATGTTATATTATTCAACAATTAAATTGGTCCACAGGGATTCTTGGACATAACAGCCAGCACTTTTTTCATCAATTTTTAAATCACATAATGACATAATTATGATTTAATGCTTTCAGCCCTTGATAAATATTTAGGTATCAAAATACAGTATTTAATGCAACAGAAACTTCGATTTTATAAGCAGCTAAACAATCATGCAATGTAAGAAAACGAATCAGTGGCACAAATCAATGAGATCTCACACGGCGCACACTACCAGCTCAGTCCCTTCCGCCTGGTTGCATGGAGGGAATAGTTTTGAGCCAGGATTTGTATTGGGAGTTGGGTGCTGTGTGAAGTGCATGATCAGAATGGAAGTTGGGAAGAAGAAAATTTGGGCAGCATGCTACAATGCGAAGTGCCTGATCAGTCAATGGAACCTGGAAATAATGGCCTTTCTGGTGAAGATAGTGGTGCATGTGCATCAGGAATATCAAAAGCAGGCCTGAAAGAGTATATTGCCAATTGGTCAACAGAACATAACTGTTCACATGCAGCGCTTTCAGACCTTCTGACTGTACTGAAGAAACTTAATATTTATTTGCCTATATCGAGTCCATGACTGGTCCATATATATAGGCATGCCCACATGAACCCCACATCTGGCCCATATATGGGCTTGCCCACATCTAGCCCATATGGGCCTGCCCATCTGGGACCCAGATGAATCCCACGACAAATCCATACGGGGCCATGTGGGTTACCCATTTGGGGCCCACATGGGTGCCCATTTGGGACCCACTTGGGGATGCTGGCTGGGTTCCCAGGTCTCTTTCCTGAGACCTGGGACCTGCGAGCAAAGTTCCGCTGTAAACCCGACTATAGACGGCGACGATTTTGCATAATGATCTGTAAAAATTAAAAGTGAGCACGGGATATAATTCTTTCGTCAGTTTTAATAATCAAATTGGTTTTATTATTGTTGCTGCTGAACATAAGTAAAATTAAACTTACGAACATCAGCAAATTGATTGCTTGACCAGCTGAACCGCATGCTTTCTGATTTACATGGAGACTACACACCAGAGTATATTAAAGAACGGGTACACCCAAGTTTAGTAGATTCTTAGATCTAGTATCTCCGTGCCTTGGTGACGTCATATGCTAGAATATGCGATATACTACTAGAATGCGGTAGATACCTGACGGATTACGAAATCGTTTAGTACAATATTCCAAACCTAGCATATTCCTGGCAATTGATGATATAGTGTCAATCCGGCGGTACTTTAAAGACATAAAAGATTAGTGCAACTATGAGCCACAAGGGCCCTTCTTGGTGTACTGGTGTACTGGTGTACTGGTGTGTAGTGCCGCACACACGGCAGAAACTTAACGTCCTTGATTTGAAAAGTTGATGTGTTTGAAAAGTGTACCGCATTGGAGCTAGGTGCACTTGTGTTTCATTTTAGTTTCGTGCTTATTGAGTGAAATTAAGAAAGGTAACTTGTCTCCAGATACGTGCACACGTGCTGCAATGTATGCATCCCGTATTTGATACTGTACTGTCAAGGGCAATTGCCCATGCTGAAGTGTAGCTTTCAGCTGTAGATACCTTTGACGCGTGACAGTAAGTTTTTGCACTTGGAACATTCACGTACGCATATTTGTGTGGATGTGCATTTTAAAAATGTTGGAGCCTCCTGGTAAATTTCTAAATGATGCTTAGTGCTATCAAAATGTATAAATTCAACTTATAAATTTATGATTTTTATAAATTTTGGAGTTTTTGAAGCTTTCCGGTGAAGTTCTAAACGGTCCTTGATAAAATCAAAATGCCGAAATTTGACTCATAAATTTGATATTTTGACAGATCTTGAAGTCTTTAGTGAATGTTTGAATGGTTCATAGCTAAATCAATATCTAATCAAAATTACACGACGATCTTCCCTCGATGGTTACAGAAATAGTCGAGTTACTTAGATGGTGCATATTCGGGTACAACCCTTCGTCAAGCAACAAAGCATAAGCAATTCCAACTAACGGTCGAATTCTCACTGTCTGATTATATTATATATGTCGATGTCGTGCCTTGCTAGGCATAGGCTTTTTGATTCTTGTACGTATTGAATGCGTCTCTGGAAATAAAAACCCATGCCTAGCAGGGCACTACATCGACATAGATAATAAAATAAGGCAGTGAGAAGTCGACCGTTGGTTGGAATTGCATATTCTTGATTGCTTCATGTAGGGTTGTACCCGAATATACACCATCTAAGTAACTTTCGACTATTTTTGCAATCATCGAGGGAATGTCATCGTGTGATTTTGATGAAATTGTATGTTCCTCGCCAGAGCGCTAAATTATTTATGACATAAATTGTGTCTAAGCCTAACTTCTAAATTCGAGATTGTAAAATATTTTGGAGATGTCAGAGATTTCGGTGCATGGTGAATTTCTAAGTGATTCTTGGGGAAATCATAATGTCTAAATCTAACTTCTGAATTCGAGATTTGGAAGGATTTTCAAGCCTCGTTATGAATTTCCAAATGGTCCTTGACGAAGTCAACATGTCTAAATCTAACCAATGAATACGAGTTTATCAGCGATTTTGGAGCATTGTGAATTTTCAAATGGTCCTTGGTGAGATCAGCATGTCTACTTAAATTTACTACGCCACTGAGTATGCCGCGAAGATAAATTTTTCATTAGATAAGAGCACATAGTACTATGCCATGATTTAATTTCCCGTGTATTCAGCTGACACGAGAAAACAAAGCATGACGGGAAAGAAGGAGGAGAAAGAACATTCAATTTCATTGAACATCAGCTTCCTTTTCTGTCGAGCCTATGCGCACCATTGGCCTTGAGGGCCAGCCGGTCGTCATGGCAACGACTTATGCCCCGCCCTCGGGGAGTCGGCCGGTCGGTTTTGTGTAGTGTTTTCGTTTACCGACAAGGAAACATATTTTTTCGAGGAGATACAAGTAAAAGGATCCGGATTCGTGTGTAGAACTGTTTGGGCATTCGTATGGCGTAAAATTTGCCCATATACAATTAAAACTGCCTGCGTAAAGCCGTGGCACATGTTGGCCGTTTTAGCTTGAGATGCACGCAAAGTGCTGCCGAGTACCGCCTTGGCTACGTCACGGGCCGTTACAACTTGACCGCCCCCCCCCCGCTACAGGCAGCTCCACGGATATGGCAGCCGACGAATAACTGCCAGATTACAAATTGGCGCTGTAGTTAAATTAGCGAAGGATGAGGTTTTGGTGGACTTTCTGGGCAATTGCAGAGAAAAGGAAGCATGTATATCGACGCCGACGTTGATTTACACAGAGCGTCCCCTGCGTGTAAATCAACGCAGATCTGCGTCGATGTACACAGAGACCTCCACCCTTGTAAATCGACGTCCGCGTAGGTTTACGCCAATGAGCAGCTGTGTGTAAATCTACGCCTGCGTAGATTTACACCATTACGTCCCTCTGTGTACATCAACGAACACCAATGACGTCATAAATCGTACAGATTTGAAAAACTGGCTGTTGTTTCCGACGAAACCAGACTATTGGAACAAATAAGGGAGGGTGAGGTGGTGGGATTTTAAAGGGTTTTAAGGAGGATAAAACCACTTTCAGGAATTGCAGAGGTGCTAGAGTGCTCTAAACATTGGGCGGCTTTGATTTGCATGGAGTGCTCTGGATGCTGGTTGCCTTTGGTTTGCATGGGGTGTGCTAGATGCTGAGTGGCTTTAGTCGGTTTTACAGCGGGAATTTTATCGCAGGTCCCAGGTCTCAGGAAAGAGACCTGGGACGAGATAGAGGGAGAAGACCTGGCATGATGATCCACATACACTATAAGCGACCACCAAATATAATTATTACGTCAGTTTTTATAACGAAATAGGTTTTACTGTCGACGATGCAGAAATAGGTAAAATTCAACTTACGAACATCAGTAAATTGTAATACGCTTTCTGATTTACGTGGAGACTACACTCAGCTTTACTGTATATGGTAGCCGACGATTGAATGCCAGAGAGCAAATTGGCACTATGGATAAATTGGCGAAGGATGCGGTTGTAAGCCAAATTCCTGAGCAACGACAGAGAAAATAACAACAAAAGTATACTTAATCGATGTCAACCATGTTTATCAATCCACACCTGATACTCCCGACATGCTCACACCGCACAACTAGTAAATATTAGCAAACACCCCATGAGTAGAACGTATACGCACCGATCACTTTGTTACTTGCCATCTATTGGGATATAGGCTTCGGAATATAAAATGGTTTATGGAAAATTATACTAAAGAGATCCGTCTAAAATCGTTTAATTCTCACCATGAAGAACAATTTTTTTTCAAGTGAAAATGCTGAGAGAATTGATTGAAAGGAGTTCCTATGAATATTATAAGCTTTTCAATGCAATTTTTTAGTTCATGTTGGGAATATTTAGCTGAAAGTAGGAAAAACCTGGAAGGCTCAAAGACTAGTATATGTGGGAGCAAATTGCCGCTTTAAAACTGAATAGAGTTAAAGGAAAATTATTTTAAAGCGATCATTGTAAAATTGTTGAATTCTCACCACCACCAAGCAATTATTTTGCATTAAAAAGCTGAAAAAAAAATGATCGAAACTAATTTTTGTGAATAATAAAAGTTCTTCGATGTACTTGTTTAGTTCATGTCTGGAATGTTCAGTTGAAGCAAGGATTGATTGACTTGGAAGGATCAAGAGTGGCAAGACGGGAGAGCAAATTGCCGCTGTAAAACCAACTTTTGATTAATTTGCATGGAATGCTATAGACGCCGGGTGGCTTTGATTTGCATAACTGGTGTGAATAGTTTGTTGCAATCGGGCCCCTGTCATCCCCATGCCTTTCTGCGTGTAGGCTCGAATGGTACAAATAACGTCATCTGGGGTAACTTTTGGTCATCTGGGGTAACTTTTGGTCATCTGGGGTAACAAATAACGTCATCTGGGGTAACAAAAGTGGTAACTTTTGGGCCGTTTTAATGGTTTCATGCATTTTAAATGGAAATATTTTCAATTAAACTCACTTTCTAAATCCTACAATATCACGTCTGTGCTTTTGGAATCGTATTGATCTGCTATTTTATCATCCTCAGTTATGCTGCGAATTAGGCGACAACCATCACGAATGCAGCGTTTTAGGGTCACGCATTTTCTCAAATTCTTAGATGACGCAGTTGAGTCATAAATAGCGCGGTTGTTTACATAGCTCCCTCGTAGGTTGTTTTATGCTTGGTTTTATCATGGATCATGTACGCCTGGATTGGAAACCAACAGATGTGTGCGTATCAGTCCACCTAGCGGCGATTAAGTAAAAACACGGAATCGCGGCTGGTTTTAGGCCGTGCGCCTATGGGAATTCTGGGTACGCATTTCGTATTTGATTTTTTTCCCAATTGATGCAGCCATCCCAGGAGGATTACATCACCCTTTCTTGATACAGATTGATCAAGGAACCTTACCGTTCTTTCCAGGGCTCAAAAAAAATGGTTTCGTGGTTGTCGTCCAAATCCGGAATAGGCTTGGTGGTTGTCACCTTTTGTGCAAACGATAGCATTATGCTACGTGACCCGGAACAGGGGTTCCCAACCTGGGGTAATGCGCCAGCTTGTGGAGAGGGGGGGTATAGCGGGGTTTCGTCAAACCCCGAGTATGGAGAGTACTGTGTACATTTGCCAAAAACCTGTGCACATATATCGGCAGGAAATACTACACGTTCTCAACCTTGAGAATGAACTTTGGCTATGAGGCATTCTGAATTTGATAAGGGGTAATCACGAGGTTGGCCTAACCCAAAGTGGGTAATGATAGCTCGAAAAGGTTGTGATTTCCTGGACCTATAACAAATTGCGTCGATTACCTTTATACAGAATATATTGGAGCCAATTTCCTTTCCGGCAATTCGGCGTCGTTATTGTCCAAACAAATATTACATCAAAATAGGTATATTATTTAACACATCCTTGACTGCAATCAAGTTTGTAAACACGAGAAACACCGAAAAAAAACATGATGTTCGCTCACCAACACGCAGGTCAATCTTAAGTACAACAACTGGATACGTATGTGTGCCCACCAAGTATGCTGCATATGCGGCGAAGTTTTCTCGCCAGCGTCAAAAAACTCAACGGCATCAATGGCATTCCACAAGATCGGCCCTAATGTAGCAAGACAACATAAATTAACAATCCAGAGAGGTATGTGCTTTCAGTGAGTACCTCATAGTTGGTATAAACCAGTATGTTAAACAATATTTACAGTTAATCATAACCGTAACAAGGAACAACACTGTGTGTAGTTTCTACTCATTTTAGTCAGAAAAGATGTACGATTTTCTACACTTATCTCGCTTGTGACGGGCGATCACTTTCCCCTCTACCTGTTGAGACAGAGTAGCGCGCACGAAGTTGTCCAGGTGAGGGTGTTTCTTTAACACAGCCCCGATCAGCCAGTCCGCATGTGGCACACTTGGTCCGTTCCAACGGATCACTAGCTCTTTTTCGGCGTTTTTGTGGCTCAGTACCCGCGATGAGGTCATGCCAAACACATTTTTTACTGCAGATGCCATACTCTCTACAACGCTTTCCGCTGGGCAAATTAGCCACAACCTCACCACGATCGAGAGGTATGGCATGAACAGCGAGTCTTTTTGGCACCATAGGTCCTTGAACAACTTCTGGTTGAATCCAGTGTTCAGGCGTTTCAGCGCACGGAAAGTGGCTTCGATTGACTCCGATGGGATGGGATCTTTGAGAATCAATGACTCTCGTTGTAGAATAGCCAACGCATGTGCTACCTCTGCGACGACGGATGATGTGGGCGAGTTTTGCATCTGCTGGAGATCCGCTGCTTGCCTGATGTGCTGCATGTTCTCCTTCAGCTGCAGGTTGTTGCAACCCAGCGTCTGCCCTCTAGCATCCACACCGTGCTCCCGACTGGCGCAGTGGTATTCGAGAGCTCGGGTGAATGTGGAGATTTCCTTGACCTGTCAAAGGTTAACATATCTGTGTAGCCTCGTACAACACTCAACACACTAAATTTGTATGATCAAATAAAGACCACGAAAAATTGAGACGATATATTATTATGTAAATTGCAATATCGTACATGGAATGAATACAATTCTCATTGGCGAATTAGTATTTTACCAATTCGGGAGCTCATCATGAATTGCTATACGAAACAGTCTTCTGTGCCAAAAACAGTTTTATATTCTGCTGTAGTACAGCAGACTGAATTATGGAAACACAGGTAAATTGTCCGTATAACAAAAAAGAAGGTTGAAAATAATTTCACGACCACTTAATTTGTTAGCCTTTTTCTTGGTCACTGTTCATCAGTATCTTATCACTTCTAAGCACGACGCTTTTTTATTCACCTGGTGTTGTTGAAGATTCGAGGCGTATTTTGAATAGCTGGGCCAGGATTCCACCATTTCCTCGCTGTCCCCTTCGTCCAGGACACTTTGGATGTCCAGTGATGTCCTCAGAGTGGGACCACTGCGATGTTTCTCCAGTCTTCTCCGTTTCGGTCCGAAGTCCTCGACCATAGCCTGGTACTTTTCTTGGCGTTCCCACGGCAGATGCTGCAGGTTTTGGAGACTCTTGCTTGCCTTTGAGAGCACGGAATACAGGTCCTGCAGCGCCGCCAGCCGAGCATGGAAACATGAATCTGTAAAAACAAAAACAAAAGAGGAATTAAACGGTTTTGAGATTAAAATATGGAAATGAACTCATGCTAGATTGCTCCATTAGATAATCCATTCTTCTGCGGGTTCTCAAAGTGCATTGCGCAGTCTATGATTAACAAATAAACATATTTTATTTCGGAACGAACTACCTACCATATTTGCTCGTTCACGAAGGAAGGCATTATATACCCTCAAAACCTGAAAATAAACGCTGTATTTGTTGGCACAATCCGTCATCTCATCATCTGCAAGTAGTATCATTGGGATAGAACACGTAGGCTGCTTCTGACGTTAACAAAACAGCAGCATCACGTTGATATCAATTGCTTAGTCTATGTAAAACGTGCGAAGAACTCCATAGTTAAAATGAGTCAACTAGACTAAAACAAGCCACGCGCGCGCCAGCGTGCAAGCGCATACGCACACATACTATGCGAAGGCGTGCTAATACCCCAGTTTTGTCTATTCAATATATCTGTGGGAAAAAATTATTGATTAAAAAAATTAAACTGACAGCTTTGCATAATTGTTGCGATCAATGTAGCGTACAAAGCATGTATGACAGATATTTTCCTTTTATCAGAAACTTTTTATCGGTTCCCACCCAAAAACATACAAATTATTAATACAATTTATTTAAGAGCATTACCCTTCAGCAGTTCGAGGTCCTTCTGTAGATCTATTGGCTGACATGACCGGCTACTCGTCGTAGTGCCGTCGTAGTGGCGCTTCTTAAGTTTGTACCACACCTTTTTTTCGCTACAGCTCGCATACTTGGCATTATATACCAATGAAACTAGCGCCACAGGACAGCCCGATCCATGCAGTTATATGTTTCACGAACGTATGAAATGTTTCCGCGAAATAACACGATACCAATAGCATGTATTTTTCTTAGAACTGGTAAAGCACTACTCACCGCAGCCACGCTGGAGGTCATTAAGTGGAATTCTTTAGCAGAACTAAACCAGCCTGAGCTGTTTTTGTATTCCTATATTATACCGATATGCTGGGCCGAAAAGGGTTTAATTCATATCCAGGCAACATGCACACAAAAACATCCAATGCACCCTAATAGGCTTGCTGGTTGCAAATAGCATAGAATACCGATTGACCAATCCTTTTTTTATAGACTAGAGCGAAGCATAGAAAGTTTTTAGTTGCCTTGGAATGTAAAATATCGTTGAAATGAACAACGTTTCCGATTCAAGGACAAAATCATTTACTATGAGACATATGTCTATTAGAGGTCACCAGAGGCTATCTGAGGCAGGTGCGCGCACATGATTTCGTTTCGGGGAGGTCAAACTGTCGGATGTGGGCAGGACTGGATATCGCTCTTCGGGACGGGGGGTCCAAGCTGCAGGGGTCAATCAGGAATGGGGCCCACTGCAGTACAGGGGGCCCACCATTTCAGGCACGCCGCCAGGAATGATCTGAGGGGGGTGCGTAGCTCCCAAAAAGGCCCAAGTTCAGCTCCAAAAGGGCCCACTCACTGGGCTCTCTGTCTGGCTCAGATGTGTCCCTCGACGAATGCTGTTTGCATATTATCCGCCAAATTATGATGGCCAACCTCTCCTTCAGGAGGGGGTAGGCGAGTGGGAAGCGATGATTTTAGGCGCAGCACCTGGACGAACCTCTCTTTCCTGGAGGGAAGGGATGGAAAGTGATATCCAGGGCAGCACTTTCAAGACCCCCTTGGAGGCCTAAGGGGTGGGGGCGCGCCCTCCTTGGATCCGATCCTGGTTAAGGGGTGTCAGAAAATACAAATAACTGCTGAACCTATCCTGTTTTTACTCAGAAATTTATACCCTCATTCCATGGGCATGATTCCATCAAGCAGGCCACTATAAACATTTTAACCCGCGCCCCACTGGGAGGGGGGAAAAATCGGCCACCCCTCCGGGATTTTCGCGACAACGGAAAAACGGCGGCGCGCAGCGTTGCCAAACTTAACACCTTTTCCCCACATCATTTCCACACATTCTGTCAAATTTTGGTGTCGGAGCCTTATAAAGTCAGGTCACAGGGTCATGTCAAGTGACCTCACCTCAAACTCACATTTTGGGAGGTCTAGGCAAAGTTTTTCCGAAACGACCGGAAAACAGCGGCACGGAGGGCCACCATTTTTGTGCCCGCCTCATACCTAATCTTTTGCGCAACTCTTCTGATTTTGTTTACCCCAGGTCATCTCGGGTCACGGCTCCAGGTCACGTCAAGTGAACTCAGTATTCGAAGTAGCGTCACTCACAGAATAAGCAATCGATTGATTTAAAACTCATAGTATGTCATGAGGCCACTAGGGACTATAATTCTCCTATTTCGGAATTTTGGTATCAGTGACCTAAGGTCGGGTCATTTCTGCTTCTCCCCATCATAAGCCTACGGGGAATATAAACAATTGTTATTTTTCAGAGGAATGGGCCAATTTTCCCAAGATCATGTTACCCTGCACTAGTATTGATGATCCAGTTTACATTTTTGCTTAGTGGTCCCTACAAGGTCACCTGACGTCAGCAACACGTTTTTGCTGATAACTTTTCACAGAGTAACGATACAGGCCATTGTGTTTGTCTCGTGAAGACGCTTTCAACGATATACAAAATGAAATACCTAGGTCAACGGGTGACCTTGACTTGAAGCCAAATTTGACTTGGCCTAACCAGGTCATGCCATATATTGTTGAACGCCTCTCGATGATACAAACACGATGGCGTGTGAATTGTCGCTTTATCATAATTATATAAAAAGTTATTCACGAAAAACGTTTTACCCATAATCGCCGGTTTTGACCTTTGATGACCTCTGGAGGCTAAACTATTGACCTGAGCCAAAATCTGATCGCACCAAACCGAAAGCATTTTTCAAGAGCCTTGTGGCGGTGTCCGTTTCTTCTTAGCTATCATAGATCCAGAGATATATTGGGGTATATGGGAGCAGATCCTGGATTTAGCCAAATTTGACCTTAGAGGGTCTCGAGTGACCTTAATATTGACCTGAGCTGACAAATGACTGACATATCTTTAAAAGATCCTGTCACGGGCTATCTAACGGTATAGGATTTTTCCTCCTACTCCCCATAGGAGCCGAGTTAGACTGGGGGTAATATTCCCCCCCCCCCCCAGTGGGGCGCGTTCGGCTGAGGACCCCAGTGGGTCACGGGTTAAGCTGAGCTATCATGTTTTAAATGTTTCATGTTTTAATTGAGCTATCTAGGTCACATTTCTGTTATACTGAATTAGCTGAGTGCTTTAAATAAATTATTCGGTATTTCTGTGCCAGCCAATAATAATTACCATGCAGTGGAAAGCTCAGTGGTTCCAGGCATGTGAAACAATAATTACATAAGTTGGGGGTCGCATTGCAGTTTGCAACCATGATTGATCCAAACCTTCGCAGCCATAGCCCAGGATACTTTAATGACATTTTCTGGAGTAAGGTTCTAAGCACTGCTTTGGGCCTAACTTACCTCTTATAGTAGGTATAGCATGTAATGGAGTTTAAATTCCAAATAATGAATTGAACACCTCTATGGCTATGTGAACAGTGAAACAACAATGACAAAACATAGGAGACTAAACCACATCAGGATTCTTTGGCATTTGAACATGTAACATATGCTCATTGTAAGCTTAATGCCTGACCAATTGAGCTACCCAGCTATCCTGAATACCCTAATGTGAAATACAAAACAGACACATACCTTCTGGTTCCATTGGGTCCACCCCATTGCCTGCTGGCTTAGGGACATCAGGATCATCCTCTACTTCAGCTGAAGTAGGGTTGTCCAGATTGAAGGTTGGTGGCTCAGTCTCAAGCACAGTGTCTGAAAGAAAAACTAGATGGTGAAACTTTTGAGTTACCTGTGATAAATACACATATATTATTAGATAGAAAAGATATATACAGCACCTAGGTGGTTTGACTTTTGCCACGTAATAGATTTATAACATGGAATTGAATAAAATGCCAGTCTCAGTTATGCAAATTATCTACTTGAGGCAGAATAGTTGCTGTAGATTTTAGATAAATCTGTAGGCATTGATTTGCTCAAACAAATTTGGTAAATATCTATCCCATACATGACATCATAACAGGCACTTCATCAGCTGATCCATTCACCCATTTATTTTCATATATTACTACACGATTTTTAGAAGCAGTGACCAGCGGCAGCAGTGCCAATGGGACTATATTCATAACTAACAGTAAGCAATCTGTTATCCACCTATCGCACATTTTCAACTATTGCACACCTTCTACAGCATGGTATGGTAGCACATTATTTCATGTTTGGAGACAAGGATGGAAACACTGATGGAAGTGGAGACAAGGGATTGTGCATGGTTCTGAAATTCGTTTTGAGACAGGTGGGAATTATGTAAGCACTGAGCAAAAACCAGGTAGTAAGGAAGAAAACCCCTTTGGTTTGTGTTTATTATCTGGTATTAAAGCAATAAAAGCATTCCTTCTCTGGTATTGAAGCAATATAACTAAAAACAGGGGCTTGCGAACCATACTGGTTAGTCCAAACCATCTCAAGTGAGGTAAACACAAAAAACAGGGATTTCCACTTAAAATTATGAATTTCAGGACACTGGGATTGTGTGTGCTGTGTTGTCATGTATGCAGTGGCACAACCAGAGGGGGGCCAAAGGGGCTATATCCTCTCTCTCAGGACACCCATAAGGGCCCCCTCTCTTGCTTCTGGAGGGTGCTATAGCGACTTTAGCCCCCTCAGGTTGTGCCGCTGGATGCATGTGTCAATATATGGCAATAGTTGTAAACCCGGGTTGAAAATTCAAACTATGGTTAACTTGTTAGTCACAAGACATTTTGTCTGTATTTAGGTCCATCATAGCCCAATATATCCAGCCTGATATAAACCATTGGTTTTTGGGGCACACCTACCACTACTTCCTTGGAGGAACTAGCACATTGGTTACCTAAACAATGAAAGTTTGACCTAGGTAGGTAGGTATCTAGCTTTGTTTGCATTTCTCAAATTTTAAGATCCCAATTTGAATTCAGTGCTGGTGCCTATGACCTCCAAAATACTACAAGGCATTAGGGAACTCATGTGGCTGATATTTTGCATGCTTATGTTATCCCAGCACTAAATTTAATGGTCATCCCAGTGCTGAATTTGCAAACTGAGGCAAATGAAACTTACAATGCATGATTTTGGTGCTGCTGGTGTCCATACTTGTGTAGTACGAGTGTAGCACATTTTGGAATCATAATTGATGCTTCCCTAACTAACGTCAATCACTGCCCTCCAGCCATATTAGAAGTATAATTTAAGCCAGAGTGGCTTAAATTAATTTATGCCAGCCAGTTTAAACCATGGTTTAAACCACCAGGTGGCTAAAATTCGCCATCCCTATATTGTATGAATTGCCACCAACTGCAGTGCAATGCCTGCTGAGTAGGTACCTACACACCAAAATATATGTTCTAATTACCTTTAGGTGACTATATTTTACTCAAATGTAATTGATATACCAAGATTTTCACCTGAGCTTGATGGTTGATGATCCAGTGCTGGCTTGCAAGTGCAATCAAATCGCCTGCGAGGGCCAAAATGGCTATCTTGCAGTACTCTTAACACTGGTAGACCTGGGTGCTTGACTTTTGAATGTTTGTAAATGCTCTGTGCAGTACCTTTCCAATCGCAATGTCCACATCTACAGGATGACCTTACTCTCTTTGAAACCCTTACACCCTGGCCCTGAATAGAGTCTGTGTCTGGAGTCTGTTTCAGACCGAACCACTTCATTTGGTCTCATATAAGTCCAAAAATGAAAACAATTGCTTGATTAACACTCCAGAGAAATCGAACTTGGTAGTTTTATCTTGCCGCACCCATTCACCACTCATCAGTTACAAAGAACCGTGATCGATTACCTATTTCACTCTTCGACGCACATCGTCGCGTTTAAAAGGGAAATGGACGGATTTGAACGCGAGGGAATCCGCGTAAAAGAATGACATTCTTCTAGATTCTTTCCAACGATTTTAATGAAATTAAAAATATTGTACATCCTACATGAAAAAAGGATTCAAATTAAAATTGTTTTAAAAAAATCAGCTAATGTTATAATTTATTCATTACTTAACGTAGGTCTAGTGTTGTTTTAGTACCAGTGGTCTAGTCGCTTGCCTCCAAAGCCGCTGAATATACCGTAGATGGGTACTTCTGTAACGCTGCCATTGAGCATCAAGTGGAACCGGGACGGAGGACAACCACCGGCGACCAGAAGGCATGCCATTGGCTCTGCGCTAAACGGGAGACAATTTTATCGTCGGCGGTCGTCTGAACGATGGAATGGTTGTCTCGACGATACTTTGTTGCCGTTGAGTCATTTTTTTCCCGCTGAGCGTACTAGATACTAGATACTAGAAACCCAAAAGCGTACGATGGGAATGAAGAAATGGTAGCGTGGCGGTGGGTGGTAGAGGTCTGCACGGTTTAACATTTCTAGAGGTCTGCACGGAAGGGACATTTCCAGTCCCGCTCCAATCCGATTCGTTTCAATCCTGCGTACCTTGACACGGATATCGTGACGTAGTCAATTTTATGTATAGTAGGTACCATTTATATGATTTCACATATAATATTTATAATGATATGGAAATGTGGTCGCCAAAAGTCCCTTTTCGTGGTTGTCGTCCACGACGACAGAATGATACAATTTTTTAGCCCTGGTTCTTTCCTTATTGATTTATTACGCTCCGTTCAGTAGTTGTGTTGGTGCAAAGTGAAGACATCTTGGAGGGGGAGCTCACCTCGTCCAAAGGGTCGGTACACCGATGTTGGTATCTTGAAGATTTTTATTTTCAATCATTATCTCTTCTCTCTCTATCTTTATCTTAATCTTGAAATGATTGTACGGGGCAAAGTACATGAAGGCAATGGACAGACCAAAATGAATTGGGGCACATTCCATTGGCTCCCATGTTAGAAGTTGAAATAATTGCGGGGTTGGTCAAGCAAACATTGAGGTCGCAGTCCCTCTCAAAAGTATATACAACACCCCTGAGTCGAACAACTGGCAAGTGGTAGCGAATCGGCGAGAGGTAGTGTCACTGCCAGCTAGGGCATGATGCAAGGGTTGATTTAATGGGGTGGAAGAGAAAATCCCGCCCCTTATGACCCGAAGGATGCCTCTCTTGGAGGTTCCAGTGTACCCCCTCCCTCAAAATACTCAGCGGAACGCGCTCCTCGGCCTGGGAACGGTAGTCCTCTGAGAATCAGAACACACGCCGGACATTTTTCGGCGAGAGTCACTCCTCAGACAAAAACAAATGCTGCCCCTCTGGTAGACCGGAGTGCACCCCATCCAAATGTTCTGGACCAAGAGCCGCCACTGTGGAGAAATGACGCCTCCTTGGAAAAAGCATGCATCTGTCAGTGGTATGGTGTAGCGGAGGAGTTTGCACCCTCCATGGGTCTTCCGCTCAATCCTCTGCGGATTGGTGAGTGCGCTAAAGTGTAACCTCCATTCAGTCGTGTAAACCACTCCACCTGAAAATATCGGCCACATATCTAGAGCAAGGAGGGTGGGGGCAAAAACGGAACCGCCTATTGCAGGCCTTATCTTTAGTGGCGAAACTGCCCCCTCAATGCTGGATTCCTCCACCAGCAATAAGGTCAACTTTTAGCATGGGGGCGTATGTAATGTGACCCATCTATTAATTTTGGTTTGCCCATTGCCTTCATGTACTTTGCCCTATTCGATCGTTTTAAGAAGTCAACAGGTGTGCCACTGCCGACCCTTACGGCGAAATTGGCTTTCTCCCACAGACGCCTTCACTTCGCATCACGACAACTTCGGAACGGAGCGCAATAAATCAATAAGGAAAGAACGGTAAGGCTCCTTGATCAATTCTGTATCATGAAAAGCAGATGCAATCCTCCTGGGGTGGCTGAATCACTTGGAAAAAATGCCAATACTAAATGCGTTCGCGGAACTCCCATAGACGCACGACCTAAAACCGGCCGCGATTCCATGTTTTTACTTACCCGCCGCTAGGTGGCAGGCTGGTGCCGCTGATACGCGCAGATGAAAGGCGCCAACGCGGAGTTTCCAATTCAGGCGTACATCATCCATGGTGTTATGTCTGTCACACCTTGTGTTCGATGTACGTGCGTTTTAGTTGTAGTTTTATTGTATAGTGTTCTGCTGTGGTATGTCTTGTGTGTTAAAAGTAACTTTTGCTATCGTTAATTAGTGATGGTAATTCAGGTGTATTCTGTATTAGGTATCTAATACGGAATATGCTGATTCCGCTTATCCGGTAAATTTGCAGTTTTAGGCAATTTATGATCTCAAGTAATTTCTTTTCCGAATACAATGCTTATGAATGTGCTCCACATGATGAGACCACTTGATTCTTCTGCAAAGGCATGCTGTTTAGTTTGGAGACAGCATATCACCCAAAAATGGTCATTGAGTTTGGTAATATAGCATAGAAGGTAATGTTTCAAATCAGGAAAAAATTATGTAACATAACGTAACTTAGCCCAGCCATCTGTGCAAGAAAGCAAACTATTTTTGTAAAAATGGGAAATTGCAAAACAATTTTCCTTCTAAAAAAATGTTGAAATTCAGAAAAGCCTAACCTTATCAAAACTGTTTTTAAGAAAAACTAAATTACAAGAAAAATCGCCTCCCCCACCCAGATATTTTTATAGCGTACAACAAATCCCTAACCTTACTTAACCTAACTAAACATAATCGCACAGAAGCAAGCTCATCAGAAGACCTCCTTCGACCGTACACATCTTATAAAGGTTCCCGACTTCAATATGGGGGACGTAGTACGGCACCGTCTCCCGCCGCAGGCACGTAAAGGGCGGTTGAGGTTCTCTCGACCGAAAAGAGTCTTGGAGCGGCGCGGACCGGCGAGCTTCGGTCTCGATGACGGTACTCAAGTGCACGATGATCGACTTACGAGTAGCACAGCAAATAGCCGCGGAGGGTGCGAGGAGCAATATATATCCGAAGCAGAAACTGTCTCCAGAGAGCAGACGCCGGCGCTGGTGGAGACAACCTATGGGGACGAGGGGTCCGGCAGAGGCCGGCATGCGCAGCTGGGTCAGCAGGCCCGGCCGCATCACCAGGCGCAGCTGGGTCAGCAGGCCCGGCCGCATCACCAGGTGCAGCTGGGTCAGCAGGCCCGGCCGCATCACCAGGCGCAGCTGGGTCAGCAGGCCCGGCCGCATCACCAGGCGCAGCTGGGTCAGCAGGCCCGGCCGCATCACCAGGTGCAGCTGGGTCAGCAGGCCCGGCCGCATCACCAGGTGCAGCTGGGTCAGCAGGCCCGGCCGCATCACCAGGCGCAGCTGGGTCAGCAGGCCCGGCCGCATCACCAGGCGCAGCTGGGTCAGCAGGCCCGGCCGCATCACCAGGTGCAGCTGGGTCAGCAGGCCCGGCCGCATCACCAGGTGCAGCTGGGTCAGCAGGCGCGGCTGCATCACCAAACGCAGCTGGGTCGGCAGGCGCGGCTGCATCACCATGTGCAGCAAGAAACTCCGCCGACGCCGTCTAGCAAGCGCGCGACATCAGTGAGAACCAGACCTGGTCGAGCCAGTCGGGCTCCTGTTCGATACGGGTTGGACAAATATGCGAGTATTTAGGTGTGCTCTTGTACCAAGAGGATTTGCAATGTTGAAACGTAGCGCTTCATTTGTAATTGTAGCACGTGAAATTGTGTTGCTTAGGCAGGCAAGCTCCGTGCTTATTTTGTGGGGGAGTAGAATGTAATTGTGTGGACATGGGAGCGTACACGGCACGTGAGATAGGGAGTGACACTGCCAGAGCGGCGGCCGTGGGATTAGCGGGTACTCTTCGTGTGAGTCCCGCGGCGCGCGGTTGTGTGAGTCCCTCGGCGCGCGGTTATGTGAGTCCATCGTCGCGCGGTTGTGTGAGTCCCGCTGCGCGCGGTTACGTGAGTCCCGCTGCGCGCGGTTGTGTGAGTCCGTGGTGCGCGGTTGTGTGAGTCCCGCTGTGCGCGGTTGTGAGTCCCGTGGCGCGCGGTTGTGTGAGTCCGCGGTGCGCGGTTGTGTGAGTCCCGCTGCGCGCGGTCGGAGAGTGACGCTCCCGAGTGACCCTTGTCCGACGCCGTGAAGTTGCCACGCGTTCGGTTAAATACATCAAGACAGTACAATCCACAACACACTGCGTAGCGCCTAATCGCGCCGCCGTCGGGACCGTTTTGAGAAGTCGAGTTGTCTATTTATATATAGATTTGAATGACTATTCTGCTGAGCTGATAATTGAATAATTACGTAAGAATAGAAAACATAGAAAAATATAATAACCTAACTTTATTAAGTTAGGTTATTATATTTTAGACTAGACTAAGGTAATGTAGCATAATGCGTTATGTATATTATATCATAATACAATGTAACCTAACCTATTTTAACCTAACCGGCAAACCAGTCCCAAAGAAATGGCTAATCCAAAATGTCCTGTTTGGTTATGCCATCAGATGTTGGCTCAAAGAGGAGCTGAAGATCTTTAGAAGGCAGCCTGGTTTGAGGAAATGAAATTTCGCATCGCACCGAATAAACGAGGGGGAATTCTGATCGGAGGCCAGGCACTTCTTCAGGTGCGCAATTTCCCCGGAGGACGTGTCCATGCGCATCCTGGGGGAGGAATACACTCCGACCTCCCGGAACGGGCGCAAGTGGCCAAAATGCGGGAGCAAATCTGTCGATCGGGAGGAGAAAAGTGCCCGTGGATCTGGTGTTGACATATGTATTACCTATAGTCGTTCTTGTTATGTTGCAATCAGCTCATCAGCCTCTAACTTCCTGGAAACACTTCGGATCGTTTCAATGTGGACAGAAGCATCATTGGTGTTCATGCCAGAACGCCCCGAAACTCATCGCATCCCAGATGATCCATTTGGAACAGACCTTTAGTTTGAGATAGTCTGAGGTTAAACTTAGGAGATATGCAAATTTCTGCTCGGGTGCGCCGGGAAATAAGCATCGGTAAAATGGTGATTAACCATGTGCCGGGCTGCAACAGATTAGGGTTGCAGCCAGCGTGTTCAACATGTGTGAAGGTGTGGAATGTCTGCCTCTTTGTAAGGTTCCTACCTGATTAGATAATGCAAATCGTGCGGTCGGAAAACTGCCTCGATCGCGATATTCGAACCCGTCACCACGGAATCTGGACTCCCAGTTCATACCATTACGCACGCTCCAAGGCGATGTATACATGGTGGCGTCATCCCTACTGCGCAGCTTTCTGCGCAGATCCTTATATGACGTCTCAGGGGTATCCACTTAATACGGGCCAAGCCTCTAACACGCTGTCGAATATACGCAGCGTAAGCATAGTACGGGGGATAAAATGCGGATTTAAGAGGTGCAGGTACAAAAATTAGAGCGTTATAGTCCGAAAGGGATCTCCAATACCTTTTATACACATATTATACCCGGAAGAACGTACAAAGCGAGGTAGGACAGGCCAAATATGGCAGAGAATTAGCATCTTACTGCGGCGAAATGCAGTAAGGACGTATCTAAAGTGTGGTCGTCGCCATGATGGAACCAGGTGCTGGGAGGGGGGGGTCGAGTCCCTCAATTTACATCAAACTTAGCATTCGGCTTATGGTGCTGGATGTCCAAATTAATTAACCGAAAGACCATTTAACCCCTCTATATTCGGCAGTGCCCCTGATATAGGCAAGGCAGGGGACAATCGCTTATTTTTCTAAGATCGACAGGACCATAGGGAGCACGTGAGAGGCAGACATTCCTTTCATGAGGGCATCTGTGAACCTCTGTACCAGCTCAGCAACATGGGTGGAACTTCCAGAAAACGATTTGGGGAACGCAATGCCTGGAGGTAACAGGAAGGCCTTCAGTCGAGAAATCCCATTATTTCCACACGTTAAAATATTGATTGGGGAGGTGGGCTCACGCCAGTCGTAGGCGGGGGTTGACCCATCCAAATATTTTGGTGAATTTCACTCTAGTTCGGAGGTTACATTCGGCGGATGGATTGGAAAGCGGTCAGACATGGGGTGCTGAAATCGGTTGGCGGCATTCCCTAACAATGCGTTCAGAACTAGATCTGGATGATTCAAGACGCTCCTACACGTCCGCGTAGTCGACCTATTCGGCTTATGTGCTGTTTCCGATTCAGAGCATGGATGAAGGATCACAATCGAAGTTCGTGGAGCAAAGAGACTTTGCATATCGTTCTTTCAAATCAATGGTCATAGGCCTCATGAGCAACAATGAAATGGCATACGCGACACCTGTTTCAGAGCAGTACCAGAGCCGGTAGCAGTGTCAAGTGCCGCGAGGACGGGCCAACGTAAGAAGCGCAGCTTGTCTGCCCTTGGCATCCTATCGCTGCCTGGTGACATGGTGGGGGACCTGCCTAGGTGCCCGCCCCTGCGCTTTGCCGAGCAGAGTTCTTGCGCAACCAGCCGATGCGCACAAGCAGCGTAACTCGAGTCAGCCTCCGTCTCACACAACTAGCCACATTCCTAGCTTCGGCTGCCGGCTACTAATGGCGCCCACCCCGCGTCTCACGATGCTGGTGTCGCCTGTGCAGGTTGAGTCCATGATGAAGCACACATCAGAATTGAACTGGTTTGGCATCGCCCTCTACCACGTATGTGGCATGCAGTGCCCGCCGCGACTGATGGAGATTAACCAAGAGCTGGACACAACGGCCAGGAGCGCCTCCGGTGCTTCAGACGTCGGGCAGCCAAGTGCTGTATTGACGCCTCGTTCTGTTGGCGACGAAGCCGGCAACGACGGCAGGGCCGTCCTGCTCCAGTTTCAGTTTGCTGATGATGGCCGTGTTAAACTTCATGTGAATCGAAGTGGCATCAAACGAATTGAACTGGTTCTTTATTTAGTTCTACAAAGATAAGAAAGATATGAAAATAAGGTACGCAGCATATGAAGGCTACATATTTGATGGCGGTGGCCAAGTTCTATCGGTGACTTAGCAGGAGAAGGACTTTGGTGTTATTCTGAACACAAAATTGGGGGCATCAGAACAGACGAAAGAATCCAGGAAGGAGGCACTGAGAATGCTTGGGGCAATATATAGGAATGCATCGTACATAAGTGAGGAAGTCATGAGGAAGCTGTGCTGTGCATGACACGCCACATTTGGAATACTGTGTTCAAGCTTTGTCTCCTAGTTATGAAAAAGATTGTTGTCTTTTAGAGAGTACAAAATATGGCTACAAAAATGGTTATTGACATAAGCAACCTGGCATATGAAGAACGATTGAAGAAATTGAACATGTTTTCACTTAGATATAGAAAGTTCAGAGGCGCACTCATTGAGGTCTTTAAATTTGTTCATGGTCAGGAGAATGAATATATTAGGTAAATATTTGAATCTAACAGAAATGATGCAATGAAAGGTCATCAATTCAAACTTAAAGTTAACTACAGCAGGACAAGGTTAAGACAGTCTTTCTTCACCAACAGGGTAATATAACACTGGAACCAGCTGCCAAAAACCATGGTCAGTAGCAGCGCATTGAACATCTTTAAAAACAGCATAGACAATCTTTACAAGAATAGAGGGCTTGCTTTTCAGTATTCCAGGGAGGGCTGATTGACGGATTTGGTGGGCAACTGGTTGAGTGTTCAGAGTGCAACCAAGGAGGGCCCTTGTGGCTCATAGTCACATTGATCTTTTGGTCTTGATGTCTAAGATGCTCCAAAAATGCAGCAAGCATACCAGACAAGCATGATGCAACACTCCATACCATACAGATCTGATAGGCAGGCTAATTCATGGAATGACACCAGGGAAGGCAGGTGTTGACACTGACATTATTTTCAGCTGCATCCGTGGCCAGGATCATAATCATCAGAGGTAAAGTGGTTGGAACAAATTGATGGGCTAGTTGGATGAACTCCATCAGTTCCCTTGGACTGTCAACCAGGTCTTATATGCATTTTCATCTCTTGGAAACATAAGCAATGTTGGTTAACAATCTCTTCTTTCCATATGTTTCTTCCAGATGCTTGAAAAATAAACCATAGGATACTGTCACTGAAATGTGTGCCACCTTCTCCATCTCAATCATGATACATAAGATAAGCAGAATCGCCGCAGTTTAAGGAACGGAACAAGTTTTACACGGATTTTACGTCCATGAACCATACAAGGGGATTATGTTTAGTTAGGTTAAGCAAGGTTAAGGATTTGTTGTAAGCTATAAAAAATATCTGTGTGGGGGAAGTGATTCTTCTTGTAATTTAGTTTTTCTAAAAAACATTTTTGGTAAGGTTAGGCTTTTCTGCATTTGAACATTTTTTATAAGAAAATTGTTTTCGAAATTGTCAATTTTTACAAACATATTTCGCCTTCTTACATAGATGGCTGGGCTAAGTTGGGTTATGTTACATTATTTTTTCTTGATTTGAAACATTACCTTTTATGCTATATTACCAAACTCAAAGGCCATTTTTGGGTGATATGCTGTCTCCCAACCGAACAGCATGCCTTTGCAGAGGAATCAAGTGGTCTCATCATGTTGGACATGATTTCCAGTTTGCCGCCAGCTGTCAAGGTGGAAGGACGCGCGCCAGAGCTCCAGGTTTCCAGATAAGTCGCTGCAGAACAGGGCAGTACTCTAGTCTAAGCTGTGGATAGGTGCTTAGCAATTACTTCTCTTATTATATTTCATTAGTTTTTATCTTATAAGCATTTTCGTAGCACACAAACTATACTATATTAACCCAGCGACGCCGCAGGACGCCATCTTGTGTGAGCCAAAGGGAGGCCTCGTGGCTTCGGCGTGTTCTCGACGCTTCGATTTCTGTAGTAGGAGATATTACAAGTGTGTAGATTTGATAAGTACATTAGACAACATTCATACTATCCTAGCATACTTTATTTATTTTTTGGTGTGCATAGTGTGTTTGGTGTTGAAGTGTAAGATAGTTTAATTAGTAGTAAGTTGGGGGTATTCATAAGTGCTGTGTGACTGTTCATTTTTCTGTCTAGCCATAAGTGATATCAAAAGGGATATTTATATAGTTGTCTACTTGTGTGGAAGACAATTAGATTAGACATCTTGTTTAGTTATTTAATTTATTTAAGAAAAACAAAAAACAAAAAAAACAAACAATTGTTTAATAGTTTCTGCTTTTCTTGAGGCACTCAGATATTTAACTGACAGTATAGGAGGTAGCGATTTATAGTGAATGATAGTTAGATTTTTGTCGGTTGTTTAGCAAGTTAATTTGAATATAAATCTAGGCATAAGCTGCAGCGTTTAGGATGGTTTCGACCAGGATGCAGGCACTAGAGGAAGAAATTAGGACCCTTAAGGCAGAGGTTTCCAACCTCAAGGCTGCCCTTGTTGCACAGGGTAGGCAAGATAAAGCAACAAGGGGTCAATCCGTACCAGGGACATCATATGCCCAGGTGGTCGCAGGCCACTAGGTAGCTGAGGTTTCCCCTACTGTGGAGGTGGCTGGGATCTCTCAAGAGGGGAGTGTTAATAGTGTTAATAGTGAACAGAGGAGGGGTAGTTCTGGTAGGTCACAGGAGGGGAAGTGGCATGAGGTCAGGGGTAGAGGATTTGGAGACGCGAACCTAAGGAAAGGGTCAGTGAGTGGCAGGTGGCAGGTGGTAGGAGCGGGAGGAAGTGTAGCCGACCGGCCCAGCGGGCAGGCATAGTAACAACAAATATGTTCCAGGCATTGGATGACTGCCCCCAGGATAGCAGTAGTAAGGAGTCAGTGCTGGTCATAGGAGACTCTCATGTGCGTCATTTAGAGCGGGTATTTTGTAAAGGTAGGAGGGACAGGAGGTGCATCACCAGGCCTGATGCCAAGGTGAAGGACCTGGTACCTGCGGTGGCACAGGTCACCAGTGATCACCAGTTTAACACAATCATAGTGCATGTAGGGGTAAATAACATAGGTCATACTAGGAGCGAGGAGCTTCTGCGGGAGTACAGGGCCCTTCTGGCCACCCTGAAGGGTACCAATAGAGTCCTTGTAACAGGAATTTTGCCTAGGGCTAGAGCCTCCCCTGAGTGGAGCTCTAGGGCACTGGCAGCTAACGCCAGGGTAGGAAAGCTCTGCCAGGAGCTAGGTTTTACATTTGTAGATGAGTGGAGCAGGTTTTATGCATCGTGGGACCTCTATCAGAGGGATGGCCTGCACTTTTCTGAGAAGGGGGTCCATGTGTTAGGCAAAGTATATGAGCATGTCCTTCAGGGAAACTAGGAAATGGGGTGGGGAGGGATGAAATTGCATTGCCAACTCAGGAGTATTCCAATAGTGTCAGCCAAGGCAATAGAACCTCAAAGTCTGCAAATAGGGACAGCAGCAACTCAAGGGGACAGAGTTATAATTCATCTAGTGATGAAAGAACTCCTCAATATGAAAAGCCAAAGGTGGTTATGGAGCATTTGTTAAGTGTATGATGTTTAATGCTCAGAGTATCCGTTCCAAATTTGATGAGTTCAAGTGTTATGTTGCTGAGGAGGAACCGAATTTTGTTTGCATTACGGAGGCATGGGTCAGTGAAGGGTATTTTGGAGATAACTTACAGGACTATGAGATCCAGGGATACAATATGTTTTCGTGCAATAGGGGTTCAGCAATGAAAGGGGGTGGTGTAATGCTCTATATGAATAGCTTATTCAGTTCTCAAAAAGTAGCAGGTGGGTATAAAAATGTGTCTGTGGAGTCCATTTGGCTTGATGTCACTGTGGGAAAAGGCAACAGCAATACTCTTAGAATAGGAGCTTTCTACCGATCAGGAACCCTGCCACATTCTCAGCAACTGGAGCTTGACAAGGTGATTTGTGAGGAAATCAGTAGAAACTTTAAGAGGAAGTGCCTTATTCTCGGTGACTTTAATCTAAAAGGTTATGAAAATGCTGGTGTTGGCTCCCATCATGCAAGATGTTCAGGAAATGCCTTGAAGAGGACCTGTTCTTACACCAGTTTGTATCGGAACCTACCAGGCATGGTTCATTCTTGGACCTTGTATTCTCGGATTTAAGTGACTTGGTTCAAGACTTGACTGTAGGCGAAACTCTGGGAAAAAGTTACAATAACATAGTTAGATTCAAGGCACATGTAGGGGAAATTATCAAGGATAATTTGGTAAAGGTTCCAAATTTCAACAGAGCAGACTTTAACGGCATGAGAGCGGCTTTAAGTGCCATCAGATGGGAAGAAGAATTCTCCAATTTAAATGCCTGTGAAATGTGGGAAAAGTTCAAATCTTACTTAAAGGAAACTCAGATTAGACATGTCCCCCAAAAGCAAAGACGCAAAAGAAGGGTAGGAAAGCCAGCATGGCTTACACCAGACGTGATAAAAGCAATTAAGGCTAAGAAAACTGCATTTAGAGTTTTTAAAGAAGCCTCAAATGTCATTAATCTAAAGGCGTATCGAAAAGCTAGAGACACTGTGAAGCAAAAAACCAGAGCAGCAAAGCGAGCAAAGGAACTGGATTTAGCTAGAAACTGTAATGGGGACAGTAAAAAGTTCTTTAGTTTCTACAAGCTGAGTAAAGTTTCTAGCACAATTGGTCCACTGGAAGTAAACGGGACTACATTGGGTGAGGATAGTGAGATGGTTGAGGAGCTGAGCAAGCAGTTCAAATCAGTGTTTACATTGGAAGATATGACCAATCTGCCGACCGTACACCATAGTTCAGTTACATGGGATCTGACAAATGATGTTGATTTCATGGGTAGTGATGTTGTTTACAATCATATCAGGAAAATAAAGCCAAATAAGGCAGCAGGACCTGATGATATTTATGCTAGGGTGTTGCGGGAAACTGAAAAGTAACTGGCATTTCCACTTAGTATAATATTTTGTAGATCAGTTTCACATAATGAAATTCCAACCGATTGGAAAAGGGCAAATGTAGTTCCTATTTTCAAGAAAGGAGAAAGAGGGAAAGTTGAAAACTATAGGCCAATAAGTCTCACATCCCTAGTCTGCAAGGTACTCGAATCAATAATCAAGGATACAATAGTTAGTTATCTGGAAGGTAGCAGATTGATTGAAGATACTCAACATGGATTTAGAAAAGGACGATCGTGTCTCACAAACCTCTTGGACTTTTTGAACTTCGCCACAGAACAATTTGATCAGGGAAATCAGGTTGATGTAGCATATCTTGACTTTAGTAAGGCCTTTGACAAGGTACCCCATAAACGGTTAATGATACAGCTTCAGTCCCATGGTATTGCAGGTAGCATCTTAAAATGGATAGAGTTGTGGCTTTCAGATAGACATCAAAGAGTGATGCTAAATGGTACAAAGTCATCATGGCAAAATGTTCTTAGTGGAGTCCCCCAGGGGTCAGTACTAGGGCCATTACTGTTCATTATATTTGTAAATAACATTGAAAGTGGCCTAAGCAGTAAAGTTTTGAAATTTGCAGATGATTTGAAGGTCTTTAGGGCAATAACAGGTCAGGATGAGCATATCTCGCTGCAAAAAGACTTAGACGAACTTGTGAAGTGGTCCGAAGAATGGCAAATGAAATTTAACTTTGATAAGTGCAAAATCATGCATGTAGGTAAGCAGCAGATGAAGGCTCCATACTTGATGGGTGGCCAAGTGCTATCAGTGACTCAACAGGAGAAGGATTTAGGTGTTATTCTAAACACAAAACTGGGGGCATCAGAACAGACCAAGGAAGCCAGGAAGAAGGCACTGAGAATGCTCGGGGCAATAAATATGAATGTATCATACAGAAGTGGGGAAGTGATCAGGAAGCTTTACTGTGCATACGTCAGGCCACATTTGGAATACTGCATCCAAGCTTGGTCTCCTAGCTATGAAAAAGATTGTTGGCTTTTAGAGAGAGTACAAAAGAGGGCTACAAAAATGGTTAATGGCATAAGCGACCTGGCATATGAGGCAAGATTGAAGAAATTGAATATGTTTTCACTTAGATATAGAAGGCTGAGAGGAGATCTCATCGAGGTCTTTAAATTTGTCAATGGTCTGGAGAGGGGATACCTTGGGGAAATGTTTGAATTTAACAGAAATGATGCAATGAGAGGTCATAAATTCAAAATTAAAATTAACCACAGCAGAACAAGGTTAAGGCAAACTTTCTTCACCAACAGGGTAGTGGAACGCTGGAACCAGCTGCCAGAAAACATCGTCAGTAGCAGCACATTGAACATCTTTAAAAACAGCATAGACAATCATTATAAGAATAGAGGGCTTGCTTTTCAGTATTACAGAGAGGGCTGATTGGCAGATTTGATGGGCAACTGGTTCAGTGTACAGAGTGCAACCAAGAAGGGCCCTTGTGGCTCAGAGTTGCACTAATCTTTTATGTCTTTATGTCTTTTATGTCTTTTATGTCTTTATGGACATAAGCATTGTATTAGGAAAAGAAATTCCTTGAAATCGCAAATTACCTAAAACTGCAAATTTACCTGATAAGCGGAATCAGCATATTCTGTATCAGATACCTAATACGGAATACACTTGAATTCCCAAAACTAATTGGTGGTGGGTTGGAGTTTAGGGGCGCGTCTACATGAAGAGTCACTTTGCACCCATTCCCATCACTAATTAACGATAGCAAAAGTTACTTTTAACATTGCAACTACACAGAAGATACACCACAACAGAACACTATACAATAAAACAACAATTAAAACGCACGTACACCGAACACAAGGTGTGACAGACATAAAACGAAGCATAGAACAACCTACGAGGGAGCTATGTAAACAACTGCGCTATTTATGACTCAACTACGCCCTCTAAGAATTTGAGAAAATGCGTGCCCCTAAAACGCTACATTCGTGATGGTCGTCGCCTAATTCGCAGCCTAATTGAGGATGATAAAACAACAGCTTAGCACGATTCCAAAAGCACAGACGTGATATTATAGGATTTAGAAAGTGAGTTGGATTGAAAATATTTCCATTTTATAATGCATGAAACCATTTAAACGGCCCAAAAGTTGTACCCCAAATGACGTCATTTGTACCATTCAAGCCGACACGCAGGAGGGCATGGGGATGACTGATGGCTGCCCCTGCGCCACCCCTCCCTGAATATTTGAATGCTGGCTTGGCAGTGTTCAAGAAAACCTTGACGCTATATACGACAGTTTGGACTGCTATAGAAAAAGTGGGAGATAGATTGGTGAAAGAAAGCGAATATTTTTTTTTAATGTCAGAATAATGCGTATTTATACAATAGAATCTGATATATGGCTTTTCGGGAATTACAGCAGCTCCATACAAATCGGGCTACATCAAACTGGTGACGTCACGATCAATCAGTACGAAACGTTCAAATCCCTTAGTAACTTACCTGATTATATGGACTTCCTTGATATAAGGCTACAGTCGCTACAGTGGTGTCTGGCTACGGATAACATTATTCGATGTTGGGAATATTTGTCGCGTTAGGTTAAGTTTAATATAAAATTAAGCCAGAAAAAGGTTTTTGATGTCAAAGAGTATTGAATCAAGAGCATAAAGTGTTGAATTTCTTTTTCATCACGTTTGTGACACCAGGTACGGATACTTATACATGACGGGCTATATTTCTAGAGTGAAGATTATGGTGGTGTATTTCTTTGCAAACTTAAAAGTAATCATTCCGAAAGAAAATAAGTGGTCGCGTCGTCTTATTCCTGTTAAAATACACCTTGTCTCAATATCTACTGTTTTCCTCAAAATAAAATTGACATGTTGAACCACTATCATCCCTATATAGGTTTCTGTCTTGCTTTCAATTGGCAACAAATCAGGCTTCCTTCATAAACATTATGATACCATGACATTATTGATTAATTTGCCGGTCCTGGTAATTATACCGATTTAGAAGAAGGTAATACAAGGTAATCATTCATATGCTTCTGTTTCTGGAAGTTTAGTTCTACCATGTTGTTTATTGCAAGAAACTACCCTCAACATGTATTTCACTAGGGGATGTATAGTATTACCTTTGACATGACTTCACCTCTCAGTAGTTCCCTTTGGTAATGATTTTAGAGGCAAAATATATTTGAAATTGGAATACCTTGGAGGGAAAAATGGGTAATCTTCATGTATTACCCCTCATGTTGTATTCACATGAACAAGGTATTTAACTTAGGTGTTCTTCAAGTATTGCCCCTCATACTTCCTTTATCTCAACAATGGGTAAATTTGTCTTAAAAGGTTCTTTTTGATTTTTTTCTCTTCAGAATACAATGTTTATGAACATGATTTGGAAGATGAGACAAATTGTTTTCTCTGGAAATGCTTCCTTTTCAATTTCAACAAAGACATAGTCATGTCAGGCAGCAGGACCTGATTAAATTTATGCTAGGGTATTGTGGGAAACTGAAAAGGAACCGGCATTTCCACTTAGTATAATATTTTGTGGATCAGTTTCACAAAATGAAATTCCAACCAATTGGAAAAGGGTAAATATAATTCCTATTTTCAAGAAAAAAGAGAGGGAAAGTTGAAAACTATAGGCCAGTAAGTCTCACCTCTTTAGTCTGCAAGGTACTTGAATCAATTATCAAGGATATAAGAGTTATCTGGAAGGTAACAGATTGATTCAAGATGCTCAACATGGATTTAGAAAAGGATGATCGTGTCTCACAAATCTCGTGGACTTTTTTAACCTTCGCCACAGAACAATTTCATCAGGGAAATCAGGTTGATGTAGCATATCTTGACTTTAGTAAGGCCCTTGACAAGGTATCCCATAAATGGTTAATGATACAGCTTCAGTCCCATGGTATAGCAGGTAGCATTGTAAAGAGGAAGAGGTCATAAATTCAAAATTAAAGTTAACCACAGCAGAACAAGGTTAAGGCAGGCTTTCTTCACCAACAGGGCAGTAGAACACTGGAACCAGCTGCCAGAAACCATTGTCAGTAGCAGCACATTGAACATCTTTAAAAACAGCATAGACAATAATTATAAGAATAGAGGGCTTGCTTTTCAGTATTACAGGGAGGGCTGATTGACAGATTTAGTGGGCAACTGGTTGAGTGTACAGAATGCAACCAAGAAGGGCCCTTGTTGCTCATAGTTGCACTAATCTTCAATGTCTTTATGTCTTTAAGTCGCCATGGGGGTTTGGAAGCCTGTGGGGCACGTTTCACCCTGGCACCTCCAATTTACTTTTTTTAAAGTCAAATTCTGCCATGCACAGGTCTATACATATGGGTGCCGCCATGTACAAATATTGATAGGATGTGACATGAGAACAATGCTTGATAAGCTGGATGCTGTGGGAAACTGCACACTTTACCAAGATGTGGCTAAGTTATATCAAGGGCCCAAAATCATTATACAAGATGATTACTAGAACTACAGTGGATCTCATTCTCACTGCAAGCCATAGATCACCACATAGCCCATAGTGTATGCTGTTCACATAAATATGCTGAACATATATGAACAGAGAACATACTACTTAGGCTATGTTCACAGTTATCATTATTTGATAGTGGCAGAACTAGCCGATATGCAAAACAACACCTCAGCCGCTGATGTTTGATTTCTTTTGGTCATCTTGTGTGGTCATATTTCCCTTGTTTACCACATATGACAGCCCTGCCCAATCCTGTGTTGCTGTTCTTACAGAGTAACGTTTTCTTTGCTTGCAGAGGCATACAGGAGGTGAGACAATGGAGAAAGAACAATCAGACAGTTCTGCAGAAGAGCTGCTCCCGCCAATATATCATGGATGCAAGCACTACAAACGGAAAGCGAAGCTCGTGGTATGTGCTGGTGGAGTAAGATTGTAAAAACGTAAATCCTTCCTTTTTATCAGTGTTTTCAATATACTGGCATTCTGCATGAATGCCAAAAGCAGAATATTTGAAGCATCTTTGTTTTTTTTTCATCTGCTGAATGAGCTGATAATACATTGGTATATTTTTCAGGCAGCCCCCCCCCCCCCCACCCGAGGGGGCTTCAAAACTATTCTGTTTTTGAACTGTATTTACTTAATCATGTGATAAATACTCATACTGTGAGTAAAATACTTCAGTTTTATCTGTGCGATATTATTACCATGTTTCCGCAACACAAAAGCCACAACATGGAACTTCTCCATTGGCCAATGCAAGACAAGACGTCGGCTCCAGCAGCCTCATTCGTATAATAGTTCAAAGCTTCCTGCAGCATCACCGTCAGCTGGTTTCGAACCGTTTCTTTTTCCTTTTTGTTCGTGGCTTTCATAGGGTTCACCAGGGAAAGTAGACCGCTGTGGGCATGATACCACAGCGAACGTCATCAAACCTGCTAGCCAGTAAGCAACGGCGGGTCTTCCGCACCGCTCAGCCGTCCCGCACCAGACAGCTGAATGTCACAAATCCGGGCAAACACAGGCCAAGATCCGTGCTTAGGTTCTACGAAACCGACCTGGAAGTCATTCCGAATTCGGGATGATTCCGCCGTAACATGCTGATACGTCCGCAGCGAGATGTCTACCGTCTTCCGCCCCACCAGGTGCGCGACAGGGGAGGGCGGGTGCGCGTCCATTCATCTCATTGTAGCTTCCAGTCTCATTTTACCGTTCACTGTACCATCCACTCATCTCATTGTAGCTTCCAGTCTCATTTTACCGTTCACTGTACCATCCACTCATCTCATTGTACCTTCCAGTCTCATTTTACCGTTCACTGTACCATCCACTCATCTCATTGTACCGTCCAGCCTCGTTGTACCGTCCACTGTACCGTCCACTCATCTCATTGTACCATCCAGTCACACTGTATCGTTCACTGTGCCGTACAGTGAGACTGCGGAAGTAGACAGCAAAGCGAAACTAGCTTGATCATGTCAGCTAGGTCATGTTATGGCACTTCATCATAGTCATGTCATTACTCAGTGATTGTAGCATTTCATCACTCACATTCTATAATACTAACACAATTTGCAATAATTGCTCAAAGAAAGACTGCGGTCTTTCTTTTAAGGTATCCTCAATCTTGACTTTCTCTCCGGAACATAATTTTCTATTGTACAACAAACTTTGGATTTTTAATGAATTATCCCATTTCATGCGAATCGCGTCCCATCACATGCAGCCCCGCTCTGGAAAATCTGAATGGGCGCTGTATAACCACTGTAGTTGATGCGCCCTAAAACCCTAATAACTAACTAACTCTGGAAAATCTGACCCCCTCCGATGAGCTGATCGCTTATCTTATAGAAGAGTATCGGCATAAGCCAAAGCGGAATGTCAATAGCCGCTTTATGATAATGTGAGTTCGAGGAAGTATTAGGATATCGAAGAGGGATCAGGCTTGCGATGCAATAAAACGTGTGGAAGAAAGGGAAGTTGCTAAGCACATGGGGAAAATAAAAGGAGCTGTCAAAATGATGGAACGATCAAAGATAGTGCTTGTGTCAGCGGTAAAGCACGAGATGAGTGTTCCAGCTGATCCTTTTCAGAAGATTTGGATGTAGCCAGACCCTTGTTTCCAAATTTATAAAATAAGCTGGTCTGAAGTACAGGAAGAAAGAAAAAAGACATTTCAGGTCAGAGAAAAGCAAAATGAAGTCTGAGAAAACCACGGTCCGCCACCGCTCTCGTGGACCGGTGCAGATTTGGGGTCAACGCGAGGCTGTAGCAGACGACGAAGCAAGCTTCGTCTATGCTGGGAGTAAGATGCTGGACAGCGTGGGATTTTACACTGGGATTTATGGTGGTGATGTCCCAGGTGAATTGTGGCTAAGGCCTGGTGGGAATTCCCTAGAAAGGTTATAGTTTGGATGACTGTAAGCCGTCAATGGGTAGCTAAACTAATATTGTGCAAGAACATGGTCACGATTGATGTAAAGTTTTCCCAGGAAGTGTACCAGAGCTACCTTTGCTTCGTTTTTAGCGTAAGAATACCGCGATGTAGAATTCGTTCTGTAGCCATACCTGGTGAGGACTTCAGTGTACTAAAATTACTTCACCATTAACTGTGAGGATGAAGAAAAAGTTGCTTGGGAATAGTGAAAGATTGGAAAAAAAAATAAAGGATCGTCACTTAAGGATGAAAAAAGTTGAATGCCTTTCACTTCAGTCACATGCATTTTACATTATTTAGCAGTCGTGTGCATAATGACTGCCCACACATGTGGCAAAATTGTAAAAACCTAAGGCAAGGATGAAATAGCACAATTCCATTAACTGTGAATTTCCAGGCCACATGGTCAATTATTTTACATTGGAGGACTTACAACGATGGTAATGCCTTGGTGTTCAAGTTATTCGAAAGGTTGAGCATAAACTGCGTGTGCAAGTTAAACAATCCACCCAACTGCCTTCAGATTCAACCATACAAGGCCATGTGGGGTATTCTGAAGCAAGCGGTGCACATGAGCGACTGGCAGGGCTAAGTCTGAGGCCAGGTCAAATTACATGACTATGAGCAGATATAAAGCGTGCCATCCCTCGCGGAAACGTAACTCTAGATCCAGGAGCACAAGTGAAACAAGTGCCCTCTTCTGCACCGGATACCACCCGTGGCGAGAGCTGCATGGTGACCTGTACGCGCGTGGAAATGCTGCCGAAGAACCCTTTCTTTGAACTGTATTACATTATTATTGTATTATTGAAGTCTTGTATTACAACATGAAACGGTGTTGCAAGTTACCTTTGAACGTAAGTGCCTTGGCAAGACTGTGAACAAAAGTCTAGAGCACTTCGTGATGAATATTTGGATAAAAAGAATACCACAAAGTTATAGGAACAAAACTGACTGATTGAAGAATTTCGAACTGGAAATGTTGTAAACAAAACGAGTGACTAATCCCTCGAAATTAAGATGGATCGACCAAACTGAGCTCTGCCCGACCTTTTAGATGAGCTTTTGGATGAGCATCATAGGAGCAGACTCGTTCGAGTCTCACCCCTGTTGGTAGTAAAGTGCAAGGCAACTTTACATGATTACCTTGGACAATAGTGTAGTTATCGATAGGTAACCAGCACACTTGGTGTAGAGATGACATCGGTAACCGTATATTGGTAACATATTAATAATGCATTTAACTCAATGCTTTGCAATCATGACCCAATGCCTGCGTGCAGTTACTATTTAGAGGGAGCCATGCTAATGATGCTGTGCATAGTTTTTGGTCGTGTTTATTTCTCGAATTGTCTGTTGGGCTGATTCGAAGCATATATTTATGACAAGTGTGCTGTAGTTAAACTGCAGGAAGATGTTTTGGGGAATAATTTGTGTAGAAATAAGACGTTTTCCGTTTTGACGTTTTGGAAATAAGGCCGTGCAGTCAGAAAATGTAGATATGAAATGAACAGCGATATTCATAGATGAGACAAAAATTCCTGTTTACATTTAGATATACTTCTCTCGGACTTTGAAAAACATACATATTCACCGACCACTGCCGTCTTCATTTAAGCAAACAATGCCAGGTTGTTGCATATATTTAAATTAACTATTCGTGTGCCGTCTTTCACATTGGACGTTTTTTAAAAAAAAATCCGAGTAGTACAGATGCAATCGCGCAAGTATTCAGGTGCACTTCAAAAAGACCCATCCAGGTGATGCGAAAATATCACTTCAAGTTTTTAAAAAAGTGTCATGTGAACGGAATGGTAAAATAAACACGGGTGTCACTTAAGCTCATTTAACAAAGGGTAAAGGTATGAAGTTCTTCGCATACGTAATTCTGCCTGTACGTGAAGTAGTAGCATTTAACGAAGTTATGCGGATGATGGTAAATGTATTTATCCCTATCAAAACAATGTTCCATTTCCATTTCCCTATCGTAAATCCATCACTGAAATAGTTCACATCCTAGTCTCATATCTTGTTAAGTGGTCTGGTGTGCAACTGGAGTACCTCGTACTTTCAAGCCCAAATGTAGGCCGTTTGTGTTGTTTTCAGTGCAATAATTTGAATGGTGTGGCACTGGCTATGTCCACACCATAGTCTCCAGTACATGTGTATCCTCATGCTTTGTTTGCAAGTGCATTCCCTTGAAGTATACTCGTGTCGGTTTTACCGGTACATGTTGCATAGCACGTGGTATGTGGTTGACAGGCGCCGTGCTGCGGTAAGGTGTACTCGTGTCGGTTCTGCCACGATGACGTGGAGCAGCACGAGCTGGACCGGAAGCAGGTGGATCAGGTGGAGTGTTCTGCCTGTGGAATTCGGCAGGGCATCCACCAGACCTGTGTCAACTGTGATATCGTCCTCGCGAAGGTAATCATCCCCAAGTCGGTTTTATCGCGCCAGCAATTACAATGGTCTTGTGGATAGTGTTTGAAGACAATTTTATAGAGTCCAATACCCGAGCTTTTGATGATGCTGGCGACATAATTGGATGACGAACGAAACTTTTCGAATGCTAAGCCCCAAGACCTTCTTTACGTCTGTTGTCTACTTCATCTTTATCACTTCTCCTTGCCATGCGTTTTGTAGTTCTCTTAATGCGGTTGCTACCACCGTTTAGCCTCTCTTTTTATCAATTGTCTACTACCAGTGTCAAGATTAGTCTTATATATACTAATAATACTAATAAGACTAATAATACTATTAGACTAATAATACCAATAAGGAGGCAGGAAAACGACAAACATACGAAGGCGAGACAGAAAAGAACACGAAGCATGGTGAAATGCTAGTAGACAATTGTTACAAAAGAAGGGTTAAATGGTCATGCATATGGAAGCGAATGGAGATTAATTTGATATGTTTGGATGCTAGTCTTGTTTTGTTTTCCTTGTCCTCTGTGATAGCCTGAACACAGATAGATATGTGTGATGAATGTAAAAGTCGTGCTTTGTATTGATCTTACCAACGTACGAATTTTGCATATTTTCGAACGATACGTTTTTATTTGTTTATTAGAAACCAAATGTGGATAGGTGGTTGCTTCGTCTCGTTTACTTTCAATGACTGCTGTGATATTCATTGCCGATTTAATGTAAAAGGATAACGAAACTCGGCAGAGTTTCTAATCTGCTCACTTCCACGTGCGGGTTGTCAAATGCAAACCAGAAATGTGCTCTGTGGGGATGCGCTTTGGCTCCTGTGCCTCCGTGCAGTATTACTATCGCCGCGCGTATCTGTGACGTGCGCTGACTGGTCAGTGTCTCTGCTGGGTGTGATGTATTACTCTATGTATATGTGACGTGTTCTCCAGTATTTCTGCGATGTCTGTCGGCTGTACGATGATGACATGAAGCAGCAGTACCACTGTGAAGGATGCGGCATATGTCGCGTCGGAGGCCGCGACAGCTTCTACCACTGCGTCACCTGCGATATGTGTCTGCCGAAAAACCTCGAGAACAACCACAAGGTGACCTGTGTATAATACATGAAAGATAAGTATGTATATATGTATACTGTGTGCGTGCGTGCGTGCGTCCATGAGTGCACGTGTGCGTGTTCGTGTGCGTGTGCGTGCGCGTGCGTGCGTGCGTGCGTGCGTGCGTGCGTGCGTGCGTGCGCGGCCATGAGTGCACGTGTGCGTGTGCGTGCGCGTGCGTGCGCGTGCGTGCGCGTGCGTGCGCGTGTGTGCGTGTATGTGCGCGCGCGCGCGCGAGCGTGTGTGTGTGCGTGAGCGTGTGCGTGTCTGTGTCTGTGTGTCTGTGTCTGTGTCTGTGTCTGTGCGTGCGTACGTGCGTGTGTGCGTGTGTGCGTGCGTGCGTGCGTGCGTGCGTGCGTGCGTGCGTGCGTGCGTGCGTGCGTGCGTGCGTGCGTGCGTGCGTGCGTGCGTGCGTGCGTGCGTGCGTGTGCGTGCGTGCGTGCGTGCGTGCGTGCGTGCGTGCGTGCGTGTGTGTGTGTGTGTGTGTGTGTTTATATATATATATATAAACATAAATACGCCAATCGCGGATATATATATATATATATATATATATATATATATATATATCCGTGATTGGCGTGTTTTTCACCCGCGAGGGCAACAGCTACCTCGGTTGTAAACTTGACTGCCCGTTCAGTCGACTGAGGGTGGCAGGGAACCCCGTTCGTCAGTGGTACTGGCAAGTATCAATCAACCAATTGGGTATGCTTCTGGACGTCATAGTGAATATCTTTGGATTGATGGATGATGGTCTGTCTCTGAGCTGGTGATGCAGCGATATGTTTGTGTAACAGGACCTGGTTATGGTATGATGGTGTACTTATGCCGTTATTTACGTATGCGGTGGTGCGGTGATGTATGTGTGTGTGTGTGTATCTAACGGTGTCCCGTGTGCTGGCAGTGTGTGGAGCGGGTCAGCAGAACCAACTGCGCGGTCTGCATGGAGGACATCCATACATCGCGGATCTCTTCGCACATCCCGCCCTGTGGTCACATGATCCATAAGCCCTGCTTCAAAATGCTGGTGGACCGTGGCTACTACGCCTGCCCTACCTGCAACGCCGCCATGTTCAAGATGGACTCGGTGCGTGTGCACCACTGTCATCTTTAGATACGCGCCCACTGTTATATTGCTTTGCCACTTTGCTTAGAAGTGGCTTCAGGATTGAGTTTTAGAAGGAATTTTTGAAAAGTCTTCTCTGTTTTTTTTTTGTCATTCCAAGGCATTGCTTTCTACGGTCGATAACTGCGGAATTATTCATGTTCTTCACCAAGCTTAAAAGCCATTGTTTTAAAAATGGTGAACTAGATGACTGGAGAGGTTATGTTACTTGTGCTCAGCAGAGGCGCGTCTATATCGGGTAAGAAATTGGATAAAATAATGAATGCCGAAGGTCATGCGACTTGTTATGCTGAGGAGTTATAAAGCTACATAAACGATTACGGAGTATTCCGGAATGTCGTGGTGAATTTCTGAAGCATACTTTACGACCTTGACTGAAGTGTACATCAGTCAAGAGTGGCTTGAGGCAATTTTGGTGGTGGAGGACGAAAGAAGACGTCGTTCTAATTGCCTCGATTAACATGTGATGTTGCTAGGAACATCTTTTCTTGCTAGTTTATGGTTATTGCGTAAAGTGCTTGAAAGTTGAAACCTTACATTCCTATCAGGCACGAATCCGGACTGGCTGAGGTATGGCCTAGATCTGGTTTTGCAGGTGCATACATCTGTTCAAATTGAGGTTCTTTGCTTTTGCGTGCACAGCAGGATATTCGATAAAGGTCAGTCTTCTTAAGTTCGAAAAGGATTTTTTCGTCAAAGCCTGCTTTGAGTGATTTGTTGGACGAGCATGTTTGTATTGAAATGTGTTCATTCGCGATGTTCTTAGCATTTGCGTCGATAATAATTATATGAGGCGTTTATGTGAGTTCTTCTTTGTTCGAAAGTAATTAGCTCATTAAAGGTGGCTCCGGGTACGAATAAAGGTGGTGAGTTATATTTTCCAAACTGCGTGTCCAATTAAGGCGCTTGAAGATTTGAGCAGGAGTTTTGTCATCTTTAGTTGTCTTTAGAAGGTGGTTAGTACACAACTATTAAGAGTGGCACCAGAGGGAAACTTGGGAGGAAATGTTTACCTTGGCTATTTCTGTTTATTCCTTTGATAATTTAGTCCGTGTTTCTATCGACCTGTGGGGTTATCGTAATGTTGTTGGTTCACAAAATGGCAGCATTTCATGCTGACAGTGGTTTTCTCGAAATATTCCAAATCAGGCTTCGAAGCATTCATGTGATGTGGATTCATGTGGATAGTTGGTACCATTATGCATATCGATTTGCCTTCTTTCTTCTAGATTCGCTGACTTAACCATTGCGAGGGTATCCTATTGGCACACCATATGTGTCTGAGATGATTTGTTTTGTTCGTGAGAATATTAAGTTCAAGATTGAGAATCGCAAATAAAGGAAACCATCCTGAAATAATTACCCCATTGTATACAGCCTGGCCTCTCCTGTTTTATTTTCCTATCAATTCGTTCTTACTTCGACGATCGTTTAATTGTTTGTGGAATGGTGCAGGTATAACAAAATCGCTTTTGAAAAATAAGCAGTTGTGTCTGTAAAATGCGCAGGACCTTGTGTTGGTATCGCAGGTGGTTCCCTTCCTATCGCAGTGCTGTGGCGGTATGTCTGATGGTTTCCTCCTATCACAGGACCTCCTTGTGTTGGTATCACAAGTGGTTTCCTCCCGCGGGTGCCTCCTGCCATGCTCGATCGGTAGATTCGGGTGGCTGATCGACGGTGGTGTGTTCGGTGTTTTAACTGGCAACTTATCGATGCAGGTATGGTCAAAATTGGATCAGGAGGTAGCTGAGACCCAGATGCCTACTCGCTACCGCAACTGTTACGCCAAGATCCTTTGCAATGATTGCCAGTCGAAGACTGTGACAGTCTTCCACATAATTGGCCTCAAGTGCCTCTCGTGTGGCTCCTACAACACAGCACGTGGTGATGGGCCCCTCTTCAAGAGAAATGGTAGGTGTCGCTCAGCTGGTCAACCATTGACTATGTCCGCCATTTCTGGGTGTGGCCGTGGCGTCTGGTGTGCCCGCTAGTGCCTTCTACTGAGTGATGTTGGAGGTTCACTGTTCGGGTGCATTCAACTGGGCGGTACATGACCGATGTTGTTGATGCGCTCGAAAGCCCTAATAACTAACTGAATGTATTCAACTAGGAACTGTTGTTAAGGGGCGAAGAGGGCTACTGCTCCTGGGTATGTAGAGATATACTTTTCGTGGATGTGGACATTGCAACTGTTCACAACGCTTAAGATTGGGGACATACTCATGAAGTATGTAGGGGAACCAACTTTTAGTGTACCATAAACTGCCGCCATTTGGTGTGTCGATGACCAGCGCAATTGGATGTGTAGGAAACCATCGTGTTGTCCGAGTGTAGGTGCCTTTTTATTGCGTCAGGAACCGTCACCATTGGGTAAGTTGAGGACCAGTGCCATTGGGCGTGTAGCTGACAGTCGCTATTGGGCGTGTTTGGGACCATGGCCATTTTGTGTGCTGGGGTGAGGAACCATCATTATTGAGTGTTTCGGGACCGACGCAATTGCGCGTGTGGGTGACGTCACCATTGAGTGTGTAGGTAGCCATCACCACTGGATGCGTTGGGGACCGCCACTATTGGGTGCGTGGGTAGCCATCACCATCGCATGTGTTGAGGACCGTCACCATTGAGTGTGTGGGTAGACATCAACATCGCATGTATTTGGGAACCATCACCATTGGGTGTGTGGGTAGCTGTACAATTGATTTATTGCATCAACATTCAAGCATATCTGCAAAACTGTCGAAATGCTGTTAAATCAGACACGAGAAGGAATATACTTACACAACATGTATTTAATTATTGCTCTATTGACAAGCCTAAAGTCGGCCACGACCTCACGTGTCACACAAACATCGCATTTCACAAGTGCGCCATGCTAAATTGTGACAGCACATGCCATCGCATCTGACACGCACTCAGGGAACAGTCAACGGCGCAGTGCGATATGACCTGGCATTGCGTCATGAAATCCATTACCAGATATCAAGCCTACCTTAGTCACACATGTCTCTAGTTGTGGTGTTCGAACGCTCCGGAACTCGTTAAAAAATTGCCGCTTGCGAGACGATATCAGAGGCAGCAGGCACCTGGCGATCTTGTCCATATTTTCCGCGTTGGCCGGCCTGGGTCTTTGGCGTGGCGTGAGCACCTCGTTGATGTAGCATCTGGTATTCACAAGGTTGTAGGCGCGACAGGCTGTGTGTGAGAATGCTGCCGTGGTGTACAGCAACTCTTCATTGCACCGGACTTGCATCACAGTGAAGCCCCGCAGATAGGGTCGCAGTCAATCGTTCTGTAGAGCGTACATCTCCTGCTTGCTAAAGCAGTCGGTAACGTTTAATAATTATTCAGTCCGCATGACGTGACCTGGGATGCTACTTCTTGCCAATATGCCCCCGTGGTTACGATTTATCCGCAAGAAAAAGAAACAGATAGGTGCTAGCCACGCCAGCTGCGTCTCTGCCAGCAAGTCCTTGATGTCATATGATTACCAGCGACTGATTTATACTTTTCTCACTTTTTTCATGCGGCTGTGGGACTCTGAAGGTTTCACGAAATGCCACCAACCCAGGCATGATGCTGCATGACCGATGCAGTCGATGCGCAACAAATTCCAACACGAGGCGTGAAACATGTGTTGTAATAGTATGGACAACCGCGTCACTTATTATGTCCACGCTAGCACATTCTCTCATTCTCTCTCTCTCTCTCTCTCTCTCTCTCTCTCTCTCTCTCTCTCTCTCTCTCTCTCTCTCGCTCACTCTCTCTCTCGCTCACTCACTCTCTCTCTCTCTCACTCTCTCTCACTCACTCTCTCGCTCACTCTCTCGCTCTCTCTCTCGCTCACTCTCACTCTCTCTCTCTCTCTCTCTCTCTCTCTCTCTCTCTCTCTCTCTCTCTCTCTCACTCTCTCGCTCACTCTCTCACTCTCTCGCTCACTCACTCTCTCGCTCACTCACTCTCTCGCTCACTCTCTCGCTCACTCTCTCTCTCACTCACTCTCACTCTCTCACTCTCTCACTCTCTACACTCTCTCACTCTCTCACTCTCTCACTCTCTCATCTCACTCTCACACTCTCTCACTCTCTCACTCTCTCTCCCACTCTCACACTCTACTCTCTCACACTCTCTCACTCTCTCTCACTCTCTCACTCTCTCTCACTCTCTCCACTCTCTCTCTCTCTCACTCTCACACTCTCACTCACACTCTCACTCACACTCCACACTCACACTCACTCTCACACTCACACTCACACACTCACACTCACACTCACACTCACACTCTCACTCACACACTCACACTCACACTCACACTCACACTCACTCTCACACTCTCACTCTCTCTCACACTCACTCTCCACCTCACACTCTCACTCACACTCTCACACTCTCACTCTCACACTCTCACTCTCACACTCTCACTCACCACTCTCACTCACACTCTCACACTCTCACTCACTCACTCTCACTCACTCACTCACTCTCACTCACTCACTCACTCTCACTCTCACTCACTCACTCTCACTCTCTCACACTCACTCTCACTCTCACTCACCACTCACTCTCACTCACTCACTCACCACTCACTCACACTCACTCACACTCACTCACACTCACACTCACACTCACACTCACACTCTCACTCACTCACACTCACACTCACACTCACACTCACACTCACACTCACACTCACCACTCACACTCACACTCACACTCACTCTAGAGAGAGAGAGAGAGAGAGAGAGAAGATATATATATATATATATATATATATATATATATATATATATATATATATATATATATATATATATATATATATATATATATATATATATATATATATATATATATATATATATATATATATATATATATATATATATATATATATATATATATATATATATATATATATATATATATATATATATATATATATATATATATATATATATATATATATATATATATATATATATATATATATATATATATATATATATATATATATATATATATATATATATGGCCGCTAAATGACCTTGTATTCGGCGCGCCCTTAAGCCCAAATAATCAATCAATATCTCTCTCCTTCCTGGGCGCTGATTCAGCCATCACCCGATATTCGGAAGGATGCGATTTCCCCGTCAATGTTCAGGATGAAGGCTCCAGAACACCTTCACGCCTATCGCTCATGCACTCACCTACACCGACGGTTCAAAAACTGATCATGGTGTGCGCTGCGCCCTTGTAAGTGGCGCCACGCCAGATCGTCCACACTGCCTTCTCATGCAACGGTTTGCACGGCCGAACTCCTGGCAATCACGAAGGTTTTGCGTTTCATCAAAATAGGGAGCGACATCGATCACGTACTACTCTCGGACTCTCTGAGCAGCCTTCCTGTGCTAAACGTTTTATCGGCATGACCCTGTCGTGCAGGATGTTCTATTGCGTATAGCTGTGCTTAAGCGAGCCGGAGGAAACATGACACTGCTGGATACCAAGCCATGTTCGTATAAGGGACAACGAGCCGGCTGACCAGGCAGCCAAACGTGCTGTCCGGAGACAATACATCCATTCGCTTCCTCGTCTCGCGACACACTTCAACCGAACAATTAGTTTTTTTTTTCTCCAGGAAAAATGCCAGCGATTTTGGGACTCAACAGACGAAAACAAATTAAGAACTATCCATCCCTGATCCCTGGCCACTTCAAAACGAGATGTTCGAATCTTCATGAATAGCATACACAAGTTGCCCAACAAATGAGAGAATACAAAAATATGGGTGTTGCCTATGAATACTATTTTCAAGACTGGCTGTTCCCAGCTTTGACTGTTGGCACTGAAGTCGGCCGCCGTCGTGGACGCCGCAACTCCCGCCACTACTTCGACTTTTCTGCCGCTACCGCCCCGGTTGCCGCCGCCGTTGCTTTGTCCCATTCTTCCCCGTTACTGTTAATGTCGTCACGGCTCTCGCACGTATGAATCTTAGCTCATGATGAAAGCTGTTGAATAAGTACGCTGCGGCTTTGTGTATAGCTTGCCATGCGGTGTTATTCAGGGAGAGGAGCCAAGGCCGTTTTTCCTTCAATCTTATATACTCAGTTCACATGAGTGTCGATTTGTATACTTTTGAGGAAGCCTTGCCCTTCCCCAACAAAAAAAAAAAATCCAAGTAATAAGCATTCTTCCTGCATTTGCCTAGACCCAAAATAGCGTCAGATCGAGGTGCGATCCAGTCACCTTTCTTCTTGGTGATTCGCTACTGCTGGTCAGGTATTCCCGACAAAAAACTTGTTGTCTTATTGCACATACCTACAGGTGAAAACATGTGTAACGATATGTTTTCTTAAATAGTAATCACCATGGATAACCGGACTTACAGTATTTCGGTCGATTCTGCCACCTGCTGTGAGCTGACGAAAACAAAAATACGGGTGAAAAATGTATTCGTCCGGTCTTTGAATGCGTTCGTTGCTGCCGGAATCCGCCTCTTATCAGAATGTCTCCAGCTTTCTTATTACCGCATGGTTAAAGGTTGCTTCCACAAATTTGGATGCATTTTTCCCGTGGAACGTGGCAAAAATACCGATCGCACGGAATCTCAGTTATTACAGTGGTTGCAAATGCTCGCAAGGTTAACGAAGTCTTGTCTTATATTGTGCGGTATATCCATAAGAGAGGTAATGGAGTTTTGTTTAACTCGGAATACTACTTGAAATCATGTAACGAAAACGTATGCAGCACGCGGCTGCCTTGCTCTTCAAATATCCAACACAGGGATGAATTGTGCACTGGGGACATCCGAATGGAAGCCTAATCGTGCATCGTGAATAATTTTTGTTTTGGTGGGGGCGAAGTCCCCGAAACAAAATATAAAAGGTTGAAATCATCACTTGAGATGCGTCGGTCCGTGCTCACTCAGCGTTTATCCCAAACATTATCATGTACCCGATTTTTATCCGTGTGACGATCGCAGATTCATCTTCGATAAGCCATGATTCCTTGCTCTCCCTGGTACTTATTGCATTCTTGCAACATGCATTTATCACTGTTCACAGGGTTAAAATAATGGTTTTAAAATAATTTGGAGGGAGAGAGACTGATGAAGTAAGGTCGCTTTCAACTTTCCTGCTTTTTTTCTGGCATAGTGGGAGAGGTAAACTCATTCGCGCAACATGATAAGAATACAGAACATATGCATCGTGAGGGTGCTCACCGATTTGCATGCATGCATATACAGTTCAGCCGCACCTACATTTACTATGTGAAATGCATGACATATTTTAAAGGTTCACACATCTGGACCAGTTCTTTTTTGTACCATGTTCAGCCGGTCTTAAGCGCTTCCCATCACTCAAGTATTATATTACCTACTATGCCCGACCAGCTACTGAACGTCAACGGCGAAAATCACGGCGAAGCGATAGTGAGACCAATAGCAGCGACATCGCTAAAAGTAGCAGTGGGAATGCCAATCGGCGGTGGCCTTCAGTGGAGTTCACAGACAATTGAAGGGTATCACTTTTGAGATCTATCAAAACTGCCCGAGATGTCTAAAAATCCGTTCTTCAGATCGGACTACAATGTTTCTCCTGTTGCAAATGTCTTCTAATAAGATGCATTATGTGACGTGTGGGAACATTGTAGAATGCGCTGATGGGCGTATTGTGTCTCCTGTTACGAATGTTTTCTGATGACATCCACTGTGTGACCCGTAGGAACATTGTAGAATCACAGTGAATGGAGATCGGCTTTGAAAGTACTGACATCTAGTTAGAGTGCACACTTTGGGGGAGCGAGTGGTGAGGAAAGTAAAACAGGTGTGAAATCAGGTGAGCGGACTAAGGCGCTGGGTAGGATAGTGGGAACTGAACTCGTTTGTGCCCTACGATTCCCTCCTAGCTGCATACGAGTATACTCGCACATTCATAACTTTTCAACTTGCGATTCTACCGTCAGATTGGAGCGATCGATTTAGCCTCATTACCTGCGATGTGCCCACTTGCGTGACTGACTCTGCACGGTGTGTTGTTTGGTGAGCAGTTAAGGACGAGTTGGTGCCGTTCTGCGAACTGGACGATGACGAGCCGGATGTGAGGCCTCCGCCCTTGGAGCCGCCGGCCGCTGGCCTCGGAGCCGAGGAGGAGCTTGGCGATGAGCCTGCCCACGAATCCGATGGTGAACCCGACGACGAGCTCCCCGACGGGTCTGAGGACGACGCCGCGGGTGAACTGGAGTACTGATGGAGGCTTCACAGCAGCAGCAGCAGCAGCAGCAGCAGTAGCGGCGGCGGCAGCGGCGGCAGCGGCGGCAGCAGCAGCAGCAGCAGCAGTAGCAGCAGCAGCAGCATCAGTAGCAGCAGTAGCAACAGCAGCAACGGCAGCAACGTGTCTATCGACTGAGCCGGCCGCTCACGTACTGCGGCCGTGTACGGACTGGGAACTAGAGTAGCCACCGGCCGTCAGTTAGAGACCAACACCCAGCATGGACTGGTGCAAGGTGTGTAGGGGCCGGGGGTTTCAGACCAGTGGACGGCTCCGGTGCGGAGGTGCTACTGTGGAACGCCCGCACTCGCTATCACGGGCCGTGTCCTGCTGAATCCGTGAGCCGGCGGACCATGATGGTATATAGAGATGCGAGCCATGTGGTATGAGGGAATGTCGGTGCCGGGTGGCAGCGTACGGTCGAGTTGTTCGAGGCTGCGGGGTGGCGCTGACCTGAGCCTGGCCTTGCTCCCGTGGTGGTGTCCGCCGTTGGCTGCTACGTCCCTGGCAGAGTGTTCCGCCAGGTACCGTCTCAGCCGTCCACTGCACGTGTGCTCTCCAACCATTACTCCTGATCTAACTTAGAACAGTTGGGAATTTCTATGTTCAGCTGCGATAATCTTGGGAGAAACCGACAAGGCATATAAAGCATGCACAGAGTGAGCAACAGGAATCTTTCGAATCATTTCTGATGCAAACATATTGGTAGCTGACATTTTTTTTATAGAGTTGTGAGTTGAGTTGTGCACATGGAATTGGATTACGACTGGAATAAAGCGACGACGTTTGGTGTCGCTGGGGTGTGTTAGTGTGGCTGGTGTTTAAGCTGTGCAGCGCGTGCTTCTGGAACTGGCTACACAACTATCTGCGGTGTGATAGCGCAGTCCAGATGAACGGTATTTTGAGGTTACGGTAAATTGAAAGGAGTGATTGAGGTCGAAATCATACTCTTACCAAAAGGGGTGACTTTTTGGTAAGAGTATGATTTACACTTACTCTTACCAAAAAGTCACCCCTTTTGTCTCACTCGCCGCCACCCCTTCCCTCCGGTCTGGAAAAAGCAACGGAGGTTGCTTTTTCTAGGCGGGGGGGCGATTCCAACTCCATCTCGTATTAAAGGAGTTTAAAATCGAACTAGTAAAGATCGTTCTGATAAAATAACATGGCCATCAGAATTTTGTAGCATAGCATTGAATCAGTGCCAGTAAGTGTGCACTAGTTTAATGCTGCCACGTCTGGGCGCCGTGGATCAGAGCATAGTCTGCTGTGTGTCTCTTAGCGTGTCCCACTTTTCAGAAAAGTTATCCGAGCACGTTCGCCCCAGACTATTCCTGTTCTATGGTGAAGTTTATCGAAGGTTTTTACGAATTTTGGTTGGTAATATTGGTCTCCGAGCAGCTGGGTAAGCTATCGCCTCAAAGTTCCTTCTAGTACGGTGGTTAGGCACCGACTTGGGAGTAGGACGTGCCGTCAGCGCGTCGTTTTTCTGTTTGTAGGTGAATTGGTGTGATGAAATATAGGCTGCCGCGCTGCTGATCGTCTATTCGATCATCTGATATATAGTTTTAACCCCATCAGCACTGAGGGGGTGGTTGCTCCAGCTCCCCTTCATCAGAAGATATACTTCCTCTACTAAACTAAGTGAGGCCCTTGTGAATTCGGGACTGCATCTTTACATTAATTTTGAATGATTTGGAAAACAAAATTTGAAAATCGAACAACGTTGCTATCCAGTGTCCAATAATTCGAGGTGCTTGGGCGCTTACGCACGATTCACGCATAAAATTCCGAATATTGCGTAACACCACATGACCTAAAGTGACTTATGGCAAAAATCGTGTAGATGATGATGAAAACACTTCTATAAACCACTTCCTGACTGAAATTTGACTGCGGGGAAGGTAAAACATTTTCTATTTGTTTATTTATATATTTATTTATTTTACGATACCTGCCCTCCATGTGCAATGGCTAGTGTTTGTAGTCTATTTGTTGGACATTGACATAGTATTCCCACACTGACCTTTAGAGGTCACCGATCATGGTCATCTTTTCAGGCCACGTAACTAACGTGTGTGCATGTGTGTGCCAAGCTTGGAGTTAGAATGTTACATGGAAGGGAGGCGGAGCAGGCCCCTTCCCCCTCCGTTTTGAGATGACCAAAAAGTCAAGTACATATAGGGCCAACAAACTTGCTCTTTCATTGTTGGCTGCAGAAGTATCGCAATCGATCTGAACGCGCAATAAAAAGCCTGCTTCCTTAGTTGTATTGTATATTGCACACATGTCGACACAGCCGCACAACTCGGAATGGCGCTCTTGATCTGGCCAAGGAGTCGGGACGCCGCAGCTCATGGTGTCGACGAACGGCTACAATTTCATTCAGTTTTTTTTTACGCAGGCGCACAACACGGCGTGGTGTTCTCGATCACTCAGTATAACACTAAGAGCAGCATGGTTTACACAAACGGTTGCAAGTTAATCAGCTTTCTTTGGTGTGACCAAAGAGACAACATTTTCCTGTGCCACGACCTAAGCGAAGTCTTCAAGCTATCTCCGCATGCTGGGTCCGGCTCGTCGGGTCCTGCGGCAGCTTGATACCGTCGTTCGGCGCCGTCGTTCACCACCACCAGTTGTCGCACGTATTCTGAGACTAACGTAGCGAGAGTCGCTGTTCCACTGGTTTGTCGGCTTCAGCAGCCATTCGGCGTTGTCATGGAGTTCGTCGAAAAAACACCCAGAATCTGCTGCCTAGCAGTCACCTGAGATCACTACTCGGGCCGACCTTCGCCTCTTCTGGCTTGCCAAGCGGTATGACTGTTAATCAAGAAATATTTCCTAGGGTCGCAACCATTTCCTGTCGTTCAGCTGATTCGAGATCTTCATTAAGTAGAGCAAACACAACAATTGCTGATCCAAAATACGTAGTGTTACGCTTGATGAACTTGGTGACTTTGTGTGTGATGCACTCAAACTCAACGATGTCCTTAGGTTTTGTGTGTCGTGGTAGTAGGCCAAGTCGTAAGCTTGTGCAGATGTCGCCAGCGAAAATTACGGGAAGTGCGTTCAATGGAACAAGGCGATAAATGTTGCCATGGTTTGGACATTCCTTTTGGTCTCTTGGTCCATCTCCAGTTGTTCCGACAGCATTACCATCTTCAGGAGATACGAGGCGTCTGCAGGCGCGCACCCAGGATTTTTCCCATGGGGGCCCGGACCGAAAAGGGCACTTGGCCGGCTCCAAAAGGGCACCTGACCGGCTCCAAAGGGGCACTTTGCGGCCCGGGGCACACTGGAAGGTTTGTTGACCGGGGGAGGGGTGGGCGTGAAAAGAAAATGTGCCAAAAGGGCAGTTTTGGGCCCAAAGGACACCTTGGGCACAGGCGAGGCACATAAGGCAGATTATTTTGGGGCTAAATCTGGGACATTCCGGCCAAGAGGGCACTTCGTTGACCAGGGAGGCGGGGGCGTGAAAAAATGGCCAAAGGGGCAGTTTTGGGCCCAAAGGGCACCTTTGGCATAGGCTGGGCACATAAGGCACGTGATTTTTTGGCTGAATTTGAGACATTCCGGCCAAGAGGGCACTTTTCGGTTAAAAGGGCACTTTTGGCCAAAAAGGGCACTGGTCTCATGGGGGGGGGCGGACCCCCTGCCCCCCTCCGGTGCGCCTATGGGTGTCTTCCATGAACCTCGCCTCGTGCATTGCACGTGGTCTGTGAAACTTCATCTCACCAGGTAGGTCACCGCCTTGGCTCAGGTCGTGGAATGGCATAGTAAAACTGGGTCACATCAAAGAAAGTTACACGAGCTCGTAGCCGTTTGTGGAACTCATGCTGCACGCCCTTGCGTTGAAGCTACATACATTTGTAACCTTTTGTCGACACCACGTTCAGTAGTGTTCTGACTTCTGGGCGATCAAGGTCACCGTGCCGAGTTATGCGGTGCTTACATTTGTGCAAAATGCAATATAACTGAAGCAGCCGATTTTTATGGCACGTTCAGAGGGATTGCCACACTTATCGTCAACTGTACAGGAGCAAATTCCTTGACCCTTTATGCACCTGGCTTTTTGGTCATTTCAGAACTGGGAGGCTGCTCTAGCCCTCCCCCATGCAACTTCCTAGCCCTCCAATGAATTTTGACGAAGCATGGTGCACACATGCACACACGTGTTCTTTACGTGACTAACAGAGGACCTTCTTCCGTGACCTCTGAAGATTACGGTGTGAGAAGAACTGAGATATTGTCAAACAATTATAAAATATATGAACTTTTCCGCAATAAATCGAATTTCAGTCCTGAATCGCTATATACGTTCTGTGATCATGATCTACTCGATTGTTGTCACAAGTGACCTTAAGTCGTGTCAGGTCGCGCAATATTATGAATTTTATCCATGAGTCATGCGTCCGCGACCGAATGATGCTACAATTTTTGGCCACTTGAGGCAAAGTTATAGTTCGATTTTCAAATTTTGTTGACCAACTTGTTCAGAATTGATGCAAATAAATGGTCCCTAAGCCAAATGGGGTTCAGTTTCTTCGCTCAGGAGAGGCAGTAGATTTTCTGGTAGAGGGAGAGCTGGAGCAGCTCCCCCGTGCTGATTAGAACTATAGAACTAGCAGATAGAACTATAGAACTATTAGAACTAGCAGGTTAGAACTATACATTAGACGATGAACAGTGCTACAGCTTTTGTTTCATTTCTCTAGCGAACTACGAACAAGAAAACGACGCGCTGACATCACGTGTCATCTCCCCAGTCAATGAGAAACGATTGTACTGGAAGGGACTTCCGAGGTGATAATTTCGTCCGTTACTCGGAGATTAAAATTACCAATCGAAGTTCACAAAAATGTAATACCTTGAGTAACTTTCATCTTAGAACGGGACTTTAATAGAAGCCTGGGGTGAACGAGCTTCGAAAACTTTTTTTTTAAAGTCTGACACGCTGGACTGTCCCTGGTGTTGAACGATAATATATTTTGATGTTTCGTCTTTTCAAAGGCTATTCGTTCATACTCCTTGCTAAATTAAAGTCATGAATGATTTTAAAAAGGCAACTGATGAATGGCTAATGCCACACTAAATGCATTCATTCGATATTTTTCCATGTCTGCCTCACAAAACCATGGACAACCGTTTTTACCATCACAAATTTTGAGAACAATTCACACCAGTCACCAGATGAAAGTGAGCTTTAAAAGTCGTAGGAATGGCAGACGCCACCTTAAAGATATCCATCTCATGTTTCCCATGACTTGTGTCTGCCTCATACCAGCGTGAAACTATTTCACCACTCATTCTTTAGAAATCGCCATTGACTAGAGCAGTTGAATATGCTCTGTAAGCCATGCTGATGGTCGGCTTTGATCTCATCCCTTTAGTGCTCAACAAATCAGTATTAAGCAACTCTGACTTCATTGGCCGGGCTTGGTACCTACCAAAACACCTACCTACCTACCTACCTACCTGCCTACCTACCACCTACCAGCCTACCTACCTAAACACCTACCAGCCTGCCTACCAGAACAACGTATTTCGTCTACACTAGGGCCGAAATCACCGAGAGTGGAGGTCATCATCGAACTTCCACAACAATTTCATCACCGAACGCCAGTCGTTTCAGTAGTAACAGCAGTGACTTCGGTAGTCTCATCAGTATCTTAGACTTACAATACCTGCAATATCGATGACCTACACACGTTTACTGGGCTTGGCGCCGAGATCAACAGTGAGCGCTGGGCGACACGATGTAAGTTCGCGACCATCGCATTGGCGCCGAGATCAACAGTGAGCTCTGAGCACAATATAAGTTTGCCCCGATATCAACAGTGACCTCTGGACGCAATGTAAGTTCGCGACCACCACGTTCGTTTTCTGACATACGATGAGCTGTCGTCATGGCTTGTCTATAAATATCACGGCGATTTTTGTCCCTGAAAGCAGCAGCAACTGTTCCTCGCATCGTGACGCTTTCCATCGTTATATAGCTGCTTACTTGACGAAATGGGAGGAGAAATTACATCAATAATATCAGCACGGACAGACGATAGGGCGATGGTTACAATGGCGTCGCTGCTGGCTTGTGATGGGAGGACGGCTGTTTTTTTATATTTGACCACCACCATAGGTGTAAATGTTAAAATTTACAACATTTTGTAAGGGGTGCTCAGCGGCGCCCACGCCAATGAATAGTTTCCGGGTGAAAGTATTCGCCGGTCAAGAGTGTCGCGCCAGCTTCTCGAACTTGGCCTGCAGCTGGCGCACGACTCCGGGCCGGATGAAGCGGCGAGTGCTGGTGGTGAGCGGCGTGGTGCGCTGCAGGTGGTAGGGCGTCACCGGCTGCACCGGCCGGCTGTTCAGCAGGTGCCGCAGCCGCTCCACCGAACACCGGGCCGGGCCAGGCGTCGGCTGGTCGGCGCCGGCCGCTGGAGACGGCGCGCTCCATGTTCTGGTGACAACACTTGCCGGTGCACGCTCAACCGAGGAAGCTCGCTGCGGCTTGATCTCCGTCACAGTGATGCTTGATTGCCACGTGGTCGTAGACTCCTTCACCTCTGGCTTTACCAGCAAGACAGCCCGATATGGAGGCGTATGGGCTTTTGAGGGAGTGTTTTCTGCAATGTTGTGCATGGACTTCCTTTTTTGCAGCAGATGGGTGAAGAAGATGGATAGCGGGTCGGTCCCTCTACTGACCTGCTCCTGCTTGAAATTGATCAACCTTTTCAGTCGCTCGTCCTCTTGGGTGGGCCTCAAGTCCTGCAAAGACGACCAGAAGCATTTGGTGCCTGCGAAGACATTTTCGTTACTGAGCTCTTTGCTGGGGATCTGCTGTGTGATGGAATTTCTGCTATAACTGGTCTTTTTGATGCGTCGTGTGGAAAAGGTGGTGCCGTGGCTGGGCTCTGTGCCAGTGTGTGCGGGTGCGGCAGAGGTAGTTTCATAGCTCCGTTCTGTGCTACGGGTCGACTGTGCAAGCGTGGGCAGGCCCGTCGATGCGGTTCTGCTGGCCGTTCCGTGTCGAGTAGCTGTGGATGGGGCCATGTTTGGGTCGTCACGTCGAGGAGACATAGGATCGGACCCGTCCAGTTCACTCTTAATTTGCATGTGAAGACAGTCGTGCGATGTTTGTGCAACTTGCCGACGGGCTGCGGCGATATGTCTGGGCGGTGGAGGCCGGGAGCGCACCACGTGAGGAAGCACGTAGCCGAAGTCGGTCGTTGTGTCGGTCAGATTCTCTACACCAGTACGAATTTCATCCATAGAAGACGCATCCTGCGAGATTGGTACGCTGCTCCCAGTATTGATCGCCGGATCTTTCTCGTCGCACGTGTGCTGTGTCGATTTGGAACGTGATGTGCTATTATTGTGTACTGGCTGTAGGACTCGGGCCGACACTGAGTCTTGAGTAAAGCCAGCAGCGGTAACATTTCGGTTTCCCGGCAGCTGGCTTGATGCAAACACGGTATCAGGCGCTCGCCTAAATTGTGCTGAAATCTCAGTCGGTGCTGTTTCGGGACTCGTTATTCCCATGCTCTTTGTGGACACCATTTCAGAGTCTGATTTTCTCTCAATCCCTCCTGGCACCCCATCGGGCGAAAGGTTCAATTCTTCCCTGACCTCGGCCTGCCCACATCTTGTGGCGAGCTGTCGCAACGCCTTTCGTTTCCGCGACCAGTAGTCCTTGATTTCGGCCACCACAGGCCGGTGGTACAGCACGAACGACCGGATATTGCGCGGCAGGTGTTCGAACTGGACGCTCGCCTCGTGCACACACATGGTACCCAGCAACTCCTGCTGTTGGCGCACGCGCCAATAGTGCTGGACGCTGGCTACCAAGGGGCGGTGGTGTGCCAGCTGGGGACCGAACTTCCGTCGCATTCTGTTGTCACAAGCAGCTGGCTGGCTGACTTCTCTGTTCTGACTGCTATCTGCAACTGAAGGGATACCACCTCTGATGATACTGTCACCCGTGACTGGTGAGCTAGCTCCTCTGAGGCCACTCCCGTCCGTGACTGGTGAGCTAGCTCCTCTGAGGCCACTCCCGTCCGTGACTGGTGAGCTAGTTCCTCTGAGGCCACCGTCATCCGTGACTGGTGAGCTAGCTCCTCTGAGGCCACTCCCGTCCGTGACTGGTGAGCTAGCTCCTCTGAGGCCACTCCCGTCAGTGACTGGTGAGCTAGTTCCTCTGAGCCCACCGTCATCCGTGACTGGTGAGCTAGCTCTTCTGAGGCCACTCCCGTCCGTGACTGGTGAGCTAGCTCCTCTGAGGACACTCCCGTCCGTGACTGGTGAGCTAGCTCCTCTGAGGCCACTCCCGTCCGTGACTGGTGAGCTAGCTCCTCTGAGGACACTCCCGTCCGTGACTGGTGAGCTAGCTCCTCTGAGGCCACTCCCGTCCGTGACTGGTGAGCTAGCACCTCTGAGTGCCCTATCGACTGTATCAGCCACTAACCGTAGGTGAACTGACTCGTTGCCACAGTCCGGCGTCCACGATCTCACAGGTCGGCTGGTACCGAAGTCAGCTGTCGGGGTCGTTACGGTCGGGCAGATACAAACATCGGATGTCGGTGGAGAGGGAGACGGTGACCTGCGACGGTCGGTCTGCCTGAGTGGCGAGACGAGCCCGGGCCGCTCATCAGTGGTCCAGCGTGGCAGACACGGACAAGATGCGGCTGCTCGGCTGTCGATCTCGAGCGGACCGTGCGCGCCGAACGGCCGCAGCACCTGGCGCAGGCGCCGACGCAGCGTCGGATGCTGGTCGACAGCAGCTATCGACAACGCCGTGCTCAGCTCCGTCTCCAATGAGCCGCCTAGTCCTTCGGACACCACGGCATCGGCGCAGCCGGTCGGCGGTGGCCACGCTACCCCTTCGGCCCTGAAGACCGGAAACAGACGGGTCTCGCGCTGGCCGTGAGTCGGTTGGTTGGCCGGTAGCAGCGCAAATCCACCGTCAGCGACCTGCAGCGCTTCGGCCGGCCAGTCGACCTGCGCACACTGTCGCTTCCTGATGAAACGGATCTTGAGGCGCGGCAGCTTCGAGCGCTTTCCGGCGGTGCGCGGCTGGGGATCCGCGGGTGGGGCCTGTCGGCGCGGTTCGACCACTGAGTCTGGCGGTACGTCGATGCTACGCTCGTCGCTGTTCAGCCGGATGCGGTCTGGTCGGCTGGCCATGCTGTTCGCCTCCAATAGGGTCGTTCCGCCCCGCCCTTGGGTCGACTCTGGTCGGCGCAGACTGATTTGAGGGTCGTCACGACACGTCGGTCTCGGCGTGGTGGAGCGCCAGAGACGGCGCTGGTCGCGTCCGAAATTGTACATGGTGGCGATGGTGGCAGCTCCAGTAGCCTCGGCTTCGCACAAGTTGATGGCGGGGCGCGCCGTCGCCAGTATCACGCACGACTATCGTGGCCGCCAGCGCTGTCGCTGACGTCGGCTCACACTGCCCGGAGCGCCGACGCGCCCCGAGCACCCACGTCTGTTCTCGGCCACAGGTGTGCGATGTCCGTGCTCAACACCTTATATGGAGAACGGGTACGCCGACAGTCGGAAACAGCTGTCGCCGGAGGTATGAGTAATAAACAGGTGTGGCGACGGCGTAAATCGCAGTCGCAACAACCACTGCATCTTGTTTGCACGCCCCACACACTTATCGGATTATGGTAAAGGAGGTTTAATGTCCGACGCAGGCCTGCGAAGCGTTTCTGGTCCCTGAAAATACTATGTGGGCTCCAGAAGAGTCGCGCCGGGGTCCGAAAAGTCGCGCCGTGCCCCCCTCCCCCCAAAAAAATGTTAGGGCCTCAAATGGTCGCGGCTGGGTCCCTGCAAATAACGCTGAGGCCAAATAAGTCTCTCCAGTGCCCTGAAAAGAACTGGGGCCCCAAAAGAGAGGTCGGGCCACTGAAGATCACGTTTGGGCCTCAAAAGTTGTGCCGGGGTTCTTAGAAATCATGGCGGGACCCAAAAGGTCGGGCCGGGCCCCCTAAAAATCAAGCTGGGCCTGGGGTACAAAAAAGTCGCTCTCGGGCCCCCAAAAACCATGCTAGGAGTCTACAGGTCGCACCATGGCCCCAAAAGGCTCATCGAGACCACCAAAAAATGAAACCGGGACAACGAAGAAAAGCAGTCCTGTGATAGAAAATCACTCTGGGGTTCCAACAATTGCTCAAAAAGCACTGAAAATTTAAAAAGTGGAAAAATGAAAAAGTAAAAAAGTGTTGGGCCCAAAAAAACGTGTCTAGACCTCTAAACCTCGCGCTAGGTATCTCAACCAATGACGACGGGGCCCAAAAATCGCGCTTAGAACCAAATGGTCGCGTCGCTGCCCTTGAAAATCAAATTGGAGGCCCAAAAAGTTGCGCCGGAACCCCACAAATCGCAGCTGACATTCAGAAAAGCAAAGCTTGCCCGGAATGTCGCTGCAGCAACACAAATTGTGTCAAAGCCTAAGAACGCGGAAAAAGCGTGTTGTGACATTTAAAAAAGAATACACTGGAAACCCGAAGAATCGTACCGAGGCCCAAATATATCCCGAAAGGAAGTTCACCGAAAAGTCCTTCTACTCTGAAGGGCGTTATCTGTTGAAGAAAACTCGTTGAGCAGCCGCAGTGGTGTACCAGGAAAGCCCTTCTTAACTGGTTGGTTCCCAAGGATCGCTCTCTAATGAAAAAAAAACTGACCTGGGGCCCCATAAATTCACACCGTGGCCCTCAGAATTCGCGTAGGTGTCTAAATAAACACAGCGGTCACCAACACGTGTCGGTCCCGAAAATTTGCGCCGGGCCCGACAAAATCGTACTGGGGCCCAGATAAGTACAATGCGCCCCGCGAACTCGTGCCGAATCCCTCAAATATCGCGTTCGAGACCCACGAGTCCCACAGGAAATTCGGTCCAACTGGAAGTTAATAAAATTCGGTCTTCACAAGAGAAGTAGGAAGACAGAATAGTGGTATCCGATAGGCTCAATTAGGAAATTAACGTATATATATATATATATATATATATATATATATATATATTCCTTTGTCATTCTATGAAACTCCACCTTCTTTGTAAGATAAAATCATCACAGTGGATGTGTTTGGTAAACCACGACTGTATTCATCTCCATAAATCGTGACCAATCACACGCGAAAAGTGATAAGCTTGAGACGACCAACATTCTCAACAAGCTTATTGTAGATCACTTCATGGCTTCGCCCACGGAGGCACTCATTCCTGGTCACCAGGCGATCTACATAGGCAACAGTGGCCATGTCTTTGAGGCGATTTTCACATGATTTTCTGAGCAGAACTATGGTAAATTATTATGAATTCTGCTGCTACAATGACTTCGGAAACCATGGCGAGCTACCAGTTCGTCATAGGTCTTTCTTTAACACGCGACCTGGAGAGGGGGAGAAATCCTTCAACCCCTCCTGTTTTTCCTACATAGCTCCAGATTTTACCGGTTGATATACGCCATTATTTGCATACCTGTTGAGAAATGACCGGCGCGTCGTTTAACACGCGCCCTGGAGGGCCTCTGAAAATTACTCGCACTGGAGGAGGGAGCGGATTCCGCCCCATAAGATCTCAGCTCCTATTAAAGCTGGAGCAAGGAAATTCGCAGGGTGTATGGGTACGGTAGTGAACTTTATTGTGTACAAATTTCGTGATCTTAGGTCAATATCTTCAAGCTTAAATGAGGCCAAAATGTCACAATTTTCTTCTCTTGCGTGGCTTCGGCTGTTATTGGTATGGATGACTGTGTTTGTGTTTAAATGCTCCAAAATGGGCATTAATGGTCATTTGGACATTACTAATGATGCAATACAGACGGTAGACCTGGTATTTGACCTCAGATCACCTATATAGCAGAACTTTATCAGGTCATTACCTGCTCCAGTTACCGGAACCAGTCTGCCCGCCCAACTGCCCCTTTGGGCGCCTCGGCGGAATCGGCTTCGCAAAGAAAGGAGTGAAATACATGAAGTAAGTATGGAACGCTTAGGTACACAATAACAAGCAGTAGTTTTCAAGATGTGTAGGGAGTAACATGCCAAGTGACATCAATCGCATGATAGTCATTTGCATTTGTGACAACATTCAAATTGACCAACTATGGTTCAATTAGCCTGTCATGAACTTGACCTGACTTGATCTCGGTGACCTGAGACAAGACTTTGAAACTATGTAACATAACAATATACATCAAACAAGTCGCTAGTGTTGCCAAGAACACCCTCCTTTTGGTAATGATCTTGAAACACATCAGCGCCTATTTTTTTTCTGGTGCTGCGAATTTAAAACAAATTAATCCGGGTTATTGTTAGGGTGGCTTTATGAACCAGGGTTCCATTGCTAAGCAGAGTTTGTTGCGTGAACCCTGGCCATACCACCCGGTCCATGAATTCCAGTTCAACGGCAGAATTTTGACCGAAAGTTTAACGTGCTGTCAATGCACCGACACGGCCGTCCGGTAGCTCGTCCTCGGCCTCATCGGGCCAGCTTGCAACTGACCCTCCCAGCCGGGGGGTAAATACGAGCGCGTGAAGCGATTCGAACCCTGTGTTGCCAGGACAGGGGAGACCAGTGCAGGCCAGCGCTCTAACCAATTGAGCTATCGGGGTGTTTTTTTTTAACTTTAACGACCCCTAACTCGAAATGTTATCGGCGGATTTTCATTTAATTTCATCTTGCTTTAAACAACGCGCTGGTTGTTTCTAAGCAGGTATGTCAATAATGGCGTATATCAGCCGGTATAATCTGGAGTTATGCACAAAAAAACCGAGGGGTGGACGGATTTCGCACCCCCTCCAGGGCGCGTGTTGAAGCAAGAAGAACGGTAATCGGGCAAAAAAAATTGAGTTAGGTGCCGTTAGAGTCAAAACATTTCGTAGCTCCAGACCACAAAAATCAGCGCTGATGCGCATCCCGTATATTGGCGACTTGTTTCATGCCTTTTGTTATGCTATGCAGCTTCGATGTCATGTTAGGTCACCGAGGTCAAGTCAGGTCAAGTTCATGACAGGTTAATGGAACCAAACTTGGTTAACTGGAATGTTGTCATAAATGCAAATTACTGTCATGCGATTGATGTCACTTTGCATGCTATTCCCTACACATCCTGAAAACTATTGTTTGTCACTGTGTTACACACACAAATATTTCATACTTTATCCATGTTCTTTCTTCACTACTTTCTTCGCGAAGCCGATTGCGCCAAGCCGCCCGACGGAGCAGTCTGGTGGGAGGCCCGGTTCCGGAAACTGGAACAGGTAACTGACCTGATAAATTTCTGCTATATAGGTGACCTGAGGTCAAATGCCGGGTCTAGAATCTGCATTGCATCATTAGTAATGTCCAAAACATCATTGATGCCCATTTTGGAACATCTAAACACAATCACCACGATGCATAACAATGACAACCTAAACCACACAAAAAAAAAAAATTTGAGACATGCGACATCATTTGACCTTGATGATATTCACCTAAGGTCGTTAAATTTGCACACATTAGAGTTCACTACTGTACCGTTCCACTCTGCAAATTTCATTAATCCAGCTTTAACAAGAGCCGATGTCTAAGGGAGGGGAATCCCCCCCCCCCTCCAGTGGGAATAATTTTCAGAGGCCCTCCAGGGCACGTGTTAAAAACAAATTGTGCTGTATCCGGACAATATTGCGCCGAATGGAGACACAAGTATTGCTTTTTGCAATATATACTCGTGGCCATGTGGTACATATATGGATGTTTTCCTGCCGATAAAGGTGCAAAAAGGTGAGTTTTTTTTTATTGAATGCAGCGTATTTGGAAGATGTATAGAATCTCTTCCGTTCAAGAGGCATCAGTCAACACATAGTATAATAGAAAGGAACGGCGCTATACCTGGAAATTTTGGCGCCATATACGGACTATTGTTAGCAATTCATCTACTGGCATCATTACGTGAAACCGTAAATTATTTAAGAAGAAATAAGACTTAACACAGAATTGGGTAGAGGCATACCATATTTTGTATGATGCTTGCATGTTGGTGGACATTTTACAAGTGGTGCGAGCTTAGAGCTACCGCGATTAGAAGAAAAACTTGAACTGGTTGAATTTCAGCATGCCGCAATATTCGGACGGAGTGGGCAACCTGAAGATTTTGGCGCCGTAGCTGGACACTTTGGCGCCGTAGCAAAACTACTAGTTGGCACCATGAGAGGACCAAGTATGTTGTCCAATTAAGCTTTTTCCTGGAAATATAAGGAAAGACAAATGGATAATTGTGCATAAATAATATGACAACTCACATATCATTTTGTATACAGTTGCCGTGCTTCCCGTGCATTTTTGTCTTCCCAGAAACGTGTCATACAATACGGGGTAGGAGTAATATCATCCTAAGTCAGATATTGAAGTTGATCATCAAATAAAAAAGTTTATTCGTATTGCTACCAAACTACTCAGTTCTAAAATCACTTCCAATGTTTGTAACGTGATGTTCTATGATACAGCATGATTTATGCAAGGTTACTTAATGCCGCCATTTAATGATTCATTTGCAAAAAAAAATATCGATTTCATGCCGGCATGAAGTTAAGCCACAACTCTCTCCAATCTCTTCTCTTTCTCCGAGGATGCCACTAGGCGTTCGTGGTACACGGGTATTTTGGGATGGCTGTGGTGCTCGTGTATCTTTGGATGGTTGTGGTGCTCGTGTGTCTTTGGATGGCTGTGGTGCTCGTGTATCTTTGGATGGCTGTGGTGCTCGTGTGTCTTGGGATGGCTGTGCTGCTCGTGTATCTTTGGATGGCTGTGGTGCTCGTGTGTCTTGGGATGGCTGTGGTGCTCGTGTATCTTTGGATGGCTGTGGTGCTCGTGTGTCTTGGGATGGCTGTGCTGCTCGTGTATCTTTGGATGGCTGTGGTGCTCGTGCACCTTGGGACGGTTCATAATGTCAATCAAGTCATGGCTTGGACACCATATCTTCTACACCAGACACCACCGATGTCAGTACCTTCACATAATGTTCTAGTTCATTTTCTTCTATGGACTGGACACGGCACACCAGACCAGAAGCAAGCGATGCTCCAGCAGCCTAGCCCGACTAACAAGTCACGGCGCATTCCATCACCAGGAGAGTCTACCAGTAATTGCATCATGAGAGCGTTGGGCAGTCCACTTACAAAATGGGTGTAGCACAGCGTTTCTCACTGTGCATTACCAAAGCTATGATATGATGTGATATTTAAACTCCAATAACTAGCTAACTAACTAAAGCTATGACATGCTCTTCTTGCGGACCTTTTTAAACCCCCACTGGACCCTACCGTGCTTTCCCCGCCCGGCGACGGCGAGACACAAACAACAATGCAGATAGTAAACCCGGAGTATATATTAGCTTGGAACAGTTTCAGATCAGCTTATTTAGCCTGCCAACAGTGCCCTCATCCTCAACTGGAAGCCGTCGATAAGAACCAAATTTACTCTCAGTCAATGCTGTTGGCAACTGCAAAGCTTGTAAGTCCAAGCTCCAGCCACATGCACATGCAGCATCAAATAAACAAAAAAGTTTAAATTGTTGCTGGGAAGGCTCACAAATTCAGAGTCAGTGCATCGCGCAATCTTGTTGCATTGACGTTGAGACCACCTTCCGATCGGGAGATTCCAGTTCTATAGCACAAGAGCCAGGATATGATCCAGAAATCTCTTAACATCACCGATACCATCAAGCCTCTCAATATTAACTGAGCACTGTGCCCCTGGCACCTTCAACAGTTCCTTGTTACCAGTGCCTGGCATGCTGAACAATCCAACATACAAAGCATGACAAGCAAGCCAAAATTGCGTGATCCACCGCTATGACGCACTCAAAATTTGCAAGACCGAAGGATGCATGGAAAACCACATCCTTGGGGACCATGTATTCTGACTGGGCTGATCGCTGTCACCGTTGTAAAACGACTTATGCTTTGGATGTTATATTATCAGCCCAGTGCTTCACCTGTGGAATGATACACATGCATTACAACAAGCATGCTGCCTCACACTACACTGGAAGGCATCACCCGTAAAGCCATACAATAGCTGGCACCACAATCACACGTCAGGCCATACAATAACTGGCGCCACAATCACACTTCAGGCCATACAATAGCTGGCGCCACAATCACACGTCAGGCCATACAATAACTGGCGCCACAATCACACTTCAGGCCATGCAATAACTGGCGCCACAATCACACTTCAGGCCATACAATAGCTGGCGCCACAATCACACGTCAGGCCATACAATAACTGGCACCACAATCACACTTCAGGCCATACAATAGCTGGCACCACAATCATGATAGCTGGGATTAAAAAATGTTCATGGAGTCTAAGGCTAGTTGATGCCAGGCTCCATACGAGAAATAGGTTTGCTATCAAATTTTAAGTGGAGAGGAGTTTTGGGGGTATTCAAGAAGACCTTGAAACCTTCAAGACCTTGTACCTTGAAATTCTTGAATTCGATTTAAGAATTTCAAGGTATTCTTTTAGTCGTTGAAGGTAAGTCGCGTATATCCAGTTAACTTATTCGACTGCGTCTATCTCCTTTTACAATAACGTATACGTGGGTGCAATCTCCGCTGTATGAGAGCATTGCCATGTTTCCTTAAAGCCGGCCGGCCCCGTAGCCGAGCCGAGCGTAGCGCGTGCGGCTCGACCAGTGGCGTAGCCAACGAGGGCCGAGGGGGCAGCCGTCCTCTGGACGGTCCGAGAGGGCCCTCGAGGCATCGATGCAAGGTGATGAAGGCCCTGGACTGGGTCAACTTGAAGGGTTTCCAGGTCGACGTAGGGCACCAGGATTGTTGGAAGGGCCTTAAGGCTGACGGATAAGTTCCCGAGCCAATACATAGGGCCACTGAGCTGACGGCAAGGCAGTTGAAGAAAGGGCCCCAGACTTGATGGAGAGGGCCAAAACTTCTGAAAAGTGGCCTCCGACTTACGATAAGAATATCATGGGTCATACAAAATTTCCTGAGACGACGGAAGTTGCTCTAGCTGCCGAAGAAAGCCTCTGGCCATTAGAAAGGGCCCTTGGGCCGACGGATGGGCCCAAGTCGTACAAGGGCCCCTGACCTGATGGAGGGGCCTAAGCTGTTGAAGGAGCTCCAGCTGCAGCTCTTCAGAGGAGGCCCGGGATCGCTAAGGACTAAGAAGATCTACCCCGACAAGGAAGATCTATAGCCACTGGAAGACATTGGACCGTCGGGGAGGGGCCAGAGCCGGTCTGAAAGCCCCAGGCCGATGGAGTGGACAGAAGAGTTGCGTCATCGAGAAGGCCCAATTTGTTGAAATGGGACCGTCCGGCCATACGGAGAGTGCCCTGTGCCGTGACAGAAGGCCCCTGAACCAACGGAGGAGCCCCGAGACCGATATGCAGGATCACTAGATCGGCTTTGATTCACGCGGCTTGTGGCGGGCGCTTGACAGCGACCCCCGGCCGCTCCACACTCTTTCATAGATTTATCCGGAACAAGACAACATTGTTTTGTCATAGTGTGATTGCGTGCATCCTGAACATCGAACCGTGAATGTGTGACGTCGCCAAAAAACTGTGAGTGCCTTAATCATCTGAAAAACCGCTATATTAAGTTTAATTCCTTAACGGATACTGATGCTTGCAATGTGCGAGGGCTAGCCACATTACCCAAGAGAACTCTCTGAAGCGTGAGGCAAGATTCGCAATTAAGCCAAGTTTCCGGCCCTGCCATAAAAATTTCATAATCAGTGCAAGCTTATGAGAAAACGGCAAAACAAACAGAACTATCGCCATGTCCACCGCCGCAGAACAGCCACCAGTCGGAAACGCGCATCCATACCAACATCAATCGTTCCGCACCTCTCTACCCCAGTCAACCCCGCCCCCTAGAACAGCCGCCGCAGATGTCTGCGTGTCCGGAGGTTCGGACCGACCCCGGCCAGCCGTGCCCGGCCGCGGCCGGCGCTAAAGACAACAGCGCCGAGCCGCCCCCTGGCCTGGTCCGCCCCGCCGAATCGGTCCCGGTCGGACGCCGGCGACGGCTGAGGAGGCGAGGATGCCGGGGCGGACAACAAGTGAAGAGGAGAGTCATTGAACGAGCAATACTATCAGCTCAAAGGAGTGCTGCTCTGCATGCCACTCCCGGCACTGGGGAAGCCCCCCGCCGTGTGGAGTGCCGCCCAACACCCTCAGCAGTACAAAGCACTGCGTGTGCAATGCCACCTCGACGGCGAACATTCAGCCGATGTCTCTTGCAGCCTCCGCGATTGACGCTTCGACAAACGCGGAACGTTGGCAATGTCGAGCAACAGAGACGTTGTCGCCGAATGAAAATTGGAAACGGGAATGTTAGCTCGCTGATCAAACACCTAGACGACATCAATCAACTGTTATCGACTGAGGAATTTGACATATTCTGTACCACCGAGACACTGCTCTCTGTGGATGTGGACGACAGCACCCTCATTTTACCCGGCTTTAACATCAGGCGAAGGGAAGTGTCGCACGGGCGTGGTGTCGCTATTATCTCCCGGAATCGTCTCACTGTTGAGCCACTATGGGTGCCTACACCGAACTCATCTCTAGAGTCACTGTGGATCACTGTGACTGATCTCACAACAGTTATCATTGGAGTTGTCTACCGTTCCCCAAATAGTGCAGTGACACCGGCCAATATATGATCAACTGGTTCACGTCCTAAGCCTTGGCAAGCCCATCTTTCTTCTCGGTGACATCAACTTCGACGTCCTGCAGCCCGATAAACCGGGTGTGCGGGCTTATTTGCGTACCTTCTGCGATCTGTCTCTCAGCCAGCTGATAACCAACGTCACACACCCACCACGGAGAGAAGGAGACAGCCCGAGCCTCCTCGATCATCTCATTACAAATCGATCTGACCTGACCACAGAAGTTCAAGTCATTCCCACAGATTTCAGCGACCACGACGTCATCGCTGCATCTGTCACAATTGACAGATGTCGCCCTCAACACACCGTCATTACCATCCGATCGACAAGACGCTTAGACCAAAATGCATTGTGCTTAGACCTACTGTTGGCCGACTGGTCGGCCGTTTATCAAGCGACTACCACCTCGGACAAATGGGACGCATGGCTGGCTGCATGGCAGCCAATCATCGACGATCACATGCCTCTTCGACAAATCAAGCTGAAGCACCGGTCGCCGCCTTGGCTGCAGCACGATGACGTACATATAGCAAGGGCAGCATTGAAGCAGGCGCGCAAGCACAGAGATTCAGCACGGAGCGATGAAGCCCTGCGGAATTACCGAGAGCACAAGAGCGCACTACGAACGACTCAACATAATGCATGCGCAGAATACTTTCAGACAGTTGGTACCCGCACACCGTGGAAAGACATTCGCAAGTTTATTATCGCTTCCAGCAAGTCAACGATAGAAGAACCTGGCACAACCATTCAACCGACTGATTGGCATGAACGGCTCAACCGGCATTTCACCGGCGTCGGTGCCGCGGTAGCTGCTGAACTAGCGATGGTACCGCCCGGAGAACCCCTTTGGCCAAGACCCCCACGTGTCTGTAGCGGCGCATTCACACCGTATCCTGTGACGATGCCAGAGCTGTCCAAAGCGTTGCAGCGCATGGGTGGCTCACGAGCGTCCGGAGCTGATGGCATCACCATCCAGATGCTTAAAATGACGTTTAGCGTGGTGGGTCCGCACCTGCTAAACATCATTAACTCATGCATCACAAGTTGTGAACTGCCACCGTCATGGAAAACGGGGATGGTAATACCCCTGCACAAAACTGGTAACGCAGACGACCCACACAACTACAGGCCAATATCGATATTGCCAGTGGTCGAAAAACTTTGTGCGCGTGTGTACACAACTGATAGACATCTGACTAGTCGTCATTTTCTGTGCCCAGAACAGTACGGCTTCCGGCCCGGCCTGTCTACCGAGATGGCTCTGCTTGACACGGTCACCCACGCCACCCTTAAAATCGACCAAGGCGAGATCACTGCACTAGTTGCAGCTGACACCTCAAAGGCGTTCGACAGCGTGGAGCACAATCGCCTCATGGACAAGCTCGGATGGTACGGCGTCAACTCGGCATGGTTTCGAGCGTGGCGTGAGGGTCGTACGCAAACGGTGAAAAATTCTACCCCACTGTCGGTAACACATGGTGTGGTGCAGGGCTCGATCCTGGGCCCGGTTATGTTCCTAATATTATCCAATGACCTCCCGCAACATATCCCACACGGCAAGATTGTAATGCATGCCGATGATGTACAGTTCATCGATTCCGGGAAGCGAAACGAGATCACAGCCATTAGCCAACGATTGAATATATCGCTGTCAGTCGCCCTGAACTGGTTCATACAGAATCGACTAAAAGTAAATCCCTCCAAAACTGAGATGATTGTTCTCCAATCTTCTAGACGGCATACGCCTGTGGAATTATCTCTTCGTATGGGGCAGTTGGAAATAGTACCCACGAAGTCTGTGAAGTTACTTGGTGTGAAAATTGACTCACACCTGTCCTGGGATGTGCATGTATCTTCTGTTGTGCGTCGATGTAACCGCATACTCATCTGACTCGCTAGACTGCGTCATATGTTTACTCGCAATACGATACGGGTGCTAATTGAGGCACTCGTGTTCCACCACATAAGATATTGTGTGTCTATCTGGGGAAGTTGTAGCAAGGCCCAGAAACGACGCATTCAAAAATGCATAAACTTTGGTGCAAGGATTGTCGCCAGCTTACACTACCGGGATCATGTGTCGCCAACGTCGAAAGAACTAGGATGGCTGAAATTGGATGACATCATATCCGAGGCAGATGCTAACTCAGTTTTCAAAATTATGAACGAGTTCACTGGCTCAGAACTCATTCGCGGGCAACTTAACTGTCGATCAACCGTGTCGCAACGGAGCACCAGAATGCTAACTGGAAAGAGCTGTCTCGACTAAAGCCTTGAGTAATAAACAGAACGCTTGGGAGTCAGATATAGGATGATCTTTGGATTTCAAATAGTCCCTGAGGGTTGAACAGGACCCATAAGAGCTGACGAAGACCAATGAGGGCCCACTTCAGAGCTGACATGCTCCCAAGATGAGAACTAGGCAGGACTATTAGAGAATTTGATGGGCCCTAAATGTACACGGGGTTCCTGAGGGATAACGAGTGTCGCCGATAGTCAGAGAACACTGAACTGGAATTCCCCTGAGGATAAGTGCGGCCACTAATGGATAAACAAGGTCCCTTGAGAGCCAAAAAGATACCCTCTTGGCTGATGATAGATGAAAATAATGCTAAAGTCATCATCCGAGCATATCATATGCTGGAAACTGACAAATCTGTCGATAGGCAGGAAGGGACCCTAGCAGCTTAAGAGCGTCCCTGATGGCTAACAAAGCCCAGTAGGAGCTCCGGAGATTCCTTAAGCCAACGACGGCCGTGAGTATTGCTGAGGGACCGCTTCAGATCTTGAAAGCCCTTGAAGCTAGAAGAACTGCCAATGATTGGGAAGGGCCCCTAACAGTGAAGAGGGCTCATAACAATTGCAAATGGTTACTGGACGATACAGAGGACTGGACTGGGCTGGGATGCCAAATAGGCTTGAAAGGGGTACCAATGAGAAGAACAGGGCCCCTTGAGATCTAAGAGTTCCTATGGTTGTGATGAATACTGAGGCTCAGTTTCAGAGCTAGAATGCCATTGATAGCCCGAATGGTTGTCGAGGACTGGGAAGACCCCCTAAAAGGTAGAGCGGACTGGACTGTAGTGCTCCTGAGGCTTGAGAGGAATCCTGAGTGTTGAAGAAAGTCACCTAACAGTTAGTGAGAGTTCCGAGAGCTGGCAATGTTTGTTGGAAGCTGAGAAGTCTGTCTCAGAACTGCAGAACTCCCCCGGAAGCTAGACAGGTTTGTCTAGGACTGGGAGCGGATCATGAGAGTTGCAGAGGGTTGCTGGCGGATGAATGAGAGCTCGATATGATTGAACTGGGATGTCCTGAGCTTTGAATGGATCAGGTCCCCTAGGAATTATGAGAGTCCCTCCTTAGAACTCGCAATGGGTTCGAGGAGTACTGAGGGCCAGTCTGAGAACAAAGATGTCCCTGATAGCCATACGTGCTGCCATAGGCGTAGGTACAGGGTGTGGGGCAGGAGGGCCATGGCCCTCCCACTTTTCAAAGTCGAGGCGTCAACAATGGTAGCTACCCCCCCCCCCCACACTTTTTGGACATTTAAGGTTATAAAAAGGCAGCATGAACACATTTTAATTTGTGAAAAACTTCCTGCAATCCGTAACTAAGTAAAAATTGCACATATCAATCACATGGTAGCGCTTCATTTTTGAAGTCATATATACTTGGACATAACCTTACAACAACGCAACTAATTTAGGAGTTGAGGTAATGCAACAGATGTAAGGATATTCACACCTTATGTTTTGTTGTGATAAGACTATAAAGCAGATAATGTGCCAGCCAGTACGAAATTCATTCATACCAGAGTTTCACTATCGCTCTTTTACTGTTCACATATTTAACATCGATTTCGTTAATATTGCCTACAGTATAAATTTGTAAAGACTTGGCAGCAATGTAGCACAATCAAGGTAAGACGTACAATTTCCAGTTGCATGTTCCTTGCCTTCATATTACATATCCATGCATTCTACATAGTCTTGTTCCTAGGTGTCATACACTTCAACATTTACTTGTATTTTGAATATCGAAGCATACAATTACTGCCACGATGCATACATTGCGTGACTGTAGTACGAAATGAAACGTACAAATTCCCACATTTCCATAGATTTTCACAGTTAAGCACAACAATCTAATATCCAAACTTTTCAGTGAGATGCCTGGGTATTATCGGTGATGGTATCCAACATAGCAAAATACTTATTTCCATCATTTGCTATGGTAGAATAGATACAATAATGAAATTCGCAGCCTATTATATCAACTTCAAGTGCGAGAACGCCTGTCAGAATATCAGAATCCCCGAGAGGATTAGGCGCTCATGGTGCGACCTGACAAGGTCACACGAGAAGTGCTATGAAGAGTAGTGATGTGATGAATAACCAGCGATGCTTGTCATGTGACCTGAGAAGGCACATTACGAGCATGGAAACTGACCCGAGTGGATCTTCAGCTGGGTAACTGCGTAGTGGTATCGACAGCACGTTAAACATTGGATTCAAATTATGTCGTTGAACAGAAATGGTTCGGTAAGATGGTGGTGTCATGGTATATGTAATAATATCTGCTTAGCAAAGACATTGATTCCAGAATCTAATGAATAAAGACCTTAGATTAAAAGCACAAAGCACCGAATTACCACGGAGACTGCAATTGAGGCTTTTCATCGTCCAGTGATTTGTACGTCCAGGCTGAGATTTAAGAACCCCGCAGATAATGAGATCAATTTACACCAATCGCATGGTATATGTTTCTTAACCCGTCCCGTCTCGGGGGGGGGGTCTTCAACCGCCCCCCTCAGGTTTTGCGCGGATAGTGGACGAACGGCGCGCAGCAGCGCGCCCAGATGTGGCATACCTTTTCCCACACCAATTTGACATGCTGATACAAATTTTTTAGGTCAGGACATCTAGGGTCAACGAGTTAGTCAAGGGCAAGCGAGGTCACCTCTAAAAAAGTTCAGCCAGTCGTCACGCTTTAACGGATACAGATATTTCATACAGATTAATACAGATGAATACAGATATTTGAACGGATACAGATGAAACTTTCAGCGTTTGCTTATCTTTATGGATGCAACAAAACGCATGAGTGAAATGTTTCATTTTTGTTTCGTTTTTGACTATATATATATATAAATTTTGCGTATGTGCCAGATTGCAGTTCAAATCGAGGAGTCTGGCTAAACTAAGCATTTTTTTATGAGGGTAAGTTTACTTCCAACAACGTTTCTCGGTCTGCTCTACCCACTGGAAAAGGAAAATTAAAGAAAACACGAAAACTCAATCTTGAAATGGAAAAAAAATATTTTGGGGGACAAAAAAATAAAGCCCTGGTCGATTTCGCTGTCATTTTCTCATTCTAAATAAATTCCGTTTTGTTCACATATCCCCAAAATGAACTCTCCAGAGCCAAAACATAATGTAAGTCGTGAAAAGTCGTGAAAATCTAGCTCCCTGGTGACGTCACTTTTGGGGGAAATTGTTTTGGAGAGTGGACCCGGACCCTATTCGTCAATGACACCTCTTTCGTTTTCGTGCGATGCTTAGTTTGGATTTTAGAGGGGAGTCTTCACCCCCCCCACCGAGACGGGGTGTAAGCATTTTAACGGAAAGACAGCGCGGGTTAATACTATTTGTGGTGAAAGCAGTTAAATTGGCATGGGGAAGTCTATTTTGTGCGATGTACTCCATATACGTCATGGCTAAGCTACGCAATCATTGGCGATGCGCAGTGGCGTACCGAAGGGAGGGGGCATTCGAGCAGTCCCCCTCCCATGAGAAGTTGTGGGCCCCTAATAATGCGCCTGGTTTCGGAGAAATAGCGCCGGACTCTGAAAATCACATTGAGACCTCAAAAGTCGTCCCGGTACCCTAAAAATGAAGTTGATAGCTCCAAAATGTGGGGCCGTGCCCCTGAAAACACTGTTGGACCTCCAAAAAGTATCGCTGCAGCGATACTTTGCGCAGTCCCAGCGCGCTAGGACTGCGCAACTTTTTCGCGACTTCATTCGTGACGCGACTTCATGGGGCACTAGCGCGATAAGTCGCGCCAGTGCCCCATGAAATTACACAAAGGCCTTAAAATGTGGGATTGAGCCTCTATAAATCACGCTGGGTGTCAAGACGTTTCTTCGGGTCCCTGAAAATCACGCTAGGGCTTGACAGGCCAATCATGGGCCCCCAAAAAGTCTCATCAGGAACATCCAATAAATGAAGCCGGGACAACTTAAAAACAGTCTGGACATGGATAATCACTTTGGGCTCCTAGCAGTCGATCCAAAAGAAACCAGGGCGTATTGGGCCCCCAAAGACATGGTCCAAAAATCGCACCTAGACCAAAAAACGTCACGCAGCTACCCTTGGAAATCATATTAGTGGCCCAAGAAGTCCTGTCGAAGCCTCACAACTCGCAGCTGGCTTTCGAAAATCAATTCCTACCCGGAATGTTGCTCTACGGTCACAAAAATTGCGTCAAGGTTCCCAAAAACGCGTTTGGCCCCGCAAAACAAGAGCCTTGGAGTACCGAAAAAAATGCACCACAAGAACGAAGAATCGTACAGGGGCACACAAATATTGTGCAAGAGGTTTCCAAAAATACAAATCGACCCAAAAGAAAAAAGGAAAAAGGGACCTCATCGAGTCGACCAGAGCACCGGAAAAAATCAGAATACATCCAGAAAGAAAATTATATGAAAGGCCTTTCTACTCTTGAGGGTGCCATCGGCTGAAAAAAAAACTCGTTGAGCAGCCGCAGCGGCATGCCAGAGAGGGAAATTCGTCCTAGCCCATCCATCCTGAAATGGTGGACTTCCAAGAACCTAAGAATCACGTCGGAGTCCCCAAAAATGGTTCTGGAGCCCAATAAATTCGCATCGTGGCCCCAGAATTAGGGGTTATAACAATATGCAACGGGTATCAAAAATACTTGTACCGAACCAGACAATTTGCGCCGGGGAATGCCAAATTCGCACTGGGGCCCAGATAGAGATAACGCGCTCCGAGAACTAGCGCCAAGCCTCCCCATAAAAGATATTGCGATTTGGACCCAAACTTCCTGTCACTGGTTATATCAATCCTGGTCCAGGCATCAAAAATTATCCTCGAGGGTCCCAAAAGTTGGCGTCGGCGGTCCCAGCTAAGCACAGCCTGGCCACAAAATTCCATCGAAATCCGACAAGGATCAAGCTGGAGCCCTTCTAAATAGAGATTCCAAAAATAAATGTCTGAGTCAGGGAAATCGCTTCTTAGCTCAAACATACCACCAGATGACTTAGCACATCGCATACGGTACCTAAAAACGCACAGGAGCTCGAAAAGTCGCTGCGGGACCCAAAAAGCAATATGTCGCCGGTGGCCCGAAAAATCAGGCCATAGCTAAGACTTTACATAATTCAGGAAAAGTCAACGAAAATTGCGTCGAGCCTGGAAAACTGGCATCGGATCCCCCCAGAACCATGCGCCTGGGCCCGAAATGTCGCAACGGGACTACGATAAATTATACTGGAGCCTCCAATATCGTATTGGGGTCCCACAAATGTGAGCGAAGAACCCCAAATAAACACAGGGGAGTCCTAAAAGCATGACTGGAGAACGAAAATGAACGTGGCTCCCCAAAGCATACCGACTCTGGCAAGAAGTGGCAGAGCCTCCAAAGCCATACACATTTGTTTTAAACGAACACTATATAATTATGTCAGATTGCCAATCTTGGTCTCCCAGATATCGGATCAAATCATTTTCAACCAGCGATTACATCTTCTCTGTTTCTCATCCTTTCCAGCATCAATCATGAAACTTCTTTTACCATGGGCCAGCAAGTAAACTACGTTCTTGCTTACTCTTTCTCCTCAACAACACCTATGACATCTACAACGAGGGATATCTCAGAGACATATAGTAATATATCATTGAAAATAAGAGCACACCACATACTCATAATTGAGGCTGTAACGAGTCCCCCCCCCCCACTCACAAAGCAAAAGTTGAACAAATCTTGTTTAAACAATAATAGGTACCCATCCACTTTTCAGGCGCTACTTTACATATACCGTGTAATACTATATCATGGAAGCTAGGGCACACCGTAAAACCATTAGTGAGGCTGTAATAATAAGCTTGCACACACACACACACACACACACACACACACACACACACGCACGCACGCACGCACGCACGCACGCACGCACGCACGCACGCACACACACACACACACACACACACACACACACACACACACACACACACACACACACACACACACAGTCTTGTGAGCCGTGAATAGCGAGCCACATGACTGTACGGTCACAACCGAGGACCACCATTTCTAAACGTGATGGAACGCTATGACGGAAGCACATCGTTGCCACATGGTGCTCGACCGTTACCAAATGTTGTGTGACATGATAAATTAGAAAATATATGTTTTATGGAAGATTGTACTTGCGAGGTCCAAGTGACAACAGAGGTCCAGTTGTGTGAAATGGGCAGATTATCGTGTATTTCGAGGACCAAGTGTGTGGTGTACATGTAAAACCGAAGCCCATATTGACTGTTTGTACCTGCATTAATTTGGACATTATTATATATGTTACTATGTGATCTACTGTCAGGACACACTTACTTTGTGGTCAGGGATTGCGGTGACGTTGTACCCCACACTTCAATGCTTTTTTGTGACGTACCCATGCTGCGCTGTCATTACACCATCTGGCTGCTGTTGATCTTCCTCTCGATGAGACCTCTCGATTGTTTAAAGAAAAGAGTTGGTTTGATTAGTCTCACCGGATTGGCCCCTAGACAAGAGGCCAATAATATGGCATTGGCGAGTGGTTCCCCAAGCACGGCAAGAGGGGCCCAATGAATGAAGGCAATGTGTGCTGTCAATTTGGTATGCGGGGCCCACCCATAGTGTCCCATGTTAATTCGCCAAGTTTTCCTGGGTAAATTTTCTCACCCCGTCTCGGGGGGGAGGGGGCATTACAAGCCCCCCTATGAAACTTAGGTATAGCCAACCGTCCCAATTTCGTCTATTGTGTGCACGGACATGTGGCGTATCTCCTCTGTTCCAAGGAGTTCAAAAACTCGATACGATCTGAGAAACAGAGAATTAACTACCCGGAGAGAGAACGGCCTAAAACGTCTTTTCTTGTTTGCCCCACTCGCATTCATATATCATTTTGATTTTTCCGCTGTTGAGCTACCGGTTCCGTAAGGGTGCACACAGAAGTTAAGTCCCACAATTTCTGTGTGCACCCTTACCCTCACGACAAGAACCGTTCGACATGATTTGAGAAGTGGTGCAGCAAGTTCTAGGGGTCTGTGATCCCCTTTCCTGTATTTTGTTCGGGGGGTGGGCACTCAAACACCCACAAGGGCCGTTCACAATTCGCTTCTAAGTGAGGTTCATTCAGATGCTGGAAGATAGCGTGAAATATCTAGTAGCGTCATTGTCACACCGCTTAACTGGCAGCATTTAACGTCTGTAGCGTTCACGCCTCCTGCCCTCACTCGGCACTTTTTTGCCAACGCCGTATGGGCACTTCGGTGCCGTCCCGGATATCGCACGAGGCTTACTGAATACTCATACATTTACCGATTGCTGTGCGCTATTATTACACCCATTGCTGTACACTGTGTACAGCCGAGATCGACTACCTTCAGGCCTGGCAAGCCACGACCTTGAATACCACTATTGGTCTGTCCCGCTGTATTTTCTGCCAGCGGGGCAGACCAGTGGCGGTCTACCCCGCTGTGGTAACTATTCAGCGATACTCGCTGACCTGCGAGTGCACGAAACATACAATTCACGGAACGTTACCTACGTCCGCCCGGCGTGCTTTTAGCGGGGCATTCTGCAGCGAGCATAGACTGCGTCGGATGGTTGTTAGCGCCTGGAGCTGCCTCTGTGCCGACCGGAGGGACTGGCCGGCAGCTTCGTGAGTGCTGTGCACTGGCTGTGCAATGGGAACCTGGTCGCATTGCTGATTGTCGCTGGGGGATATGTGGGCTCCAAGCCCCAATACTCAAGGCGTGAGCACAGAGAGAGAGAGGAGAGAGGGGGGCTCGGCCGTGTAGGGCCACTGGATCGATGAAAGGGCACGGGCTCAAGGAGAGGATTTTGGAGTTTAGGAGAACATCGACTGCGTCTGTCATGCAGCCTCAAGCACATTGTCCCGGGCCGATGAAGATGGCCTCGGGTCAACGGAAGGTGCCTACGGGCCGACGATGAGGACCTTGTGCTGGGTCAACGTGGGCTTCTAGGCCGACCAAGAGGTCTCCGATCGTTGGAAGTGCTCCCGGGTTGACGAATGTGGCTCCGAACCAATCTAAAGGGCCCCTGGGCTGATGGCGGTGCTCAAGCCGAAAGAAGTCTTATGATTTGATGGGGAGGTCGAACATTTTTGAAAATGGACATCCCGCCCCACGGAAAAGGCCCTGGATCGTTAATGACGACCCATGAGGCTATGGAGGGGCTCCAGTTGCCGAAGATGACCTCGTGTCGTCCGAAAGGGCCCCTGGGCCAACCCATATGGTATCAGCCGTGCAGGAGCCTTTGCACTGATGGATGGGGCCCAAGCCGTTGAAAGTGAGGCTCCTATCTGACAGAAGAGGTCCTAGATCTCTAAGGAGGGCCCCCGAGCTGATACCTAGCCGCGAGAGGACCCCGACCTATCGGAAATGGTTCGAAGCCGGTAAGAAGGGGCAGGCATATGGGTGAAGCAGAACATAGGATTCTGGAGTGATGAAGGAGGTCCAAGCTGCTAAAAAAGAAGCTACTGGCAGTATCGAATGTCCTAAGCCCTGAAAGAAAGCCCCTGAGCCGAAAGCTGACGGGACGTGCTGGGCCGCTGGGTCGGCTTCTGGCCATGCTGATGGAATGGACCCAGAGCTGACAGCGTTCCTTAGGTCGATAAAGGTACTCCACAGCCATACACACTATCCGGACCATAGCGGAGGGTTCAAGGTGCTACGTCAAGGGACGCTAAGCCCATGGAGGAGAACTGAGCTGTTAAAAAGCGTAGCCAATGGGTCAAGGGGCATCTGCACCCATCCCAAGGCGAGTCCGAGAGGCCCTCCGGGCGACCGCTTTGTTGGAGATGCTCCTGATCGCGCTCTGACATGGACCCTGAAGGCTGAGGGTCAACCTCAGAGCTGCAATTCACCTGTTGTGAGAGCTAGACAAGACTATTGAGGACTGTGATGGCCCCTTGAAGGCAAAAGGATCCTGAGGGTTAAGAGAGCCTCTAAGCGCGAGAGGAGATTGGACTGGGATTCTCCTCAGATTGAACAGGGCCCCTATTGGATTAACAAGATCAACAGATTCAGCAAGGGGCCCATATTAGATTAACAAGGCTGGGAGAGACTCAGAAGAATGAACAGAGCCACTTACGGGCTAATAGGAATTCCGAGAGCTGGTGATGTGTGTTGTGTGTGTGGCCTGTGTGTGTGTGAAGCCTGCCTGAGAGCTCGATGCCCCTGAAACCCAAACATGATTGTCGAGAACTAGGAATGGCAGATGCAAGATGGAGACAATATCTAGAGGATGAATAGGGCCCTTGAGTGCCAGAAGAGACCAGACTCAGATACCCTTGAGCTTTGGGAGGGGAAGCTGAGGGATCGACGCTCCCTGAGAGATAAGCGTGTGCTCGAGAACTGGTTATGTGTGCAAAGAATACCGGGGCTCGCTTCAGAACAAAAACATCCCTGAGATACATAAACATTGCCGAGGACGATGATTGCGAACGTCCTTTAAAAGTCAGGGAGGGCCATGAGGGTGAACAGAGCCAAAGTGTCAGAGATGTGTGCCGAAAGGAGGGGAAGCGATTAATGCGGAGGACCAAAATAGGCGAAAATCATCCGCACGCTTGCGTTATGATGGACATCCATCCTAAAAAGTGCCGTCAACTGTTGCGACACTTTTCTTTTTTCTTCAGGACAAAATAATCGATCTCAGTAGGTAGGGCCGTCCAACAGCTACCGCCACCTAAGCAGTGGCGGCCGTCCATTTGGTCGCAGCTCGGCGACAATAGCTGTTCTAGCGGTGACGGAAGTTCCAGCGGTGACGACAATTCAAGCAGAAGCATCCGTCCCAATGGCATGGCCACAGCTGCATCAGTGGCCACGGTCGAACCAGCGGGAAAAGACGACCCAGCGATTGCTGCGATGACGGCCGTTCCAGCGGTACTAGTCGCGTCGTCTTGCACCGGGATGGCGCCCGTCAAGACAAATAATGCGGGATGCTGTGTGTTCGGCGTTGCTGGTCAGGACTGTTGCTAGACTTACTCCTGTCCCCAAATTTTGCACATATTTTTCCGTACTGGTATTCACGGATGTATGAAGGTGTGAAAAGGCGCAACAGTGTGGGCCCACCCATATTATGAACACCTCTCTATGAAACTAATTTTCAATGCACCAATTAGGAAGCACTTATGCTCAGGGAGATAAGGAAGTATACTTTTACCCAAGCTAATAATACTTACGTTCTCATTAGTTATGTCTTAATTTCCACTCATGGAACAAATACTGACCATGCTAGTGATTCCGACGGGGGCAGGGAGTCCGTGTCGTATATGCATGTGCTTAATGCATCGATGATGTGTTCTACGCGCTGATTTTGTGGATGTTCAATGAAATGGGTGGAGCTTGAACCTTGGACCTCGAGGGGGTTTCGCGCCATTCAGGTGTCACTTTGCATTTTATGAAATCGTTGAGAAAAATCAACATGAAGCATGTTAAGATCATCAGTTTGGTAACCTACTGCCAAACTGACCAACTAGAGATTGGCTGAACACCTGGACACAGGCCAGTTTAAGAACAATAATTGCCGACACAAATCATTGCTGATCCCTCCAGATTTAATGCTCACTTACTTTCCTGGTTATTTCTGGACCCAATTCTCAGACATCAGTCATGATAAAAAGTGCAGCTCGGTGTTCCTTCAATGCTACGCTACTCCTAACAATAGTAGTCTTTGTAAGTTCAGGACAAGTGTAAAGCTTGGCACGTGACAAGTGTATGAAACATATGGTTCCAAATACGACAGTTGGTTTCGCAAAATGATTTGGGAAAAACACCATACTTGAAGGCATTGGGAGGGCACAAATGGATTGAGATTCATTCTCTATAGGGTCCCATGCTACAATATTAAATTATTATGGGGCAAAGCACATTGAGAGGACACGTTCATCCTTAAAAGTAGGCAAAACAACACCCCTGGTTGCAAAGTAATTTAAAACGGTGCTATACCAATTTCATGACTATACACCAAGACTTTCCCATGCAGATTGTTGAATGGAAATATGCTAGGACAATTCACCAACAGTCGATAAGATGATAGTGTTGCCCACACACCGTTACAATACTTGTCTATTTTATTTTGTGCAGCTGAAGGTATTTAAAGTTCCATGCTTACATTCATTACGTATTTTACTTATTTCCTTACGCTTATTACTTGGAGCACCTTGAACAATTTTGGCTGCATATTTTGGCGGCATGTTTTGGGTTAAGTTAATCTGGGCCGTGGGGGGGGTCGATAGAGATCCCATCTAATCTCCAAACTAAGCGTGGCACGAAAATGAAGTAGGTGTCATCGGAAAGCGCTCGACGAGTAGGAACAAACACCACGCCACAAAATGTTTCCCCCCCAAAGTGACGTAATTATGGGCCCTAAAGTTTCACAACATACATTATGTTTGTGGCTCTGGGGGGAGGGTTCAGTTGGAGGGAGGCTTGAAAAAGATATTTGCAATCAGAAAAGGAAAGAGAAATCGGCTAGGGCCATACAATTTTCGTCACCCACAAATCAGCTCTTTTATTCCAAAATTTTTAGTTCGAAGTTTTCCTTAATTTTCCTTTTTTAATGAGTAGAAGAGACCGAAAAATGTTATTCGAAGTCAACTTGACTTCATAAAAATTCTTACTTCAGCCACAATTTTCAATTTAAACTCTAGTTGGCAAATATGCAAAATTGATAAGTAATCAAAAGCGAAAAAAAGTGAAAAGTTCCCCTTGTACGTTTTCTTGCATCCCTAAAGATAAACAAACGCTGAAAGTTTCATTAAAATATCTTCATCCGTTAACACGCGCCCTGGGGATGGGCGAAATCCGCCCACCCCTCCGGTTTTTTGTAGATAACTCCAGATTTTACCGGCAGATATCAGCCATTGTTAGGGTACCTACTTAGAAATGACAGGCGCATCGTTTAAGGCAAGAAAAATGCAAATCGGCCGAAATCGACTTGGGGGCCGTTAAAGTTACAATATTCCCAGCGCCAGACCAGCCAGGAAGTGTTCTTGGCAAAACTAGCGACTTGTTTGATGTACATTGTCATGCTACATTGTTCCAGAGTCATGTCAAGTCACCGAGGTCATGTCAGGTCAAGTTCATAACAGGTTAACACACGCTCTAGGGGGGGTATGGCGAAATCCGCCAATCCTTCCGATTTTTCGTACATAACTGCATATTGCACCGGCCGACATACGCCAAATTTATCGCGTACCAGCTTAGAAATGACCGGCGCATTGTTTAAAGCAAGAAAAGTGGAAATCGGCCGAGAAGTTTTCAAGTTAGGGGCCGTTAAATTAAAAACAATTCACAGCGCCAGACCAAAAAAATCGGCGCTGATGCGCTTCCCGTATATTGGCAATAGGGAAGTGCTCTTGACAACACTAGCGACTTGTTTGATGCATATTGTTATGCTATATAATTTAAAAGTCATGTTAGGTCGCCGAGGTCAAGTCAGGTCAAGTTAATGACAGGCTAATGGAACCAAACTTTGTTAAATAAAATGTTGTCATAAATGCAAATGACTGTCATGCGATTAATGTCACTTTCCATGATACTCCCTACACATCTGGGAATATACTGTTTTTCATTGTGTGCCTAAGCGTTTCCAGGCTGTATTCATGTATTTCACTCCTTTCTTCACGAAGCCGATTGTGCCGAGCCGCCTAACGGAGCAGTCGGATTGACAGCCCGGTTCCTGTAACTGAAGCAGGTAATGACTTGATAAAGTGTTCCTATATGGGTGACCTGAGGTCAAATGGCGGATCTGGCAGCTGTATTGCATCATTAGCAATGTCCAAACCATCATTAATGCCGATTTTGGAGCATTTAAACACAATCACGGCGATCCATAACAATGACAAGCCAAGCCACGCAAAACAATTCATTTTGCTATTTTGGCCCATTTGACCTTGCAGATATTGACCTAAGGTAATGAAATTCGTACACATTAGAGTTCTCTGTCGTCCCCACCCACCGTGCCAATTTCCTTGCTCTAGCCTTAATTGTAGCCGAGATCTCAGGGGGCGGAATCCGCCCCTCTCCAGTGCGCGTAACTTTCAGAGACCCTCCAGGGCGCGTGTTAAAGCGTGAGTAGTTCACCTTTTTGGAGGTAACCTCACTTGCCCTTATCTATCTCGTTGACCCTAGATGATCGGACTTCAAAATTTTGACAACATGCCAAATTGATGTGGGAAAAGGCATGACAAATTTGAGGACCCCTCCTTTTTTATTTTTTTTGGTTGTCAATGACCCCCTCGAGACGGCGCGGGTTAATGCAACCACATAGTGTTGATATAAAAATATGCTGAAAAGTGGGATGTCATGCCCAACTGGGCACAAATGGTACTTATATGCACGAACAGCTTACGTGAACTATTTACAGAATGCACCCAGGCAATACTGTGTATGTGTGTATGCGCACCTCCAAAGGTAACCTGATAACAGGAGCTTCAATATTATACTATGATTCCCAGATTTAGGTTGGAAATGACACTCAACCAGGAATATCTTCTTTTTTACTCCTAGTTCCCAATGTCACCAATTTGTTTTCTCAATGCTACTCCCTGCTTTTACCCCCACCCCCATATACGAAGCAGTTAAAAACATTCAATAATTACGAATTAGCACCTATAAGGGACATTATTGGTTAAAACCATGTATGTAAGGTGATGTTACCATAACCCTGGAGAAAAGGCACTCATCACCCCAGCCAATACCACATCCCTAATACGCAAAAACTCCATTCACCAACATCAAACATACCCATCAATACTCCAATCAATCTACCTACCTATCCAACCCTATTAGCTCTATCGTACTTAACACATGTGGCTTGAGTGCCCTATCAATAATTTTCAGTGTAATTGCAATGTACAGGGTGCCCCTCCTTAGCATAAGTATCAGCCAATCCACTACAACTTAGAACTAATCCACATGTTGCACCAACAAAATGATTCATTCTTTTTTAAAACTAACTAACTGAGGGACTACATAGCAACAGCAGGCAGCCTTGCCACTGATCAATAATGTTTTGACAGTAACCTGTTTAGCTGTTCTACACCTTGATTTCTCTAACCTGAATTGATGATCCCATGTGAAAGCTTAAATAGAAGGGCATCATTAGCATTGACCTGATCTAGCTATTTAATGATTGCATGCATTTCAATCATATCACCCCCTAATCTCCTGTACTTCACTGATTACTTATCTAATGCCAATTATAAGTTACCTAGTTCACTGATGGTTCTAATGGCTTTGCGCTGCACTCTTTCAGGTATATCTGTGTTTTTTTTTCTAAGTGGGGGCTCCATGCCTGTACGTAATATTCTAAGTGGGTTTGTACGTAGGCTAAGTACAGTTTTTAATGACTACCGTGCTTTTATACCTCACCCTTCTATTAATTATTTCAAGCATTCTGAATGCTGAGTTCGAAGCTGAATTACCTTATTTCTGCTTTTAGGTCATTTTACACCAACACACCTTAATATCTTTCCTCGTTAATACCACTCAGTTTCCTACCTCCCATTGAATATCTGGAAGTCCCACTACCAGACCCCAGGCGCATAAGCTTCCATTTTCATAGTTGAAAGACATCTGCCAATGATAGGACCACTTATTAGGTCTCCATGTCTAGTTGAATATTACTATGTAGATCACTACTGTTTGCCACTCCTGCCAGCCTCATGTCATCAGCAAATTTGAATACCTTATCCTTAACCCCTACCTGAATTCATTTTTATGAATGTTATTTTTATGAAAATCATTTTTGTGAATGTTATTCACAAAAATGATAAAGAGAAGTGACCCTGGGTGAAATGGTTAAAAGCATAGAAGTTAAAAAAAATACAATTAACGAAGAATAAGATTAAAGAAGAATGAATCTAAAGTAGAATACAATTAAAGAAGAATATAATTAAAGAAGAATATAATTAAAGAAGAATATAAGTAAAGAAGAATATATTTAAAGAAGAATATGATTAAAGAAGAATATAATTAAAGAAGAATATAACTAAAAGAAGAATATACTTAAGGGAAAATATAATTAAAGAAGAATACAATGAAAAAATGCAATTAACGTAGAACGTTTTAACAATACATAATCTCATATCACTGACAAAGTTGAGAAGAGTCGAAGGAATCAAAGTTCAGAGGCTAAAAGTATCAAAAAAAAAAATATATATAATGAGTAAAAACGAGCCAAATGAATACGCCAAACAAACGCGTCAAAAGCATCAGGTAAAAGAAGACATAAACAAGTTAACAGAGCAAGTTAAAATAATAGAAGCAAAAAATACACGTCAAAAGAACAGCAGTTGAAAGAGTCCAAGTGAAAAGACCAAGATGGAATAATAAAAATGTAACGAATGGAATAAAAATCCACTTTTCGCATACCTAGAACCTATCACCAACGACATCATCAGGTATGTTGGCAAATTACCCACCTGAAATGCCCAAATGTAGGTAGATACCCTACAAACGTATACTTACTTTAATTGTTGCATGCTATTGCACTATTTTACTGCACTATTAATGCAATGACATTTTAACAGATATACGTAGAAATAAATAAATCACGCGCAATTATTTTCATTTAGAAATCAGTAGTGCCCTGGATTCACCGTCCGGTAAACATCCTACTACTCACCGTCACCTGACACGCACACCTGACGCGAAGCTACTTCAGCGATTGCCGAGGAAAATAGAGATGGTGATATCAATCGTAAGCTATGTTCTGAAACACCAACTTTTAAAACCACGAATGATAATTTCGAACCTTTGATATTTATTGATCAAATAGGAATTAGTACTAACCGAATTTATAGTTGCATTCATGAAACTTCGATCTTAGCAGCAGGAGTCGCGTCACCACTATTTTCACTAGAACAAGGACTTACACACGCCTGACCGATTTCTAGTTCACACAAATTCACACACACACACATTTGAAAATCATGATTTCATGATTATTGTGGTCCATGATAAAATGTCGCCAGCTGATTGAGAAACACCCAAAAAGCGTTTTGATTGGTCAAAATACCGAGGTCCACCTATCGGGGCTCGGTATACACCACCGGACCTCGATATTCCGTTGTGTAAACCCATTTTTGTCCTCGGTATTCACGGCTCACAAGTGCACACACACACACACGGCACGCACACACACACACACACACACACACACACACACACACACACACAGACACACAGACACACACACACACACACACACACACACACACACACACACACACACACACACACACACACACACTCCACACACACACACACACACACACACACACACATACACACACACACACACACACACACACACACACACACACGCACACACACACACACACACACACGAACGCACATGGCGGAAATTGACATTTTGATTGAACATTAGTACTAATAGTTTCCAGAGATACCGGAGACCAGAGAGTTAAACCTATTATTACAAAATAATCCATCAGTCGTGAAGAGAGTCCAGCAAGAACACTGAATTTGAAAGTACTTATATTGTGATGATAGTTCTTTTTCAGTACCACATGTTGCTGTTAGACACAGACGCGCCCAGAGGGCCTACCCCCATCCCCCTTAGCGGTGAAAGTCATGTGAAGTTGAAATTCTCTAAACACTATAAACACTATTCAAATTATCGGGTTATCTATCAAAAAGTGCTCAACCGTGATACATTGCGAAATTCCTGGCTGTGCCCCTGCTGTTGATACTGGCCCTCCTACTTTTTGAGTCGTTCCTACCTCTATGCTTGCTGCCAAGGACTGGGGAGGTCACTCTACCTATGACTACAACCGTCTTGGCGGTGACGGCCGCCCATGCGGCCACAGCTGTGCCAGTGCCCTGATCACAGCTGTTTCAGCAGCCACGGCCGCTGCAGCGCCGAAACAGCCAGCCATGCTGTAGCTGTGGTGACACCCGCCCCGGTGGGACTAGTTGCTTTGTATTGGGCCCGGATGATAATGGTTAAGTAAAAAGAAACAGTTTATAATAAATTATATTTATAAAAGAAACAATACTTCTTGCCTGAACAATAATGCTCTCCCAGAATCTTGCACTTGATTTCCTCACCGGGATTCACTGGTAATAATTTTGGGAGGGTATGACGGTATTGAAAACACGCAACAATGTGGGTCTCCCACCCTTACCGTGAATACCCTCCTTGTTAAACTATGTCTGAACGTAGCGGATAGCAGAAAGAAGCAATCATGTTCATGGACATGAGGACTCATATTGTGCTCTAGATAATATAATTAAGGCATTCGTTGTCCCTTTACTTTCTGTAAGATATTTCATTTTATTGGTTGTTATCGGCAGCGAAATGGTTTGTATTTCTTGCTGCTCTTTATCGAACTCTTGTACTTTGATTGCAGGTATCGCATTAGCTACCCCATCACGAGTGCATGTCTTCCCACATGCTTCCCTAATATATATGTATATATACTGTAAACATAGTGGCCCTTCGAGAATAGAGTGAACGAAATTCAACGATTTCCTGAAAAGTGGATAGGGGGAGTTGGGTAAGTAAGTGGCTCTCTTCAGATGCCCCTTCCTCTGGATCAAATCCTGGTTATCCCACTGAGGTTAAAAAAAAAATATATCGAAGCAAGCATAGCCAAGGTACTGGAAAGCATGGAACCCAAGATTAGTACGCTAGAAAAGAGACTAGAGATGTCATAGGCCGAGGAACTCGTGGGAACTACGGAGGGGAACTCCCTTCTCGAGCCAAGGTCAGAAATCACGAGCAGACGATCCGTGTTGTGGGTGAGCAAGTCGAGAACATGGAGACAAATAACCGGGCGAATATTCCTATATTTTCACAAGTCAGGAATTCGGACGAAGGAGGGTGAATGAAGACATCAAAGGAAACGCGACCAAATCCTGAAGAAACGTTTTTCTACGCTTGGTATATCCATTCACGATTTTCAGACCGTCTGCCTGCAAAATGAAAACAGGGCGATCGTTAAATTGTGGTGAGTCCTCATTGAATTTATTAAAAAGTATAGTGGGCAATTTTTACACAGGAAATTCTGGGTTTTTAGTTCTGATATTTGGTGGATCGGATGAAATTTGTACTAGGAGGGTGTGCACGGCGCAGGCCCCTTTAAGCGGGCATGGGTGCGGCTTAAAAAGTTGTTGGTAGGGCATTCAATCCACATGTGTCTAGGGATCAAGGGAATAGGACAGGATAGCTAAGGCAGATAGGCATTGATAGGTGTGTGGGATGATTTCTTTAGGATGTGGTGATGGTTGAGGTGAGCCTTTTCACCTTACCGGGCTTATGATATCTTCCATTTACAGACTTAACTGGATGGGCCCTTGTGTCCCTTATTAAGTTTAAACACTTTATGACTATGATTAAATTCTTCAAAAGACAATGCTCAGGAACGAAATTTATGAGCGCCTGCTGGAAAACAGAGGTAAAGGGAGTAGCGATCTACCGCTGTTTGTGAATAAGTCGCTCTTCCCGGCCAACAGGCATCTTTTTAAGCTGTCCTCGAAGCTATGAGAAAGTGACAAGTATAAATGGCGTTCACTAAAAGAGGTTCGGTGTTCGTGAAAATCGATCAGCGATCCAGCGGTCGTCGCACCACCTGCATGGAACGGTTGGCGGAGGTCACCAGTGACCGCGAAGTTCGCCCCGCGTCCTCCCAGCCACGCATCGCTGGCGCCGCTGAAACGTGTACTGAGTCCACTTCTCATCCGGACTTTGCCCGGTTCGTTGGCCTCCGGGCGGCTCGGGATTGACGCGCCTGGCGACGCCTGGGGCGCTAGGCGGGGACGGTCAGAGAGTGGCCGCGGGCAGCCGCCACCACGGCGCTGTCGTATGGGAGGTCGGCTGTCCTGCACGGCGCCGCTGCTCGCCTGGCGCTGCGACGTCACGCGTCCTGGAACAAGCCAGGTACAGCAGCTGCTGGCGCGGCGGTCCTGACCGCGGCTGGAGCCCCTGCTGCTGAGTAATGGATTCACCAACACGGATGAGCGAACATTGTGACACGTTGTATGCTCATTTTGTTTGTTCATTTTGTTTTTATGCACTAAAAGTGTTTGTACGCTTGCAAGCCGGGAGAGCTTTTTGCGTGGTAGCGCAATGCACTTTGAACATGGAATAATTATACTGTAAGCAAGTGTGGAGTATTCTGTTATGCTGCTTTCATAGTTCAACCAGGAGCCCGCTACTACTTCGTTCTCCTTTTCTGTTGGATTCGTTCATGCTCACTTGTGTTTCAGGGAGGGCGGAAAGTGTCTCATAATACAAATTTGTACGTGGGTTTTAGGACACATAAAGCTATATGTGGTGTGTCTCAATCTTTCATTTCAAAGCTATCGCAGAGCACTCTTAAGCGTACAAAAATGTCGCGGTAAATACAAATGCTACTCCCTGTACGATAATTACAACAATGCAACGAAACCATGGTGAAAAGTCTTCAAGATCATTGTCGTCAGTCTTTTATCAATCTTTGTTTAGATTGCAAAGTGGTTCATGTTTAATCATGCTTCTGGCCCTCGCTGAAAGGAATGCTGTCTGACTCACCCGATGACTGTAATCAAAATGTTGTGGCCATGTGTACCGACTTGCATCCGTTGTAGATAGGTTAGGAACGCCGGAATGTGCCTTCAGCACGTGGCCGGTATAGGGTGGGTCTACTCTGTTCCCCTGGGCTGTTGCCGTGACCATATTCAGAAACTACCGTACCGTGACCTTAGGTCAAGGTCACCAAAATCCACAAAATCGTTTTCTTGCCTATTTGACACGCCCATGCTCCCAAAGTACCGAACCGAATTTGATGAAACATTCACCAATCGACGTGGAATAGGCGATATGTTCTCGGCCTTGGGTCAAGGTCATCAAAAGTGTATAAAACTAATTTTAATGTTGTTGTGCCGCCCATACTATGAAAGTATGAAACCAAATTCCATGAAACCTTTGCAAGTCGACGTGACGTGGTCGATATACTTTCGGCTCTTGAATATGATGACCAAACGACCGAAATATAAACGTATTGCAGTACCATACATGGCATAAAATAGCAAATGCGGACACAGCTTAACACGACCACGCACCTAGAAGACAGCAGCAGATGCAAGGGAAATACGTTGACCTTGGGAGTGTAGGGAAGGTCCTTGCTCCCTTGAGCTTTCTCAGACATTTCCCCACTTTGTCTGACGTAAACTTATATTAGGCACGTGATAGACTATGGACCTCAGCGTTACGATAACCCCGGTATAATTATTTCACCAGCTCGCAGCTTCCAATTTCATAGCTCTGATCTCACATCTCTGAGCTCTGAGCCGTCTCACACATATCTGCATCCAGGTCTTCCCAGGGCTAAAAAAATGGTTTCGTGGTTGTCGTCCAAATCCGGAATAGGCTTGGTGGTTGTCACCTTTTGTGCAAACGATAGCATTATGCTACGTGACCCGGAACAGGGGTTCCCAACCTGGGGTAATGCGCCAGCTTGTGGAGAGGGGTGGGGGGTGGGGTTATAGCGGGGTTTCGTCAAACCCCGAGTATGGAGAGTACTGTGTACATTTGCCAAAAACCTGTGCACATATATCGGCAGGAAATGCTACACGTTCTCAACCTTGAAAATGAACTTTGGCTGAGGCATTCTTAATTTGATACGGGGTAATCACGAGGTTGTCCTAACCCAAAGTGGGTAATGATAGCTCGAAAAGGTTGTGATTTCCTGGACCTATAACAAATTGCGTCGATTACCTTTATACAGAATATCTTGGATCCAATTTCCTTTCCGGCAATTCGGCGTCGTTATTGTCCAAACAAATATTACATCAAAATAGGTATATTATTTAACACATCCTTGACTGCAATCAAGTTTGTAAACACGAGAAACACCGAAAAAAAAACATGATGTTCGCTCACCAACACGCAGGTCAATCTTAAGTACAACAACTGGATACGTATGTGTGCCCACCAAGTATGCTGCATATGCGGCGAAGTTTTCTCGCCAGCGTCAAAAAACTCAACGGCATCAATGGCATTCCACAAGATCGGCCCTAATGTAGCAAGACAACATAAATTAACAATCCAGAGAGGTATGTGCTTTCAGTGAGTACCTCATAGTTGGTATAAACCAGTATGTTAAACAATATTTACAGTTAATCATAACCGTAACAAGGAACAACGCTGTGTGTAGTTTCTACTCATTTTAGTCAGAAAAGATGTACGATTTTCCACACTTATCTCGCTTGTGACGGGCGATCACTTTCCCCTCTACCTGTTGAGACAGAGTAGCGCGCACGAAGTTGTCCAGGTGAGGGTGTTTCTTTAACACAGCCCCGATCAGCCAGTCCGCATGTGGCACGCTTGGTCCGTTCCAACGGATCACTAGCTCTTTTTCGGCATTTGTGTGGCTCAGTACCCGCGATGAGGTCATGCCAAACACATTTTTTACTGCAGATGCCATACTCTCTACAACGCTTTCCGCTGGGCAAATTAGCCACAACCTCACCACGATCGAGAGGTATGGCATGAACAGCGGGTCTTTTTTGGCACCATAGGTCCTTGAACAACTTCTGGTTGAATCCAGTGTTCAGGCGTTTCAGCGCACGGAAAGTGGCTTCGATTGACTCCGATGGGATGGGATCTTTGGGAATCAATGACTCCCGTTGTAGAATAGCCAACGCATGTGCTACCTCTGCGACGACGGATGATGTGGGCGAGTTTTGCATCTGCTGGAGATCCGCTGCTTGCCTGATGTGCTGCATGTTCTCCTTCAGCTGCAGGTTGTTGCAGCCCCGCGTCTGCCCTCTAGCATCCACACCGTGCTCCCGACTGGCGCAGTGGTATTCGAGAGCTCGGGTGAATGTGGAGATTTCCTTGACCTGTCAAAGGTTAACATCTCTGTGTAGCCTCGTTCAACACTCAACACACTACATTTTTCTGATCAAATAAAGACCACGAAAAATTGAGACGATATATTATTATGTAAATTGCAATATCGTACATGGAATGAATACAATTATCATTGGCGAATTAGTATTTTACCAATTCGGGAGCTCATCATGAATTGCTATACGAAAGTCTTCTGTGCCAAAAACAGTTTTATATTCTGCTGTAGTACAGCAGACTGAATTATGGAAACACAGGTAAATTGTCCATATAACAAAAAAGAAGGTTGAAAATAATTTCACGACCACTTAATTTGTTAGCCTTTTTCTTGGTCACTGTTCATCAGTATCTTATCACTTCTAAGCACGACGCTTTTTTATTCACCTGGTGTTGTTGAAGATTCGAGGCGTATTTTGAATAGCTGGGCCAGGATTCCACCATTTCCTCGCTGTCCCCTTCGTCCAGGACACTTTGGATGTCCAGTGATGTCCTCAGAGTGGGACCACTGCAATGTTTCTCGAGTCTTCTCCGTTTCGGTCCGAAGTCCTCGACCATAGCCTTGTACTTTTCTTGGCGTTCCCATGGCAGATGCTGCAGGTTTTGGAGACTCTTGCTTGCCTTTGAGAGCACGGAATACAGGTCCTGCAGCGCCGCCAGCCGAGCATGGAAACATGAATCTGTAAAAACAAAAACAAAAGAGGAATTAAACGGTTTGGAGATTAAAATATGGAAATGAACTCATGCTAGATTGCTCCATTAGATAATCCATTCTTCTGCGGGTTCTCAAAGCGCATTGCGCAGTCTATGATCAACAAATAAACATATTTTATTTCGGAACGAACTACCTACCATATTTGCTCGTTCACGAAGGAAGGCATTATATACCCTCAAAACCTGAAAATAAACGCTGTATTTTTGGCACAATCCGTCATCTCATCATCTGCAAGTAGTATCATTGGGATAGAACACGTAGGCTGCTTCTGACGTTAACAAAACAGCTGCATCACGTTGATATCAATTGCTTAATCTATGTAAAACGTGCGAAGAACTCTATAGTTAAAATGAGTCAACTAGACTAAAACAAGCCACGCGCGCGCCAGCGTGCAAGCGCATACGCACACATACTATGCGAAGGCGTGTTAATACCCCAGTTTTGTCTATTCAATATATCTGTGGGAAAAAATTATTGATACAAAATTAAACTGACAGCTTTGCATAATTGTTGCGATCAATGTAGCGTACAAAGCATGTATGACAGATATTTTCCTTTTATCAGAAACTTTTATCGGTTCCCACCCAAAAACATACAAATTATTAATACAATTTATTTAAGAGCATTACCCTTCAGCAGTTCGAGGTCCTTCTGTAGATCTATTGGCTGACATGACCGGCTACTCGTCGTAGTGCCGATCTCTCGTAGCTGGTTCTCCATAGCGGCCTTCAGCACCGGTATGTTTACCGTAAATGCCTCTATGACGTTGGCAGCATATGGCGAGAAGCGAGTCTCGGACCATAGCAGCAGGCCTCGTGGTTCCACCCCAATACGCTTACTCGCCGCCAGGAACGTTTCACGCCCTTTTCCATATGAGAACCGTTTCACGATGCGGCTGATCTGGTCGATCACCTCTTGCACCCACCGACACGATGGCTCCTTCCTGGCACTGTGCTCCGCGAGGTCCAGAAGATGCGCGCCGTCCCAAAGGAATGGAACACATGGATGCTTAGAGCGCATCGCATAGTCAGGGTGTTCGGACTGCAGCTTTCTGACAAACTTTCTGGGGACGTCGGCTCCATGGTATTGACCATCTGTACAGATGGCGGCGAGCTTGGTGGTATCCATGATGTTGAGTGGCTTGACGGTGTCCACCCACTCCTTTGCCAGAGAACTACCATCATGCTGGTCCACCACGGGCGCTCCGATCACAAAACTCTGGATGAGCTCGTCACATGGTGCGTCCGGCACGATGGTTATGATGCCAGTTATGTCCACAGTTCTATGTTGGACAGTTACTTTGTCCGCGACAAGACTTACGCAAGGTGCTCTGTCAACATGACGGGCTACACACTCCAGGATAGTAGTACTGAATGCATCCCTGAACCGCTGCATTTGGGTGGCCGAATGGCAGAGATCGCCCATTGTTGAGCCTGTCATATCGCAGAGCACGATTGTCTTCTCGTACATAGTTTGGGCCATTGAGTGCTTCAGGACGTGGTACGCTGCAAGCAATGAGTTTCGGCAAGCACTTTGTATATTCCTCGCACGGACCGCCTCCCGCTCCATCTCTTGAGACGCCTTCTTCACGTTCTCTTTGTGCTTTTTAGAGCACACGTGGTGTTTCAGCGACTCTTTCAACCGGCTGAAGGGCTTAGGGATAGCAGCTGGTCTAGGGAAATCTGTACCGGCAGAGAAAGTGTAGTGGCATATGCCATGAGCGTTGGGCTTGCTGGCATGTAAATCCACCGCAAGATCGAAAGTTGGAACACATAGCTTGCACACGAGAAGATCACGAGATGGTACTGCGATGATGTGGTGCTCCGATACGGCATGAAGAAGCGTTCCCATGTCACGTGCAGCATTAATGAGCGCGTCAGTGTCACTTGTCTTGTTGTGCTGTTCTCTTGGCTCGTTGGTTAACGTCTGCCTGATTTCGAATAGGCTCTGCTCCATTCGGGCCAGTCTCCGTCCCAGCGATGTGCTGACACCTGTAATGCAAAACATTTTCATCATTTAATATCGATTATTTTTCAGAATAAGCTCAGCGTATAGTGTTGTTCTCCTACTTAGCTTTTCTGCTAAAGAACAGTACAGCAGCAAATACGAGAGCCCCTGGAGCATGTTCAGAATAGTTGTATGCCTAAAGTTATTGCTTAAAAAGTGAAAAGGGAACTGTCTTTTTTATTGAAAAAAGTAATAAAAAAGTGGTTTCCTTTCCGTGCTGGTTTGCTGCATCGTGCGTTTCCCACGTCTTGAATGCGAAGCGGATTTAACACGTGACCCTATGGTGACCGGCTCGGACGCCCTTACATCGGTGCAAAAATCCGTGAATATCTGCCGAAAGAAGCATAATAGCGACATTTTTCACGAACAATACACAGAGAAACGTTTGATGATGTAAAATTAGTTTCTGCAACATCAACCACCCCGCGGTCTATGAGCAGCATTATAAAACTTCATGAATTTCGACCCAATTGTCACTAACTCGGCCGTTGGTTTGCTGGTTTATCGAGCTACGACAGCGCAAGGGAGGCTGCGCTCGGCGCCACGGTACACCAAGCTCCATTTCGTAAGACTGTGTTGACACTCACCAAGGTAAGACTGTGTTGTCGAACCGTGCAACCATACACACAAAAGCAGCGTCAGTAGAAAAGGTAGGCAAGGGGGGGGGGCTGGCGTAGGGGTAGGGCTAGTAGGTAGGAGGGCTGGCGTTCATGTGACCTCGCTCAATGCCTCGGGCTGGGCGATTGTTAACATGACTTGGGCAGAGTGGGGAGCCAAATATACTTGGCAATCTGACAAACGGCCGGTATTAGAAATCGGATCGAAAATCGCGGCGTTTGTGCATTATTTATCGCGGCCAGTTGGGTGCTGGAAACTGAAAATCTGAATTACGTATAAACATAAACGTTTCTCTGTGGATTGTGAGATGAAAAGGGCCAATGTCATTTCAGCAGACGTTCACAGTTTTGTCCGTCGATGTTAGAGCTTATGGGCTGGCCACCATAGGATCACGTGTTAAAACCGCCCCCTGTTCAATACCTGCAAACGCACGATGCAGCAGCCCAGGATGGAAAGGAAGACCACAATTCGCAAAATATTTTTCATAAAAGAATTAACAGTAACATGCAAGGAAAAGTGTGGAACACGATATATTCGGAAACGTAACGTTCATATCAGGAGGTAATTGAAAAAAATGGCTTAGAATGCGATTCCTGCAGGGTGATTTTTTTTAAATATGCGCATGCTACTGTACCAGAATCATGCACCCCTGTCCCCTCAGTTGTCTCAGAAGTAAAATGAAAGTGTATGAATCTAAAATGGCAAGATCAAAGAGCATTTGTTGACATAATGCTACTGCCAATTTCCATGGGTTTAATGCAGTTGGTAGATCCCCAGCAGTATGAGGAAAATATTCTCAATTTATCTACATCATATACAGGGCGTTTCTTAAGTTTGTACCACACCTTTTTTTTCGCTACAGCTCGCATACTTGGCATTATATACCAATGAAACTAGCGCCACAGGACAGCCCGATCCATGCAGTTATATGTTTCACGAACGTATGAAATGTTTCCGCGAAATAAAACGATACCAATAGCATGTATTTTTCTTAGAACTGGTAAAGCACTACTCACCGCAGCCACGCTGGAGATCATTAAGTGGAATTCTTTAGCAGAACTAAACCAGCCTGAGCTGTTTTTGTATTCATATATTATACCGATATGCTGGGCCGAAAAGGGTTTAATTCATATCCAGGCAGTATGCACACAAAAACATCCAATGCACCCTAATAGGCTTGCTGGTTGCAAATAGCATAGAATACCGATTGACCAATCCTTTTTTTATAGACTAGAGCGAAGCATAGAAAGTTTTTTGTTGCCTTGGAATGTAAAATATCGTTGAAATGAACAACGTTTCCGATTCAAGGACATAATTATGATACAAAATCACTTACTAGGAGACATATGTCTATTAGTGGTCACCAGAGGCTATCTGAGGCAGGTGCGCGCACAGGATTTCGTTTCGGGGAGGTCAAACTGTCGGCTGTGGGCAGGACTGGATATCGCTCTTCGGGACGGGGGGTCCAAGCTGCAGGGGTCAATCAGGGATGGGGCCCACTGCAGTACAGGGGGCCAACCATTTCAGGCACGCCGCCAGGAATGATCTGAGGGGGGGGTGCGTAGCTCCCAAAAAGGCCCAAGTTCAGCTCCAAAAGGGGCCACTCACTGGGCTCTCTGGCTGGCTCAGATGTGTCCCTCGACGAATGCTGTTTGCATATTATCCGCCAAATTATGATGGCCAACCTCTCCTTCAGGGGAGGGGGGGTAGGCGAGTGGGAAGCGATGATTTTAGGCACAGCACCTAGACGAACCTCTCTTTCCTGGAGGGAAGGGGTGGAAAGTGATATCCAGGGCAGCACTTTCAAGACCCCCTTGGAGGCCTAAGGGGTGGGGGCGCGCCCTCCTTGGATCCGACCCTGGTTAAGGGGTGTCAGAAAATACAAATAAGTGCTGAACCTATCCTGTTTTTACTCAGAAATTTATACCCTCATTCCATGGGCATGATTCCATCAAAACAGGCCACTATAAACATTTTAACCAGCGCCCCACTGGGAGGGGGGGCAAAATCGCCCACCCCTCCGGGATTTTCGCGATAACGGAAAAACGGCGGCGCGCAGCGTTGCCAAACTTAACACCTTTTCCCCCATCATTTCCACACATTCTGTCAAATTTTGGTGTCGGAGCCTTATAAAGTCAGGTCACAGGGTCATGTCAAGTGACCTCACCTCAAACTCACATTTTGGGAGGTCTAGGCAAAGTTTTTCCGAAACGACCGGAAAACAGGGGCACGGAGGGCCACCATTTTTGTGCCCGCCTCATACCTAATCTTTTGCGCAACTCTTCCGATTTTGTTTACCCCAGGTCATCTCGGGTCACGACTCCAGGTCACGTCAAGTGAACTCAGTATTCGAAGTAGCGTTACTCACAGAATAAGCAATCGATTGATTTAAAACTCGTAGTATGTCATGAGGCCACTAGGGACTAGAATTCTGCTATTTCGGAATTTCGGTATCAGTGACCTAAGGTCGGGTCATTTCTGCTTCTCCCCATCATAAGCCTACGGGGAATATACAAAATTGTTATTTTTCAGAGGAATGGGCCAATTTTCCCAAGATCATGTTTCCCTGCACTAGTATTGATGATCCAGTTTACATTTTTGCTTAGTGGTCCCTACAAGGTCACCTGACGTCAGCAACACGTTTTTGCTGATAACTTTTCACAGAGTAACGATACAGGCGTGGAATCATCGCCATTGTGTTTGTCTCGTGAAGGCTTTCAACGATATACAACATGAAATACCTAGGTCAACGGGTGACCTTGACTTGAAGCCAAATTTGAGACTGGGCCTAACCAGGTCATGCCATATATTGTTGAACGCCTCTCGATGAGACAAACACGATGGCGTGTTAATTGTCGCTTTATCATAATTATATAAAAAGTTATTCACGAAAAACGTTTCACCCATAATCGCCGGTTTTGACCTTTGATGACCTCTGGAGGCTAAACTATTGACCTGAGCCAAAATCTGATCGCACCAAACCGAAAGCATTTTTCAAGAGCCTTGTGGCGGTGTCCGTTTCTTAGCTATCATAGATCCAGAGATATATTGGGGTATATGGGGGCAGATCCTGGATTTAGCCAAATTTGACCGTAGAGGGCCTCGAGTGACCTTAATATTGACCTGAGCTGACAAATGACTGACATCTTTAAAAGATCCTGTCACGGGCTATCTAACGGTATAGGATTTTTTCTCCTACTCCCCATAGGAGTCGAGTTAGACTGGGGGTAATATTCCCCCCCCCCCAGTGGGGCGCGTTCGGCTGAGGACCCCAGTGGGTCACAGGTTAAGCTGAGCTATCATGTTTTAAATGTTTCATGTTTTAATTGAGCTATCTAGGTCACATTTCTGTTATACTGAATTAGCTGAGTGCTTTAAATAAATTATTCAGTATTTCTGTGCCAGCCAATAATAATTACCATGCAGTGGAAAGCTCAGTGGTTCCAGGCATGTGAAACAATAATTACATAAGTTGGGGGTCGCATTGCAGTTTGCAACCATGATTGATCCAAACCTTCGCAGCCATAGCCCAGGATACTTTAATGACATTTTCTGGAGTAAGGTTCTAAGCACTGCTTTGGGCCTAACTTACCTCTTATAGTAGGTATAGCATGTAATGGAGTTTAAATTCCAAATAATAAATTGAACACCTCTATGGCTATGTGAACAGTGAAACAACAATGACAAAACATAGGAGACTAAACCACATCAGGATTCTTTGGCATTGGAACATGTAACATATGCTCATTGTAAGCTTAATGCCTGACCAATTGAGCTACCCAGCTATCCTGAATACCCTAATGTGAAATACAAAACAGACACATACCTTCTGGTTCCATTGGGTCCACCCCATTGCCTGCTGGCTTAGGGACATCAGGATCATCCTCTACTTCAGCTGAAGTAGGGTTGTCCAGATTGAAGGTTGGTGGCTCAGTCTCGAGCACAGTGTCTGAAAGAAAAACTAGATGGTGAAACTTTTGAGTTACCTGTGATAAATACACAGATTATTTGATAGAAAAGATATATACAGCACCTAGGTGGTTTGACTTTTGCCACGTAATGGATTTATAACATGGAATTGAATAAAATGCCAGTCTCAGTTATGTAAATTATCTACTTGAGGCAGAAGAATTGCTGTATATTTTAGATAAATCTGTAGGCATTGATTTGCTCAAACAAATTTGGTAAATATCTATCCCATACATGACATCATAACAGGCACTTCATCAGCTGATCCATTGACCCATTTATTTTCATATATTACTACATGATTTTTTAGAAGCAGTGACCAGCAGCAGCAGTGCCAATGGGACTATATTCATAACTAACAGTAAGCAATCTGTTATCCACCTATCGCACATTTTGCACACATTTTCAACTATTGCACACCTTCCACAGCATGGTATGGTAGCACATTATTTCATGTTTGGAGACAAGGATGGAAACACTGATGGAAGTGGAGACAAGGGATTGTGCATGGTTCTGAAATTCGTTTTGAGACAGGTGGGAATTATGTAAGCACTGAGCAAAAACCAGGTAGTTAGGAAGAAAAACCCTTTGGTTTGTGTTTATTATCTGGTATTAAAGCAATAAAAGCATTCCTTCTCTGGTATTGAAGCAATATAACTAAAAACAGGGGCTTGCGAACCATACTGGTTAGTCCAAACCATCTCAAGTGGGGTAAACACAAAAAACAGGGATTTCCACTTAAAATTATGAATTTCAGGACACTGGGATTGTGTGTGCTGTGTTGTGATGTATGCAGTGGCACAACCAGAGGGGGGCCAAAGGGGCTATATCCTCTCTCTCAGGACACCCATAAGGGCCCCTCTCTTGCTTCTGGAGGGTGCTATAGCGACTTTAGCCCCCCTCAGGTTGTGCCGCTGGATGCATGTGTCAATATATGGCAATAGTTGTAAACCTGGGTTGAAAATTCAAACTATGGTTAACTTGTTAGTCACAAGACATTTTGTCTGTATTTAGGTCCATCATAGCCCAATATATCCAGCCTGATATAAACCATTGGTTTTTGGGGCACACCTACCACTACTTCCTTGGAGGAACTAGCACATTTGTTACCTAAACAATGAAAGTTTGACCTAGGTAGGTAGGTATCTAGCTTTGTTTGCATTTCTCACATTTTAAGAGCCCAATTTGAATTCAGTGCTGGTCCCTATGACCTCCAAAATACTACAAGGCATTAGGGAACTCATGTGGCTGATAGGATATTTTGCATGCTTATGTTTTCCCAGCACTAAATTTAATGGTCATCCCAGTGCTGAATTTGCAAACTGAGGCAAATGAAACTTACAATGCATGATTTTGGTGCTGCTGGTGTCAGTGTTCTAAAATTACTTCACCATTAACTGCGGGATGAAGAAAGAAGTTGCTTCGGAATAGTGGAATATTGGAAGAAAATAAAGGATCGCCACTTAAGGATTAAAAAAGCGGAATGACTTTCACTTCAGTCAGATGCATTTTACAGTATTTCGCAGTTGTGTGCATGATGACTGCCTATACATCATGTGGCAAACTCGTAAAAACCCAAGACAAGGATGAAATAGCACAATTCCATTAACTGTGAATTTCCAGGTCACATCGTCAATTATTTTACACTGGCTGGTGTCCATACTTGTGTAGTATGAGTGTAGCACATTTTGGAATAATAATTGATGCTTCCTAACTAATGTTAATCACTGCCCTCCAGCCATACCAGAAGTATAATTTAAGCCAGAGTGGCTTAAATTAATTTATGCCAGCCAGTTTAAACCATGGTTTAAACCACCAGGTGGCTAAAATTCGCCATCCCTATATTGTATGAATTGCCACCAACTGCAGTGCAATGCCTGCTGAGTAGGTACCTACACACCAAAATATCTTTTCTAATTACCTTTAGGTGACTATATTTTACTCAAATGTAATTCATATACCAAGATTCTCACCTGAGCTTGATGGTTGATGATCCAGTGCTGGCTTGCAAGTCCAATCAAATCGCCTCCCAGGGCCAAAATGGCTATCTTGCAGTACTCTTAACACTGGTAGACCTGCGTGCTTGACTTTTGAATGTTTATAAATGCTCTGTGCAGTACCTTTCCAATCGCAATGTCCACATCTACAGGATGACCTTACTCTCTTTGTCACCCTTACACCCTGGCCCTGAATAGAGTCTGTGTCTGGAGTCTGTTTCAGACCGAACCACTTCATTTTGTCTCATATAAGTCCAAAAATGAAAACAATTGTTTGATTAACACTCCAGAGAATTCGACCTTGGTAGTTTTATCTTGCCGCACTCATTCACCACTCATCAGTTACAAAGAACCGTGATCAATTACCTATTTCACTCTTCGACGCACATCGTCGCGTTTAAAAGGGAAATGGACGGATTTGAACGCGAGGGAATTCGCGTAAAAGAATGACATTCTTCTAGATTCTTTCCAACGATTTTAACGAAATTAAAAATATTGTACATCCTACATGAAGAAAGGACTCAAATAGAAATTTTAAAAAATCAGCTAATGTTATAAATTATTCATTACTTAACGTAGGTCTAGTGTTGTTTTAGTACCAGTAGTCTAGTCGCTTGCCTCCAAAGCCGCTGAATATACCATAGATGGGTACTTCTGTAACGCTGCCATCGAGCATCAAGTGGAACCGGGACGGAGGACAACCACCGGCGACCAGAAGGCATGCCATTGGCTCTGCGCTAAACGGGAGACAATTTTATCGTCGGCGGTCGTCTGAACGATGGAATGGTTGTCTCGACGACACTTTGTTGCCGTTGAGTCATTTTTTTCCCGCTGAGCGTACTAGATACTAGATACTAGAAACCCAAAAGCGTACGATGGGAATGAAGAAATGGTAGCGTGGCGGTGGGTGGTAGAGGTCTGCACGGTGTAACATTTCTAGAGGTCTGCACGGAAGGGACATTTCCAGTCCCGGTTCAATCCGATTCGTTTCAACCCTGCGTACCTTGACACGGATATCGTGACGTAGTTAATTTTATGTATAGTAGGTACCATTTATATGATTTCACATATAATATTTCTAATGATATGGAAATGTGGTCGCCAAAAGTCCCCGTTCGTGGTTGTCGTCCACGACGACAGAACGATACAATTTTTGAGCCCTGGGATATTTGTTGTAAAGTAGTTACTGGGAACAACGTATGGCTTGGTCGGCGTTATGTAAAGGATATAAATGACAATCATCACATTCAAGAGCCGAAAGTATATCGACCACGTCACGTCGACTTACAAAGGTTTCATGGAATTTGGTTTCGTACTTTCATAGTATGGGCGGCGCAACAACATTAAAAATGAGTTTTATACACTTTTGATGACCTTGACCTAAGTCCGAGGTCACCATATTGAGAAGTCCCAAGTATATGGTCCACGGCACGTCAATTGGCGAAGGTTTCATGAAATTCGGTTCCGTACTTTCGGAGCATGGGCGGCGCAACAACCATTAAAATGAGTTTTATGCATTTTGTATGACCTTGACCTAGGGCAGAGGTCACCATGTTGAAAAGTCCCAAGTATATCGACCACGGCACGTCGATTGCGAAGGTTTCATGAAATTCGGTTCGGTACTTTCGGAGCATGGGCGGCGCAACAACCATTAAAATGAGTTTATGCATTTTGTATGACCTTAACCTAGGGCCGAGGTCATCATGTTGAAAAGTCCGAAGTATATCGACCACGGCACGTCGATTGGCGAAGGTTTCGTGAAATTCGGTTCGGTACTTTCGGAGCATGGGCGGCGCAACAACCATTAAAATGAGTTTTATGCATTTTGTATGACCTTGACCTAGGGCCGAGGTCACCATATTGAAAAGTCCGAAGTATATCGACCACGGCACGTCGATTGGCGAAGGCTTCATGAAATTCGGTTCCGTACTTTCGGAGCATGGGCGGCGCAACAACCATTAAAATGAGTTTTATGCATTTTCTATGACCTTGACCTAGGGCCCAGGTCACCATATTGAAAAGTCCCAAGTATATCGACGACGGCACGTCGATTGGCGCAGGTTTCATGAAATTCGATTCCGTACTTTCGGAGCATGGGCGGCGCAACAACCATTAAAATGATTTTTTATGCATTTTTGATGACCTTAACCGACGGCCAAGGTCACTTCATATTTAAACTCCAGAATATATCGCCCATTCCACGTCGATTGGTGAATGTTTCATCAAATTCGGTTCGGTACTTTGGGAGCATGGGCGTGTCAAATAGGGCAAGAAAACGATTTTGTGGATTTTTGTGACCTTGACCTAAGGTCAAGGTCACGATATTCAAAGCCCCACGTATATCGAATATGTTACGTCGATTTGTGAAGGT